>VWZZ01003502.1:1145658-1237035 GCA_013399095.1 Psophia crepitans
GCTTCCCCCGCCGCGGTGGGGCGGTGATGCGCGGGGTGTATCCAGCCCTCCTCCCTGCAGGAGGGTGGGTGGTGTCAGCAGCGCCCCAGTGCTTGGTCCCTTTCTTCACCGCATCGATAAACCGAGTGTTGGACTCGGCTGTTTTTTATAACAGTGCTGGCCCATTTTATTTTTTTTAAATTATTTCAATGTATTTTTTCTTTATGTCTATATTTTTATTTTTCTTACATTTTTTGCTTATTTGTATTTCTCAGTCTTTTTTATTTTTGCTTACTTAAATATATTTTCATTATTTTCTTTTTTTATATAATTTATATTTTCATTATTTATTTTATTTAATTTTTGTTTAATTTTTTTATTATTTCCTTTTTATTGTTTTAATTTTTAATCCTTACTTTTATTTTCCAATTTTCCTTTTTTATTCATTTTTATTTTTTAAGTGGACTCCTCCATCTTCCTTGGAGCTGACTGCAGATCCAACCGAGGCCTCCAAGGAGCAGGGCAGGAAGCAGCCCTAGGCTGCCCTGCAGTAGGAACTGGGGGGCCAGGACCATGACAGCCCGCCTCGGGTGGCTGTGGCATTGCTGGGTCACTGACTGGCAGAGACTGGAAGGTGGCAGAAGCGGATAGAGCAGAGCCATCTGCACAGATTGTTAAAATGAAACCCAAAATGTTTCATTTCCACCCTCCCTGGAGGATTCACCCAGCCCTTAGCATGTCCTGTTGCTGGTAGGGAAGGAGAAGTCATCTAAGTTCAAGCTGTAAAATCCCATTTAAGCTGTCTCATGGGCAAAGTATTTTTCCCACAGGAGCTCATCTGAGAGTAATGGGCTTTCCTCCGCTCACCCTGTCCTCCTGGGGAGGGAGAGGCAGCATCCGCCTTGATCCCGGAGCCTTCGGAGAGCTCTGAAAAGCAACAGCCCACCAGTGATCTTTAAGGAGATCTTTAAGGTCCCTTCCAACCCAAACCATTCTATGATAAGTTTTCAACACCTGATTTTTTAGCACCAGGCCAGGCATTTGGGACTAAAACTCCTGCCGATGCCATTTGGTTTTCAGCACCTTAATTTTCCGGGCAATTGAAATTCTCCGTCCAAATTAGCCACAGCATCTGACTTTGGGGTAGGTGGGGACAGGGCTGTAAAAATAAACGCGTGCTTCCAACTTGCACTGCGTTAGGAGCGAGGGGCTGGGGAGGGGGAGAGGTGCTTTAGCAGGCACGGCGAGGCTGTGACGTGCTTTTCCCCCTTGGGTTGTACGTCAGGCAGATGATCGGCACGTGCTGCTTTCTGCTGGAAAGAGAATTAGTTCAAGATGTGAGAGGAATTGGGCTGCAGTTGTTAAGAGACAAGAGAGACAGGGGAATACACGCACTGTGATAAGGAAGCTTAGCAAAAGGGGTTGGGTTTTGGCTGGTCACCTCCCTTGGTTCTGCCTCCAGCTCTCCTCAGGTGGAGGCTGCTGCTGGCCCCAGGGTTTACCAGGCATTGGGAACTGCTGCTGTCACCTTGGGTCACCAGCCCCGGCTGGGTGATGTTTTAAATCAGGCTGGTGGGCTTGTAGAAACCACGCTACTGTGCAGCAAGGAATGAAAAAGAATTTGGTCCGGGGGGAGAGAGAGATAGCCAGAAACAGGGGGGCAGAGAGGGGCGTGCTGGAGCGTTAGTGTTGAGGCATTTTGTGAGATGAAGAGATGGGGTTTCTCATGCCCCCTCTTAAAATTTTATCTAGAATTTTTCTTCAGCAGATCGTTAAACCTAAAATACCTGCTCTCCTCATGTTTCAGCTCAAGTATAAACATTTTGAGTGTTGTTGTCAAACAACAAGGTGATTTTTGGCACACCCACCCTGCTCTGTCAAATTTGCATGAGACCTAGTCTGGGAACAGCTCATTTGAAATGACATTCAAGTTCTGTTTTAATATTGGGCTGCAGTTAATGTGGATGCAATTAGTTGACACTTGTAAATCCTCAAGTCAAAAGCCCTGTAAGAAGTGTAGGAAGCTGAAAGCGCACCCGAGGCCAAACCCTCAGCTAATGTTGGGTGATGAACCTCCCTTCCATGGCTGGCCCGGCGCCACCCTGCCCTCCACAAGAGCCTGACCCATGGCCCCCGGATGCGATGCTGAAGTTTTACGACATATTTACACTGACTTCTCTAGGGTTTCTTCTGGCCTGAGAGCACAAACTCCCTCTGGCTAAGATGGGCTCACACATACAGAAGTGATAGGTATGTCCCATGAGGAAAAAATAATCAGCCCCATGGAGCCTCCTCATTCCCTATCAGCCCTTCATAATACTTTCATATTTTTTGGGGGGAGTCAAACGAACTCCGACTAGCCTGGCTCACGGTGCCCCAGACACACGCATTTTTAATCCGCATCCAGACCAAGCTTCGTTGTGCAATAGGCTCCCTGCTTCCAAAAAAACAAGAGATAACATGTACCTCTGCCTAGTCCATTCTTGCCTGAACCATAGACAAATTAAGACCAGCCCAGGTTCCAGGGCAGGAGAGGATCATTGTAAGGCAAATGAGACCTTGGCTCCTCATGCTTCTGGATTTCGGGAGCAATTAGCAGACTGAAACCCAGACCTGGGAATGCTTTTCACCACGTTTTTACAGGATAAGGGCACTCTGCAGCAGCTTAGACGTGGCCCTTGGCAAGCACACAGCAGTTAGGACCTCCTCCTGCAGCCTCCCGGGTGGTGCCGAGCTGCACCAGCCAGCCATGCCGCCTGCCTAAGGGCAAAATCATTGATTTGTGATCGGGGGGGGGGGAATTGCAACCAAGTTTCTCTTTCTCCTCACCCCTTTTTTTTTTTTTTTTTTTTTTTTACAACCTTTTAAATTTCTCCTATGAAGAAGCCTGCAGTAATGGCTTCACCTTAAACGTGCGCTGCCACCAGTGAAGGAGAGCTGTGACTGTGGCTGTTCCCACTGCGGGGCAGGGGACCCCCAGGCTGGGGGTGGCTCCGGGGTGGTGGGACTGCAGCTGCTCCACCTTGGCAAGGAGTGAGGAGCTGTGGGCCAGCCCAGGAAAAGGCATGTGCCTTTTCTCCCCTTGCAATTCCTCATCTCCTGTTTTAAAACTCACTCCCAGCTCCCCCAGACTAGTGTTATCTCAAGTCACCATTTACTAAAACGGACTTTTATTACAGAAGCGATGACTCTGTTGCTACTCAAGACCGTTTCCTCGAGCTCTCTGCAGAACCAGGGTACACATTTCCAGGGCTCTCCAGCCCTTCTTGACAACTGTACTTTCATCTGTGCGTGAAGTCTGCTTTTGTATTGTCTCCCTAAGTGCTAAGAGCAAGTGTTTTGATGTTAACTTCTGGGAACGAGCTCTTAAGCTACCACCTCACACTTAATTACAGTTATTTATTAAGTACTCCAGTGTATCCAAGGGAGAACGGAGGTGTTTTTTTCTTCAAAGGGCCTGGTTCGGCAAACACCCTTCTCCAAGCAGGGTGCTTTTCCTACCCACGTATGGTCGGACTGTGGAGCCCCCTTTCCTGCTGACAACCCCCTTGGCTTCAGAAGGACACACAGTGGCCATGGGGCTCCGCTCCAGCAGCGCACGGTATCTTTAGGGCAGGGAGTCACTCCCCTCAATTGGTCTCAGGTGACTGCAGTGAGACCGTCCCTGTGTTCAAGCGCGTGGCTGGCTCGGCCCCACATTCCCGGCGGGGTGAGCTCTGCTGTACGTCCTGCTCAGCGTAATGACACTAATCCTGCCACTTTTAACACAGCCTGGTGAGGAGGTGACATCGTTTAGCTCTTTCCCAGTCCTGATGCCAATGAAAGCTCAGGATAAAGCCAGATGCTGTGGTGCTCTTCCCTCTTTTGAATGAGGGTTAGGTGATGCTGAAGGCCCGGGGTGCTGGCCGGGCAGCAGCATGGGCACCAAACCCCTCTGGCACTGCTCAGTCAGGCTCATGCCACAGTCGTGGTGCGGTGCCGTAGCCAGCGGTCCTGCTGGCTCCGCGCAGGGTCAGCTCTGCAGAGAACCCAGACGCCGACAAAGCCAAACACAACTTCAAAGTAGAAACAGCTTCAGCCCTCTTAAAACGCTCGAGAACAAAGATCCTCCCAACCCACTGAGCAGCAGGTGCAAGAAGTGGATTGGGACCAAGGGCTTATTAAAAGTGACCACGACGCACAGTTTACGGCATTTTGCTGGTGTAGGGAAGCAGAAAACAGCTTCGGGAGATAACAGCCTAGGGACAAGCAAGCTCCAAGCTCCCTCCTAGCCCCAAAGCACACGGGATGAGAAAGATGGGAATAGAGATCCCACAAGTCGAGCTCTAGACACCTCTTGGCATAAGATGAACGGTCTTATCTGGATACCTGTGTTTGTTTGCCCAGCTACAAACCTGTCTCAGCAACACAAGAGCCTGCCTTGCCTCGCTCCCGTCTCTTGCAGAGACACCACCTCTGGTTCCGGCAGCCAAAGGGCCCACCAAGGCTCATCCACACTGCAGCCCAGGGGCTTCCCCGCAAGATCCCGGGCAGTGCTGCCAGGGCGGCCTGAGCAGATGCTGCTGCAGGAGGCGTTTTAGGGGATGGGAGCCCTACCCTGCAGAGCTTAGGCCCGGCTCTTTCCTCTTTGCCCAGTAGAGCAAGGAACTTGAACATTTTCTTTCTGTGTTTTGTGAGCGAGGCCTCAGCAAACACATTTTCTTGTGTCAGAGCAGTGGAAAGGGCCAAAAACCTCCCTCAGGAGCGGTAAAACCTGCCCCTGTCAGTGCCCCTATAGCTCAGCTGAACAGAAGCCGAGGGCAGCATCTTGCCTGAAGTGCCCGTGCTCAGGTGCAATCAGGATCAGGCCAACGGCCGTGCCACTGAGGTGCCATTGCAACCTGGGCTGGCAGGAGGGGGACAGCCCGTATCCTTGTACCGGGGAGTTTCAGACCTTATTCTCTGAAGCACTTCGGCCAAGGGCCAAGTGGATCACCCAGCTGAGCTTATCAGACAGCTCATTGTTCCTGCCCCAGTGATTCAGCCCCTCCAAAGTACTCCCAGGCAGCGCAGCATGGAGGAGGAGGGAGTCCTGCGGTGCACACAGATAGTCCTCCTGATAGCGGGAGGCAGATAAACACATGGAGTTAATGGCTGAGCTCAGATCTAGTTGAGGCAGTTTGACCTTTCTGCTGGTAAGCCTCCCTTCAGCTGACATGACAGAGTTTGACACAAGCATTCAGGGGAATGCGTGGCCAATAAGTGAGACTTACTTTCTCCAGCAAGTAATATTGATTAGCGCAGCGCCTGCAGACGCGGCTCGAGGCGGTGGTGGGATTTCAGCACAGCGCACTCGGGGAGCGAGCAGAAGAGACAGCTGAGATGCAAAGGTAAAATAATTTGTTGACTGAACCTGTGAAGTGCCCTTTCTGACTCCTACCATAGCGACCTGTGCACTGCTGAAAGCCTTGGAGGGAGGGAGAGGCTTTGCAGGCTGGGCTGCGGCACTGGGAGCCGGCTGCTGTTCCTGCATGGCCTGGCTCATCTCCATCCAGGTGGGTGTAACCGAGCACCTCTCCCCATCTTTCTGCACCACTTTGTCCTTTTGCATCCCTGGTGAAGAAAAATCCATTAGGAGCGCTGATGCTTTCTGAGAATTTGGGCATCTATAAGAAAAAAATGAAGCAAGGGTCCATCTGAGCATCTGAGAGAGGATTTTTCCTCTCTTGCCATCCAGGATGGGCTCTGTTCCAGTGATCCAACCGTAAAGGGTGGTGCAGGACTGAGCCAGCACATGGAACCAAACCCAGACCTGCGCAGCCTCGCTCTGGGAAGCAGCGTGGTGGCATTCCCACCAGGCTGAGGTCCCCGTCCCTTGTGGACACACGGATAAGGGTCTCGGCGAGCTTGGCAATTCCCTGCTGGCTGCAGCATTGTAAGCCATTGGGTAGCGTGGAGTGCCTGGGATTCAGCTTCTTGCTGCCTCAGACATCTTGTTGGTGGCACTGCAAAGCTGAGACAGTGCTCAGGCTGCAAAGAGTGGCTGTCTGGAGTCTATAACCAAGGCCACTGGTTTCGTAGGAGCACATGTTGAAAATCTTGCCCTTTGTGTTTGTGGAGAACCCAATCCACACATAAGGCAGTACCGTGTTCTTTGCCAAAGCCCATGGAAATCCCAAAAGAGTCACAGCAGGAAAATGTGAACTACCCCAATTTGGTTTAGTTCTGCATTTATCCTGATGACACTTAAGTGCCAGCAATACCAGCCAAATGCTCTGGGATGTGAGGTGAAGGCTGCTATTATGTAGTATTTCTTAAATGCCCCAGTCCAAATGCCTCCCATAATAAACTCCTGGTTTGCTCAGGAATATAGAATAGGGTTTTTGAAAGCAGCAGGTTGACCTAGAAACTCGGGTTACACATAATCTATATGCAAAGGCACTTTAAGTGTTTTAAAGCAATGCATGACATTACGCCAACGCAAACACTGAGCCCAGGTAAAGGTACCAAGCCTTTGTAATGCTGGGCAAGCTTTTGGAAGGTTACAAGGACGCTCTTGCCCAGGATGTTATCGAGTCTTTCCACCACGGCCTGCACTTTTCTTTCCTCCGCCGCCTTCCTCCTGCTGCTGTGTATGGAAAGACAAGGCAAAAGCAGTGCTTTTCCACCTGGGGTCTCAGGGAAGGACCAGGAGTTGCTCTGGAGAAGTGTTTGCCCACCTACTTTCCCTCTGGCTAGGATGTGATCCTAGGGTTTGATCATCAGGGTCATGACGCAAATGCAGGAGCTCCCCAGGAGCTGGGATCAGCGAGGGCAGCCCCTGGCTGCAGGCAACTGTTTAGACAGGGATGTGATGCGTAGGAAGAGCGCTCCCAAAGCACGAAGGTGAAGCCTGGGTAAACACACTGGGGGCACCCTCGGGAGACGGCGAAGGGGTGTGGGACAGTGGCGGGAGTGCTTGGCAGGCTCAGTTTTGGCCTCATCCATGCCCACGTGGCTGCAGGCAAAGGTATCTCACCCCTCGGTAAGCCTGCTTCCACAGCGGGTTTAGCAACACGCGTTAAAATACCAGTGGGTCCAGAATAAGAGATGCTGTTTGTGGCCGCGAGTCAGCTTAAAGAGAAATAACACATGTTAACCTGCATCGGGCGGCAAGCGGGGACAGGCCCTGGGCTGCCAGCGGACACCTGCTGCCTTGCCCCCAGCCGGGGCGTGCCATGGGAGGGCCGGGACGGTGCTGGCAGCGGCAACCTCACAGCCCCTCTGCCACCAAGAGCGTGCCCTGCAGCCATTTGGGCGCGGATGGAAGTTTTGGGACCCTCAAACGCCCAGGGTGGTGGGCTGCGGGTTGGTCCCTAAGGCGCATCCAGCCCTTGGGGCTGCAAAACCCTGAAGATGGAGGAGTCCTGCTCTCTGCCATCCTGCCCTCTGTTAGATCATGCTGTGCTGGCAGTTTGCAAAGCTGTCTATTATCGGCACGTTAATAACCTTTCACAATGTCTAATTACTTGGAAAGGTAATCGGTCCTGTGGTAGTTCTTTAAAAATCATGCCCATTCCACTTGCTCTTGGCAGAGATCTCCGCTTTTTTGTCTTTCATTCTGACAGTAAATGTGTTACAACTGATCCTGCTTCCAAAGGCAATACCCGTTTGTAAAACGGAGAGGCAGATTGCTCCCTGGCTTTCTGGGTATCAGCTCTGCAGCCAGGTGCTGTGCCACAGATCTCTCCCACTGACAGTACTGTGCATGGATTCAGGGATGCTATCTGCATTTTGTTAGTTTTAATGGTTTCTCATTTAAGGTGACCGGTTCGACATGCACGGCCAGGTACTCAGGGGCAGCCTCTTTACTTCACCAGCAGAGCTGGCCCCACTGCTGGCTGCGCCTAAATAACCAACCAAGAAGCCATGTGTAAGTAGCCTGGTCCCTTTTGCTTGCTCACTGCTGCCCTTCGGCCGTGGATGACGAGCTGTGATGCCCGAGGCTGGGAGGAAGGAGCAGGAGAGCCTGGCAGCTGCAGGAAGAGGACAGGCAGGCTGTGCAGGTGGGTGGGAGTGCCACCAGGCTCTCTTCAAGGACAGCTAACTACAACATCAGGAGGGCCCAGGACTCAAGACTGTCACCAGCCACATCTCGGCTGCATTCGGTACCCCAAAGAAGTGGCAGGTTGCTCTCCTTCCATGCAAAGATGCCAACAGTCATGGCATGAGGTAACTTGCACACATTGCCTTTGGGCTTGTGACTCTATGCTAGCAACTGCGGGAGGTTTGGCCCTATCCTGCAGCCCACCAGCTGATAGCTGTGTCCCCCTAAGGCAGCTCGGGACCACTGCGCAGGCACTGTCGGGGTCCCCACGGCTGCCCCTTGCCATGCTGGTACAGCCCTGCGACCCTGGAGCCAGCCTGAGAGTGGAACTGTCTCCAGCATTCTCCATCGGGCACACGTGTGCAAGAACATGCGTGTGCACGCATGCATGCACACATGCGTACCTGTCAGCCCGTGGGGCCCTGGCGTGTGAGAAGCTGTTCTGTTCATGCCAGGGGCCAGCCCCGGGGAGGGCGCACGGCCTGTCAGGTTCAGGCTCCCACTAGCCACGGCCACAGTCTGCAGCAGCGGAAAGAATTAGACTAGATTGACTAAATTCGTCCTTTTCCACTGATGAACGCTGCCCTATGAGCCAACGTGTTCCGCTTCAGCCAGGGGGGTGCTCACTTTTGGGGAGAAAAGCATAAAATGGTATCAGAGCAAAACATTATTCATGATGGCAGCAAAAGCCGCTGGCGTTTTCTTCCTTTCTCCTTAAGTACGAGCTTGTCAAGCGACCAAAGGAAAAGCCCCCGCAGCTTTCCAAGGGCCACGCTCTCAGCCTGCAGGTCCCCCCACATGGAGGCATAGTCAGAAGCCTCGTCCCTGTCACACAGCACATCTGTGCTGGTGGTGTTCTCACTTTCTTGGAAGTCTTGATAGATTTGTTTTCTTCTTTTTTTTTTTTCTTTTATTTTCCTTTTTTTTCCATTAAAAAAAAAAAAAAGAAGCTTTTAGCAGCCCTGGGGCAGAAGGCTCTCGCTTGCTAAATCACAAGGTTTGCCACATTGAAATGTAGGGACGTGCCCGCAAACGGGAACTGGCTGTCTTAGCTTTTGTTCTTGACTGCTTGCCAGAACCCTTAAAACAACAGGAGGAGGTTCAGCCACCTAAACATCCCTGCGCTTGGGGGAGCCTGTAAACACGAGCATTAACGTATCAGACGCCATCGGCGCCTCTGCCAGCAGCGCAGGCAACCCCGCTGCCAGGCGGCTGTGGGATGAGGAGGAGGAGAAACGCCCGGCAGTGCTGATGGCGCGTCCCTCCTGGCACGGGTTAGGGTTGCGCTGACCCAGGATCCCAGGTCCTTGCAGCACTCGGTGGTTAGGGGCAGGAGAGAGGCGTGAATGTCAGGAAACACCATTTGGTGCTGTGATGTTAGAAATATGGTTATGGCAGATTTTAGAGCCAGGTAAGTGATGATTCCCACGCTGCCACACCAGAGAGGTACCAACAAGGACTGGATATGTATTGGTGAGATGAACAGTCACTTTTTCCACCCCACCTCCCCCAGGTTATTTGAAGAACAGTGGTGAGAAGGGACAGCAAGGAACCAAAACTTGTAGATCAGAAGAGATGATTAGCAAAATGCTGCCCTTAAAAAGCTGAAAAGCAACCTCTTGTGCAGCCAACTGTGGTAGGTGCTTCCTCAGCACAGACCTAACCCATAGCTCTCCATGCCATTCCAGGGCTGTATATTCTTATTTAACTTGGACAGCACAACTCAGTCCTCAGCTACAGATATATTTAGACTTCTATTTCAGTCATAGACTTGGAGAGAGACCAGGCGTACACCTCAGACCTTGCCTATAGTCATTCCTTGGCCACCTCACTGTTCTACTAATGTTTATTTAAACAGATGAGGGGTGGAGCATGACCTAGCAAGGGGTTGAGAAGTCCTCCTAATATCCATCCCTCAACTGGGCTCTCGTCAGTCACCTCACTGCATTGTTTTAACCTGGGAACTCTGGTGTGGCACCGCATGTGCCTCCAGGCTCCACCTCAAGGTGCTCAAGGTCCTTCAGGTCCCTTCTGCTAGCTATAGCTTTCTTCCCATGTGTCTCAACCGGGCAGGTCTTGCACCTCAGAGGAATTTAGGGTTTCAACAAGCTGCATCGTTCACCCCAAACTCTACTGGGTACAAACTCTACAGCAAGAGTTCCCTGGTCTTCACCTGCAGCTCTCGGTACCAGCTTCCCCTTGGGCTCTCCTCCATGAGTCCCTGCACACCTTTGAATCACCAAGGAGCTCAGGAGCTCCAAATGATCCTTTCCCTCGTCTATCCATCCCCATTTAGATCTCGCTTGGCAAAGTAGCTGCACTGGAGCTCAGCTCCTGCAGCACCTAGACTTTTCCTCTGTTCTTTGTGACCGTATCCTCCTAAATTTCCATCATCACTTGGCCACCTCCCAGTTGGGGGAGCCTCTGCTGCTCATCCCCACTCCAGGGGATGGCTCCCCCGCCCGGGAGGCAGCACCCTCACTCCCAGCACTTTCTCAACCCCATCATTTGGGTGAAGGTTAGCAAAGACACGCAGGTGAGTACCCACCCCTGAGCCACCTCCTTGAGTTTGCAGGTCTCACGAGGCAGGCAAGCCAAGCCCTTTTCCCTCGCAATGTCACAGCATTAGGTTATAACCTTCAGCTTGTCAGTAAGTAAGCTGGTCTCACCCACAACTTCTTTCCACATAATTACAGTTCACAGAGATACCAGGAAAAAAGGAGAGCCCCTGCCGGAGATGCTGACGTCTTTTTCCTTTCAGGTTCAATGGCTGCTTTATTGCGGTCGGGTTTTCTTCCTCCCTGCCACTCGGTCCTTCTCTGACTGGAATCGTTCCCCTCCGACAAACGTGGTGACTTTTGCTGAAAAGCAGTTCTGCCACTTCTGTAGCGAAGCAGCACTCACGAATGGCACAGTGGTAGTTACGGGATGTGCGGTTTACCTCAAGACGTCACATCTCCTCCCCCCGGAGACATCAGAAGGGTTATTGCTCAAATTCGCCTTCGATTGTATAAAGGAAAAAGGCCCTGTGACTTTCACTACAGCTTTAATGTTCTAAGAAACCTTCATGGTCCCTTCCCCGGGCTGCTTCAAAGGGCAATTAGCTGGGGCACAAGATGCTGCCTTTTGGTAAATATACGCATACAAAGTGCGGTCTAAAATCCCATGAGTCAAACTGCAGTATTTCCTACCCGGGGAAAGAAGCGACCGATTTCAGTTGGGGATTTTTCCCAGATGAAGGCTGGCCAAACAGCAGAGCTTCGAGTACCAGATCTGCACTTTCTGTCCTTAAATACTTTTGGAGAGCAGAAGGGGTGAAATACCCACCATGCCCCTTTCAGTGCGGGTGCCGTGATGCTCAGGTAGAAGACCATCCCTAGGGAGCCATTGCTGGGGATGGCCACAGTCCGCGCAGGGAAGGAGGGCACCAGGGCTGGGCGCACCCAGGAGAGTGCCGTGCTCTGCCGAGGCAAACACCAGCCCAGCAAAAGCTGGGGATCCTCTGCTGTGAAAGGAGAGGCGGGCAGGCTCTGGCGCCCCGGACACCGGCAGAGTGGGGCTGCCTTAGCGCACACTCAGAGAGAGAGCTGAGAAAGGAAACCAGCAAACCAGATCTCCCCGTCCCCGCTTAAAAAAAAAAAAACAAACAAAACACAAAGCAAAACCACACAGAAGGTAAACAAATACCATCACCAGTGGAAATGCTGCCATTCTCGCCTCCTTCACATAGGCAGTGGGGAACGGTGCGTGGCTGCCTAGCCAGGCTGCCGGTGCTTCGGTGAAGGGTGCTGGCGTGGAGGTGCACAGTGGGTTGGTGAAGCCCAGCTGCTGCTGTCCACCCCAGGTTTGGTCCTCTCCCTGGTTTAACCAGCGAGAACAGCCCCTCTTTTCCCACAAGCCACCCCCAGGCTTTAACAACTTCCCCCTCTGCAGACCCGTGTCAGCCTGAACTAGTATGAGCACAACGCTGCGAATACTCAGAGCACGAGGTTTTGCCCATAGGGGCTTTTCAGGAGCTGTTTTAGCCCTGTGTGACCCACAGCGAGCTGGGTCTGCAGGCACCTGTCCTGAGAGCTCCCCACCCGCAGCCGTGACAATGCGCGGAAGGGCAAAGGGTGCAAAGGCAAACTGTGCCACGGCCTTTCGCTCGCCTCAGCTTTGAGAGTACACTGTGGCGTCTGAATAAACCCACGACCAAGGTCCCCTTTGCTAAAATCCTCATTTCTGATTGCCCATGCAGTGCCTGACGATGGGGTCCTCAAGGGAGGCGTGGGCTTCCCTTATTTTTATAGAGAGACGTTGTGTCACACCGCATGAATGCCAGGGTTACTCATGGGTGCCTTCCTCCTGTGCGCAGTACCATGCTGCGACCTGCCCAGGAAACGCAGCTGGTTTCCTGCCGGTGAGCCGGGCAGCGCCTCGCTTGCTGAAGAGCTTGTTCAGCTGCCTGTCACTCCAGCGCCAGCCTCTCGGGCTCCTCCAGAAAGGTTCTCACCCGTGGATGAAAAGCCCTTGCCAAGGGGATGAGCGGCACTCACAACCCTCATGCGCAGAGGGAAAGTGACCTGCCCCAGCTCCGGCAGCGGGAGCTGGATGCCTGTTTCCCCACCAGCCGGGATGCGGGATGCACACTGGGGAGAGGCAAATGGTTGCAACACAACCAGGTGTAAGATGCGTTTGCGTGTGTGCATTGCAGGGGCATTATCTCCTGAGGTGTGAATAGGGAAGGAGTTCCCTTCCACAAAGCTGCCCCAGTGAGGAGAGGCCAGGGATGGGTACCCTCATGCCGGCACTCTGTCTCTGCTGGGGCTGGCAGGCTCCTGGCATGAGCTAATTAACCCTTCAATTGCTGAGAAAGCTCAGAGGACCTTAATTTGACAGTCATCATAAAAATATTTTGTCTGTCAACAGAGTCTTTCATCCAAAGATCTCAAAGCACTTTACAAGTATTAATTAAACTCACCAAGGTAAGTATGAATAATTATCGTCATTGAATAGAGTGGAGAACTGAGGCCAAACTTGCCCGAGAGCATCTGTCAGGCCCTGGGGACCGGCACGGAAGAGGAGCAGTTCCCAGCCGCGGTCACCAGACTGCAAACCCTCCTGCAGAGAACAGCCTCAGCCTGCAAACTCGCCGAGTCTGCCCTGCTCCACGCAAGGGTGTGCTCCCCTCGAAGATCACACGTTCGAAGGACAGGGGGAAAAAAAAAAGTTATTTTCATTTTTTTAATACAATGCAGTCGATGCCACTGTAAAAAACTTAGGCAAAAGTGACATGAAAATATAAACTCCCTGTATATGTATGGGAAAGCTTTCTGAATAACAGACAAGGAATGCTGTTTCATTTATCCTGTGTCTTGTGTTAGTCCCTTCTACCGTTTCATGTGAGATTTGTAGTTTCTGAAAATAATGGACAGTAAATCAGGTGTGGAGGAATTAGGGTCAGAATTCAAGGACAATTTTAAACCCCAAATGATCAAGCCTTCATTTATACAGACTTGCCTATTATTCTCCCTTACTATTACGATCTCAGGGCTTGGAGCACTTCCGTTTTCCTGTGCCTCCAACCATCCTGTATCAAAGAGTCTCAGATCTGGGTTGCTTAGGTTGCAAGCTCGGGTATATTTTAAAGTGATAAAGACTCACTGTCAGCATCTAGTCTGAACTCTTGCACAGCCCAACCCAGAGGAATTCAGCTATTTACCTTGCAGATAGCCCAGCTACTTACATCACATCATTTGGTTAATTTTTGTGGATGTATCTCAAGTCCTGAAGGTCTCTGAAGTTTCCCCACCTTCCAAATCGCTCCATGGTGCATGGAGAGGCTCCAATATTGGGCTTCTTGTTAGCAAATTCCTTACCTACAGGAATAGTTGTGGGAATGAATATATAAATATTGTGAGATTCGAAGATATCAGAGCAATGGGGATGGGAGTTATAAATATACCTCACACAGATAATAGCGGCTATAAATTATATTGCCTTGATCTGGCTTGGCACCGGCGCGCTGCAGAACTACTTGCTGTGCTTGTTCCTCTCTCCATGGCAAGCTTCACTGCTTATTAGTGATATATAACTATAGCATCATGGTCGTCTTCTGGATGGTTCCAGATAAAAGCAGCTTTTTCAGCTTGAATTAAGCACTTTCGAAAGCAATAGCAGCTAAAACGATGAATATCCATGTGAGATGTGTTATGGGGTTAAACTGATGATTTGTCTTACGTCAGCACAACTTTCCTGTGCAAGTATCTTTTAGACAGCTATTTGGCCTCTGAGTTCACACCATGCTTGACCCTTGAGCCACCAGCATAGGCTGGGCTTCGAGAGATGAATGCTACCTAGAGTGAAGAAACTGAGGAGGTGACTCTCCTTTGTCAGAGAGGATCCTCCAGCATCATGACTGGACTGGAGGTGACAGGAACTTCTCCCCCAGTGGAGCAAGGCCAGAGGTGGTCTCCCAGAAGGGGAGCAGACACTGGTATGCTGTGCGTGGGGAGGAAACACTGTTTGGATGGTGATGGCACCATGCGCCTCCTGCTTCATGCACGCAGTGGGAAGGATCAGTAGGCTCAGAGGAGTCCTTCCTCTTCCTCCCCATGCAGACGGCCATCCGTCCTCTGGCTCCGCTAACCCAGGTGCCTGTCCCATGCCTCACCCTGCCCATCCAGCATGCAGATGGTGGTGGGCCCACAAGGACCTCCTCTCCCATGCAACTCAAGTGCATGTTTCATTGCTGCTGAATCCCTGGGCAGCTTCAGGTAAAACGGACAGGCAGGGTGGTGGTACAGGGTTCCCAGTTACTGACCAGTTAATTAGGAAGGGGGAGCCTCTTCGCAAGGAGTGCTGGAAACCTTCTCACCCAAGCCATCGCAAACTGAGCTCGATGAAGTGTTTCAGATTGGTGCTGCCTGTTTCCAATTACATCCAAGAGCATTTCTGCAGTGAAGAGCCAAACTCATGATTTATAGGCTTTTGGGCAAGGAAACGCAGTGTTTTTTATTATCTTTATCTTTAAATCTGCTCTTGTTACTTGTTGCTTACAACAAACTTGCAGAGTCTAATGCAAAGGTCTTTTGTTAAGGTTTCCTACACTCAGGTGCTAAAATCCTTCATTAAAGCCCAGGCTAATTGCTTCTGCATCAGATAGAGAGGCCCATCCATTTCACTTCACTCAGCGTGCCCTTGGGAGGGGAACATGCGTTTCGGGACGGCTTCCCCTCCGAAGGCAGCCAAGCTGGAGACAAACCTCAGGCTGCGGCTGTGCAGCCACGCTGCCGTCCCACCCAGACCTCGGCCTCGGCTGGAGCCTGAGCGCTCGCTTGCACCTCGCGGGTGATGTGGACGGTGAGAGAGGCAGCCAGCCTGTTCCCGCGCCACTTGCTCTGCACCAGACATTCCTCTGGCTGGATTTTCTGCTGCATTGGCTTCCCACATATTTATCCTGACTTCACATGGGCTGGGGACCTTCCCGTCTCTGCCTAGTGTGAGTTTGCTGTGCAAAAAGAAAATTGCTTTTAGAAAATGATGTCTTCTGTGGAAGGAAAATGCTCAAATGCAGCGAAGAAGAGTTTTACAAGCTTTGCTTCAATACTTGTTGTGCAACATCCTTATGGGATTTCATTTTTTATGATTTTATCTAACTACAGTCTATGCCTAATAGCTCGGAGGTGCTGTTGATTAATTTTTTCCAGCTCTTTGATGTACCGGCAATAACTTGTCGGTGTTGCCTTGTGTCAGTAAAGTGGAAATTGCCATGGCACAGTCAAGGTGTGGTATCATGAGGTGGCCAAAGCCAGAATAACTGCCTGTGTCCACAGCAGGACCGAGGTTCCCCCGGCCATGCTCTCCCCACTTGCATTGGCTAATGGCATTGTAATGAGTAAACTCATAAAAAATGAACCCCACCCAAATATTGGGGTCTTTTTCTTTCTGGGTTACTGAGTTGAACTCACTCTCCATGCGACCCAGTATGTACTGGAGCTGGTGCAGACGACAAAGGGAGCAAGCAGGCAGTGAGGAGTGGCAGGAGGAGGAAGAAGAGGGAGAAGGGCAAGTGGGGGCAGGCTGTAAGATCTTCTTCTGACACCACACCCTACGTATGGACACTGTCAGTCTAATTCCTACCATACTGGTTCCGTCCTCGATGTTGTAATCTGTTTCTGTGAATCTTTTCAATTAGGTAGTGATTTATTGGTTAGTGGGGTGGGTTTGGACAACCTCCAGCAACACACACGAAATCCATTGCCATGCTGAGCTCTGTCCTATTGCCTACAATGCAAAGGCATGAAATTTTTTCTCCAGGAAATGAATCTTTTTCAAAGCGATTATAAGATTATATGACTCGGCTATCGAGTGATGTAAACCTGGCCATTTCCAAAATCTCTGGTATACTTACACCACTTACAAAAGGATTTGCTTCAAAATTTTTAGCTATCCCAGCACATTAGTTGCTGATTAACTTGTGGTCTTCCTGAAAAGAGTGCATTTATCAGCATAAATGGACCTCTTTGTTCCCTTATGTAGAGGTTTTCAGTCTGCCCAAGTTAAAAAGTTTGCCAGTTCAAAATTTATTATTTCTTGTCATCGCTTTTCTTACAGTCATCACCTCTCTGGTATCAGTCCAATTCTGTGGATTTGTCAATCACCACCACGAAGAAACACAGAGCCAAAATAAACCTGGCATGACTTGATTTCTGTATTACAAATGTACTGGCATAAATGTTGTCCACAAAATCTCCCATTTCAGCAAAGTGCTTGAAATCCCATTGACTTCAATTAGTAAGTTAAGCAAGTGCTTAAATGCTGTGTTTGAACCGGGGCCTGAAGACTGTACCTCGGCCAGCTGGATTTGTTGTCTCTTTTTGCTTTTGATAGTAATGCAGCTTTTAGAGGAATTTCCATGTTTCAGTTCAGTCAAGACATCAAAAACTTGGGTGAGACGAAGGACAACTGAAAATAGATACTGTGTCGTCTTCTGGCATCTTTCATTTACAAGCTGTTTGTAGTAGGTTAAGCATTAAAGATTCAAGGAGAGTGTGTGAAACGATGAGATGGTCTTCTAGGACATTATGGGGTCAAATCTGGAAAAAAACCCAACTTTACTCAGGTGAAACGACACAAGGAAGGGAATTACTGACATACAAGATAAGGCAAAAATGCAGATCACTATGAATAGGCTTTGCTTCATGGTAGCTGATGGTGTCTGGCATCTTTATACTACATGCTACTCCTGTTCTCCCTGTATGCAATTACATAGGCATATCAGTGTAATGCATGGTTATTACAAAATAACCACAACATGCTGGGAAGAACATTTTATGCTTCTTAGTTGGACAAGGCTCATCTGGTCTTAATCTGATTTTTTTTTTTCCCCCTTCCTAAGGAACATCTTCTATTTTAAGATTTTCTCCATTTACCCAATGGAATCTATGTTAATTTGACCTCTATAAAATAAAATTTTTTTCCATTATTCTCTCTGCTGATCAAAGAGCTCTGGGGCAGTTTTCTGAGCGGCAGGCATACCTTGCCGCTGGAGCAGGAAGCCAGAGCAGTGCCGTGCAAATGGCTCTCCTATCTTCCTCCTGCTGGGAAAGCGGCTTCCAGTCTGGCTACCTCCTGGGCCAGCTGCTCGCCCTCAGCCCCGGACCTGCACGCTTCCCTCACCCAAAGCCATCGCTACCAGGCACTCTGATGCTGCCCCACTGGGAGATTTCGCTGCAGTGGGAGGTAGAGCCATTGGAAGTTATCGCTTTTCCCACTGGGTTTGGGTGCCGTGCTCGGCGCTGAGGGGAAATCCTTGGGAGCTCTCCCTGCACAGTGGCTCCTCTCAGGCATGCAGCTGCTGAACGAGAGGTTGGAGGCGGCAGATTCTTCACCTCTTTGTTTTTGACAAGACTGGCAGGGACTGCTACCTTACGTGGGGCTCATTCCCGCAGGCGACCGGGAGATGGGCGTTGAGCACACCCGGCGTCAGCCGGAGCCTCCAAAGAGCAGGGCTGGCAGAGGAGCAGCCTGGCCATCGGCGCTGGCGCGAGCCAAGGCGGGTGATGCCGGTATGGCCAACAGCGGGCTGGCGGGCTCCTGGGGAAACTCTGCCTATTCCTAACCAGTGTCAACAGACTTCCAGCTTTAGGCAATAGTCTAAAGGCCTGAAATCTCGTACCTGGTGACTCAGGGCATGACTATGTCGTGTGATGGAGTGGGGAAGAGCCTGGAGCCCACATGGAGGGCAGCACAGCCTTCAGCCTCACACCGCTCCTACACCGCCCCACCGGGCCTGTCCTGCCGCTTGGCTGCGGGACAGGACGCCCCAGATCAGGCACAGGCCAGGCGGGTGCTGGGGCAGAGCCACGGCAGCCAGAGAGCTCCCCCCACATCTGCTCCCGGGTGGGATGTGGCAGGAGAGACCTGGGCGGAGGACGGATCCATCTCCCAGCCCCACCCCAAGAGGGGGAATGGCTTCCGCACGCCCCAGCAAGGGTGGCAGCAGCGGCACTGGCTGCAGCACAGCCAGTCCCACCAGTCCCAGCCCCTGTCCCACCAGAGAGTGGCCATGGTACCACGGACGAGTCACATCCCTGCTTTTTGCCCCAGTCTCTTGTTTGTCAAATGGACACAAATACTTCACAAGGGTGTTGTGAAACCTAATTAATTAATACCTGTAATGCACTTTGATGTCCTCGCATGAAAAGTCCTATATAACTACAAAGCATTTTTAATGTTATAAAGCAAGAACTTCTTGCTGTCTTGCCTTGGCAAAGAGGCTGATTAGATGTTATCAGTTTTGCTGTTTACACGTACAGAAACTGCTGCAGTATGGTTTGGATCCTGTGTTGTTTTTAAAGAGTAAAAGTAAAATGACGGAAGAGTTAATTCGGGAGGGGGGGGTGTCTGTTCCCTGTAACTTTAGGGAGCGGCCTGAAGTGACTTCATATTTACTGTCAAAGAAATAAGCTAAATAGTCCTTCAAGGAAAGGCAAAAACCCAAAAAGCAACCCAAACCAAAAAGGTAACATATCTGTGCACGCTGGTGTGTCCCGATCATACCTGCAGTAACTGTACCAACAGGCCTTCTAGCCCGAGCCTGAGGAAAAAGCTGTACTACACGAGCACTTAATCTGGTGTTTAAATGACTGCGTATGTCTTACATTTCATAGAAGTCAACTGGCCTCTAAATAAGAGCATGCTCGGGCCAGATCTCATTGACCATTTTTGTCGTTAGCAGGTTACTGCTGTTAAGACTGTGCTTGGGGCAGTTTTACCACTTCATTGGTAAAGACCCAACCTGGGGAGCTGGGACTGGGGAGCCCTGATCCTGCCTTCAGCATGAAACGCACGGTGCTGTCACAGCAGCAGACACGATTGCAGGGCCCGTGCTTTAATTTACACCCATTTGATAACTAGCGTTAAAACAGGAGGGAGCCGTGCCGTATGACCCTTCCCTCAGAGGGCTCAACAATGTATATGCACTGCGGAGGGATGAAAGTGCAGCTTTAAATGTTAAAACTCCCAACCGGCCTGTCCAGCGCTGCATCTAAAGATGCACTAATAAGTTAATGACAAAATACAAATGCGCTGACTCCTGTAATTTAGAAAACTGGAGCCAAAGGAATCTTAATAATCCTACTTTTCTTTCCCAATTAACACTGTTTACTTTCTGCATTTCCTTGACCTTGAAAAGCGATCCTGCACAATTCCACGTACTCGCCTCCACCTTTAGCCCTTACAGCACCAACACAGCACCCAGACTGTGCATGGCTCAAGCGGCGTCACATTTGGTTTAAATTAGATTATAAAACTAGAATAAAACTTCATATAAGCATTTACTCCGCATTTACAAGACGTACTCTGCAGTCAGTCCTCCCAGGACGGGATAATTTCACACTGTGCCCAGCAGTGCCGTTTGGACTGACAGCAGCACAGCGGCAATGAGGCTCTGCTCCTTCCCACTGCCAGCAACCACTTTCTCTCCCTTCCCTGAAATCTAAAGCCGGCTGTAAACTTGGACATTATCGTTTTGCTAACACGAATAGGTAAATACACACATGAAGCGCACTGCAAAGGGGCTTGGGCTCTTTGTATGCTGTCATTCCAGCAGCCGCCTCAAAGCTTGGGGATGCCCAGAGTTGCCTGCGAGCAATAAGCAATTGCTTACACGTGCTTTTTTGGTCATTTTTTTTTTGTTTTGCTTGTAACGACAGCTTCTCCCTGCACGCATCTGGACAGCGTTCGGAGGACCGCGGGAGGCCGCACGTGGCGGTGCGGCTGGCCGGGCACTCTGGGCCCGTCCTGCCTGGTGGAGCAAGGGGGGAAGGAGCCAAAATCCAGCTCAGGTGTGAGCAGCTGGAGGCAGGAATACGCGCAATGAGAGGAAACTGGGCACATCGCCTCTGCAAAACCAAATAAACAACACATTCAGGAAAAAAAGAAGGTCCCCCAAAACTTGGGCAGCTTGGGACAAAATCCTTTCCTTTCCCCAGAAAGAGTGGGCTGCAGAGGCTGAAGTGTTTTCACACTGAAAGCATGGCAGCATTTGGGAGCTTTCTCTACAGTCTACAAATAAACAAAACCCAGGGAGTGTTTTGCATTCAATAGTTAATCACAGTTGGCTGAGTGTTTATATTTTTCTTCACTGTAAAGGCATTCTTGGTCCGCCTCCCAAACAGCTTGTTTTGTCTGCAAGATTTAATCTTGAGTGGCAGGACTAGGCGCAAAGACAAACCTCAAAACAATTCTTATTTTTCTATAGCAAGATGTCAGGATGTAAAAGCTAACTTCCCTGCACACAGGCCCTTCAGGTTGGCATGCACAGGGCTTCTTGCTACCATTTCCACCCTGCCCTGATAGGGTGGCCCATGAAGCAGCTCATTTCACTCGGTTTAACCCCTTCCTCTTTGTGAACTGCTCTTTAAATAGTTCAAACAACTCCAAACAACTAGAATTCATTGCGAGTTGGACCTGTTCCCAGGCCTCGCTCCTCCCTGAAGCAGCATCTTGTTTGTACACAGGGAGCATTGGCTCCAGATGCCCAGCCTACTTTCAAATCCAAACATGGTTTTTCTTCAAGGCAACATCAAGGTACCTTTCATAAATACGAAGGGATGATGCAATATGCCTATAGTGCATCAAGTACTCAAGTCACTCTGCTCAGAATCAGCTTAGGTAGTTACTTAAGAAGAGTGTTGTAGAAACATCAGCCACCTTTTTGCAGCCGTCCCTACTAACAGAAGTGAGTGACTGAAGTAGTGAATTTATGTCCTCGCACTCCTAAGACCTGAAAATGGTTAGAAACAGTGAACTTTTGAAATCTCACCACTTCTGCTCTTCATTTCCGTGTGCTATTGTCTCTGAGCAATCGTTACAGCTAGATAGTATCAGGTTGTGCTTGGCTGCCCTTAGATCTGTATCACAGGTTTAAAAAAAAGTTAATAAGACCATGTCAAAGTTGCCTGAACAGGTCATTTAGTCCAACCTTTTGCTTGAAGCAGGACTATCACCAGGACCACCACAGCTTTGCCTACTCATGTCTCAAAAATGTCCAGGGAGGTGCCCCAACCTCTGGGGGCATCTCTTCCACTGCTGGACTGTGTCATCCTGGCAGAAATGCTCTCTGCCCTGGGCTTGGTGTCCTGGCTATTTGTGCTTTTGATGATGTTTGCTTACGGAGGAAGAATTCTGGATAAAAGTCTTCCCCATACATGTAATCCAACGGAGTCTGAAGGAAGGAGTCATGAAACTCCCTGCAAATTCATTTCAGCAGCTTCTTGCAGCTCCCCAAATCCTATGTACGTAACACTAGACATAGGTGTATACTTCTGATGTTTCTTTCCCTTAGATGGTTTAAAATCAGTAGAAGTTATTCTTGGCAAAGATACACATGATCCTTGTGGTCCCTTCCAACCCTAACCATTCTATGATAACACGTGTTAAGTGATGCTGGTAACCTCCAGCCCTTCTGAGAATTCTCTTTGAGCTGACTTCAAGCATGCGACCTGCATTCTTGAGCCTGCTCCAGATATCTCTGGAGCAGAAAAGATAGGTAACACTTCACACGGTATAGCTAATGTGGGGACCCTTCTGCCAGAGTACAGCACAGTGATGAACACACCGTTGGAATTTTAAAAAGGGCCAAATAAGCACACGATCCATTTCTAAAACACCATAATAAAAATAATGCTAAATTCAACAAAATGGCCATTAGAAACACAGAAAAAACCATGGACAAGCAGGAGAAACCAGACAATTAGATTATTCTGCAATCTCTTTCTTACAAAGTACCCCAGAACGGGTTAATGCCAGAGACCGGGAATCGGATGTCCTGACAGACAGCACCTCCTCTCCGACAACCAGGCACCTCCAAGTGTTGCTTGCAGCCTTGCTCTGAAAAGCCTTTTCCTCATGAGCAGGCATTTACCCAGCTTTGGGGCGAGCAATCCACCTTGGTGCTGAATACTCATCCACTGGAAGAGAGGACGGCAGGATCAAGTTGCAGGGGTTTTTCATGCAACCTGCCCATAATTAGCCTCAAGCAGCGGCTGAGTCATTCACAAGAGTCCCGGGTGCTATTAAGACCAGACACGCCATGACCCAGCGTATAATTATACCAGCCACCACCGTGCGGAAACTGCTCCATTTAGCTATCTGACCCCATTAGACAGAAGCTGTTATTTCTTCTTGGCTACATGTGCTGCGGGTGCTCTGAAGAAGATGAGCCCAGCTCTCACAGCACAAACTCACTCACCCAAACTCACCTCTTTCTTGCTGAGCCCAGAGGATGCCGTCCCCATTTCCCAGTTCAGCTGTGGGCCGCCTGAGAGCACCCCTGTGGTCCAGAGGCAGAGATGCTGGGACACAGCACCTACTGGGTATGAGGGACAGAGAGATGAGTGCAGAAAGTCCAGGAAACGCAGCACGCTACGGTATCTTTTTCACCAGACAGTGATGATAAAACAACCATTGAAACAAGCAACGGAACTGAAGAAATGTAAGAAACAAGCTGTTTCTGTGTTACAGGTTTGGGGTTTTTTTGACATTTTGCTTCCCCTTCTCATAACGAGGATGGAAAAGTTCAAATGGGAAGCTGGTTGCAGATGAACCCTGAACTTCTTACGTGCCTCTAGGGCTGGCGATGCAAGGAGAAACCTTTCTGGTGTCCACTCGCTGGTGAAAGGGAGGCAGTGGAACAGAGAGCAGCCTCGCTGGCCAAAACACACAAGAAATCGCCCTTAGCTGGCAGGGCGGCACTCGAGTTGCGGCTGGACTTTGCAGCTGCCTTTTCCTATCAGGGCATTAAAAGTAAATGCCCAGGTTCAGCAGCAGCAGCAGCAGCAGGGCGGCATTCCCCTCTGGCACTGCCCCTCGGTCGGGTACAAACACGAACCTAGCCCCAGCTGAGGAGCAACCAAAGCCCGCCACCTCCGGCAGCCAGGATCTCACGGAGAAGGAGCGAGGGGGACCTGGGCAGGGGAGGCGGCTGCGTACAGCGACTGAGCTGGCAGAGGCTGTTTCTCCTGCCTTCTGAGGAAAAGCAAAAGAAGGTCAGAGTTTTTGTCGCTCCTGGCCGTCACCCTGTCAGACTGAGTTCAAGCGAGGTTTGCTGGGAGGGGTGCGCCATGCTCGGGCTGCTGCTGACTGTGCAGTCCGGAGAAGCAGCGCGTGGCTCCCACCTCCAGCTGCTCCTCACACCAGTGCTACATCCCCTAGGAAAGACACAAATAACCTCGATGGCTTTGATTTTTAAACAAGTACTCAAAAAATTTCACTGAAAGGGACAGTGGAATAAAGGAAACAAGGTGTCAAATTATAATCAGTTTGAATAATTTCAAATAAACATTGAGGAATTAAAATGCTGCCTGCTTGCTGGCATGCTCGATGGCTTACAACGTACTCGTCCCATCCAAATCAAGGGCTTGACAGGCAGCAGCAGTGGAACAGAACCCCCTGATAGCGTCAGATTTGCTTTTCTCTGGTACCATGTTGCCATCCACAGGGATAGAAAAAGCATCATTAGTGTTTAAATAAGAGTTTGATGAAAACACAGAGCACCCCAAGGATCAATTTTCACCACGGGCAGTTGCAGCGTGAGGCATTAATTCTTCACCCTCTCTGGTGACAGGAGAAATGCGGGGAGCTGTAGGCACAAATAACATTAGACTTCTAGTATGTATTTTGCTTTTCACGCCTGCAATTAAATGCTTGCTTTACTTCCTGTTGTTTTAAACCATATTTATTCTATAGCACTGCAAGAAAAAACTCACTTTTTAAATTTTTTTTTTTTTAATTTGCAGTGGGGACACGTTTGAAGGCCCATATTGTAGACTCAGCAAGTGGCAGGGCGGCCGCCAAACCTTGCTTCCTTTGTTCATTTCTTGATTTAAGACCTATTTTCAGCAGCTGATCCCAGTTTCCCCCCTGCCTTTTTGCTTGGTAACTACCATTTTAACAAAACGATGTTTGTGCACCGCCTTGGAACCAACAATTGAGCTTTTAAACCTAAGACAGGGTACAGAATAGGAAAAGCAGCACTAAAATCACCTACATGCCACGGCTTTTCAAGCCACGCGCTCTTAAATATACAGAACCCTTGCGTTCTTGGAGAATATCAGACCGTTAGCCTTATTTCTTATGTAGCTACAATTACTTGCATGTTTTACCTTCCTTCAGTGTAAAGTTTGAAATTACTCTCTGAATCTACAGAAGTCAGTAAATAAATAAATAAATAGAATTTGGAAAACCTGCACTGTTGATGTACATTGTCCAGACTTTCACTGGCTTTGCCCATAGGGACAAATCCTATTGTTTCAAAGTGCAAACAGGAAAAGATATAGGCTGATCAATGGTTTACTTAGGTGCAGGCTTCCTTTCGAAAAGGAGAATACACTTTCCCCCTGCTGATGCTCAGACGCAAATTAAACCAAGATGTGGGGCAAAAAGTGTCTCCAATGCCATCAGCATCATTATCCTCTCTGTTCTGGGTGAACAACAGGGTTTTCCCTGAGAACTATTCTGTTGTGGAGAACACAATACTTGGCTTAATAAATACAAAACCAGTTTCTACTGATTGTTTTTACAGCAAATATTTCTATATTTAATGTAGGTCCATAAGATGCCGGCACACACCTTGGTGCCTTGTTAAAACAGACCTCAAACTTGCTAAAAATAGCAGTAACTAGTAAGGATGAAACACAA
The DNA here is from genome assembly GCA_013399095.1 of Psophia crepitans. Classification (NCBI taxonomy): domain Eukaryota; kingdom Metazoa; phylum Chordata; class Aves; order Gruiformes; family Psophiidae; genus Psophia; species Psophia crepitans. Next base: position 1,170,890 of record VWZZ01003502.1, read on the forward strand.
TTGTCCCAGAACATTACAGACACCTGAAAATAAAAACTGAAAAGGAGATGACTTAAGGGATTTGCAGTAACATTTAAGAAGTAAGTGTAACCTTTAGGTTTAATGAGCGTTACAATACATCAATTACAGAGACATAAGTAATTTAAGGGAAGAGCATTCACTTGCAGTCAGTTTGGTCACAGACTTCATTTGCTTCACAGGGCAGGGACAGCACCCTGTAATTAACAGCTATGGTCAGAAGCCGTGTCCAAAGCGTGTTACCTCTTTGCAGCACGCCTTTCTCACAAAGCTGGAAAGGTGAGAAACTCCCCTTGTCCACTGGCAGAGGCCTCACCCCTCCATCTCCATATACTGCTGCCACGTAGACATGACATTAGAAATGTATTTCAGGCCTGCAAGGGTGACCCTCACATGCTACCACAGGTTTCTACTGCCTGCAGCTTCTCTGGGTGTTGAGGCACTGACACAGAAGGATGTCTAAGCAGCAGTCCCTACTCACTACTTAAAAGGTAGTAGTTGACCTCTGCTAAATCCCCGGCCCTGTATCAGGGGGCACTGCCCAATGGAGACTACTCAGACTTATTCCCCTCCTTCCTGGGTAAGAAGTGTCTGTGTAAAACCTCTGAAGTAAGACTTAAGACTTCATTGCTAAATCTCGTCTGCTGACTGATTCACCAAAGATGCTTCTTGCCACAAGCACCAGACAGGATGAGAGAAACGAAACACAGAGAGAAACATGCCTAGGGAGGGTCTGGCAATGCGTAGGAGATCCATGCTAATTCTAGCCATGATTTCTTCTCAAAATCTGACTCAAGTCTACCCTATAGATGAATGGGAGGATCTTCAAGGACACCGACGATACCAAAACCACTGCCGATTCAGAAAATGAAACGTGCTGATCAACAAAGTGATGAAATAACAGAAAGATCAATGCAGGCCAACTATGGATGATATAGTTAACTTTTATTTATTGTTCCAGCTGTTTGTCCAGTCTTTTCAGCAAAGTGACAAAAAGTCGTACTTTAAATCCGAAAGATTTGGTATTACTTCTAGCACAGCGGATTATCTATACAGACGAATAAAGGCTTGACTGCAAGTTTGCACTTTAAAGACCTTTGGAAAATTGTGCATTAATAGGGCTTTGTAACTGGAGAGTTACTGCATTCCTTCACTCAGAATTATGACAGAGTAGAATTCAGGCTTTTTGTTATGTTCATAACATTGCTATTTTTCTCCTGTTTTGTGGGTCTCATAAACCAAAGAACTTAGCCTAGGTCTGCCTGCATGTTTCAATTGCATATGTATCACAGCATAGGAAAGAAACAGACTGAAAGTCTCATTGCCATTAAACTGGCCATCGTGGATATTATCATAAAACAGGAGATAACAGAAGTAACTCCACCTTATCAGATTACAACTCTTCAGACTAACTTAAATGTCTTCAACAAATACTTGATTTGATAGAAGATTATTCAAGTTAACTCTCTTTTCCAATTTAGTATTTATGTGGTACTCCTCCTTCTTGAGAGATTTCACTCATTTCCACGTTATTCCTTCTAATACCCCATTTGTAGTACTAACACCCCCAGTACGTTCTTCTGAGAACTATCAGGAAGGGCTCCATGAAATACTGTGTGGGTCAAAGAACGCAGGGTAGCTTTGAAATAAAGAATGTGCTCATTAAGGGTAAGAAAAATGCCTTTCTTTCCAATCTAAAAATTGATAGGCTTGCAAACTTCATCTTAAACACAAACAGTTCAGTTCCTCGACGTTTTTACCTTTTTCCTTTTTTCCCCCCAAATACTACCAGTTGTAGCATGATGTAAAATTAGATTGAAACCATTGGTTTGCTTCCATATATGCTAGTGAAAAGCTGGTGAAACATTACTGAATTCAACATAAGCAATTGCTGGTTTGCTTAGGCTTTTTATATCCTTAGAGTCTTTTCTCACATGATTTCTAAAACCCTTACATCTTAATAATAAAGCAGTCCTTTGTCCAAAATTACTAGGACTGAGGCAAAGGATGTATTTTTGGTTGAAAACGTGTATTAATTCTGAAGAGCGGACCTCTTTTTGAAACGTTTTGCAATTGCTAGCCTTTGAATAGTGGTAACTTCTGAAAGGGTATAAAACCAAAACAAAACAACACTGATGTCACTTGGACAATCAAGCCCAAGCAAACACTGTGTTCATGGGGCAATCACTACAGGATTGAATCAAACATGAGGTTATAACACGTAAGATTCCAGGAATCTACTGACGCAACTTGTGCGTTTGTTTTTTACCTTTTGAAGATGCTAGAGATTGTTTCTATGAGATTTTGAACACTATGAGAACAAATGTTTTTCATTAGCCATCCTCCTTCTCCCACCCCATTCACAAGAGTTCGCTTATTCCTGAACATGTGTGTGCAGCTTTGACTTTCACCTGAAGAAGTGCGGACGCGAGATCCTCCTGGTAAACTGAACAACGTGGGTTTTCAGTCATTGAAGGCTGTTCGGTTCCGGTTTTGCTATTCACATAAAACCATTACCCTCCACATCTGGTGTTCAATCTTGGTTCATACGCGAAAGCCCAGGGCAATGCCTCCGCTGAGGGAATTCAGGCTCAGACCTTTGGAGCCATTTACAGCCCTCAGATAATGCAGCCAGAGCCACAAGGGGGTGGGTCACAGGACAGAGTATGCCCCCTTCTCTGCAGATTTGCAATAAGGCTTCTGATTTTGTTTGCAGCCTAATTTCCAGCCAAAGACTTGACTATTAAATAGAAACTAAAATTTTGCCTATAAACTAGCTAAAAATACCTGTAGTTTCTAGAGGCAAATTATTTGCATAATTCTTAATTATTAAGCCTCACTGCTCAAAACCCATCTATATTTCCTAGGTGGTCATTCCCCTGGAAAGTGCTATTTTTAATGCAAAATAACAAGTTTTAGAAAGGGTAGGAGAGTGTTGCAAATCAATTAATTTGATGAGATTTCATTGCATAAGCAGACAGTGGTACTATAATGAACAACTTCAAATTACATGTTTTCCAGTGCCGCTGTATCATCTGCATACTATTTATTTAGTTCCTTATATTTAGCAGAAGTAGGGCACATTTTCCATATGCCATTTATAAGCAACACACACTGATAATTTTATTCCTTACTGGAAAGTACCCCGGTCTATTTACAAATTAATTTGGGAAGTGACATCGTGACAGTTAGCCCCAACTGGTGTGCCTGACACAAGCGTGAAAGAAAGGATGAAGAGGGGGGAATTTTGCATTTGGCATTCCAAAATTAGGGGAGGTAATGTTTCCAGTTATATACACTTAAAATTATTTCTGAGAAGACAACGTTGAACTTAAGCATTAAGCTAAATACCTATAGCTCTACATTATTTCATCAGTTATTTTCCAAGACATCATTCATTCCTTTGTTCAAAGTTTGCTTCTTAGCAGTATTTATCTTACTTGGAAAAATTACAGGTCTATGAAAGGGCTTTATTTTGTTACACTCATTTACATAACTAGCTCCTTGCATTTTGGTACTAGACAAGTAGAACTTTCTCAAAATGGCAAGGGGAGTTCATTAGAAAAAACACTAAAATTGTACAACTGGAAATAAAAACAAAGCATAAAAGCACAGCATTTCATATAAGATGAGCTTTCAACTGAAATATTAAAAAAAAACCTCAGACACCCTGCCATATTAATATCAGACCAACTTGAAAGGCACTGAGAATTGAACTGTGCAACTCATATCCATACCTGTGAGAATAACAACCACAGTGAGACGCAAACCTCCAAGGCGGAATATGGCACTGTACAGTCCATTAGGCATTCCTGGTACATACAGCAGTAGGGGTAAGCTGAAAACGTTAACTAAATACACAAATTACATAGCATTTCTGTGGGGATAAAAAATAATCCAACTGACACCATCTGAAGACAAGGAAACAAGGCAGAACATACAGGGCAGCGTTGGCACAAGAAAATGTTACCGCACCAAAACACGCGCTTTTAAATTTAATCCAGTAGATACATACAAAGGAATGGTGGTGGCAGAGGCAAATGGACAAGACGAATATAAAATACTCTGTTTCAAGCATGCTAGTGAGTTCTTTGTTTCAGAAATCTGACAAAACTGAAGCTACCAAAGCTGTTTTAGAGGCAAGAAAGCACCAACCAAGAGAGTCCAACCCATTTCCAGACATTCTTCTTGTGTGCTGACAGGACACGTGCAGACTGAAGGATCTGTCCAGTATCACCTCTGTGCCCGAGGCTGCCTAAAGCTTCCCATTAGCAAATGCTGCCTCCTGGAACTGAGGGACAAACGTTTTGAAATATGCCCTAGTGAAAAAAAGAAAATGCACGGTTAGGAAGGAGGCAACTTAGAACATGGTGTGGCGCACGTACATAGCCAAGGTTTTAACACAGAACCATAACATTACAATGCTCGGTCCGTTAGTAGATCACAAAAATGCATAGTGTTTTTTCTACCAAGTTTTTAGTAAGCCGCAGACCCAGCAGTGCTTCTTTCTTCAGCGCCCTCACCTTAACGTGGTCAACACCAGTAACTTGACACTGTCAGAAGAGCCTGATGGACCATCCTCATTTTATCCAATGCAAAACTCCAGAGACAAACCATATCATGCACTGGAAAATAAACCTCTGAATGGCCGTAAAAGTGAGAAGCACTTAGATGAGCCACGAGTGGCTATGCTGCTGCCTGCAGCATTTTATAACTGGGACTTTTTGATGCAGTTGATGTTCACCATGTTCCTCCGATAAAAAGATCTTCCCCACCCCCCTTACACTGAAGAAAGCTTAATATGTGGTACCAAAGACAGACAAGTAAATGGAACAGGAAAATCATGAAGAGAAGTCAGAATACATGCAAGAGATAAGCTCTTTATCTGTTTCCTTACAGAAACCTTGACACAATACAGTCAGTCAATGGCAGAAGTTTATGTAAGATGTAGTGGACAAATACTAACACTTTGGATGAACGGTAATTCCTTTTATTAGACTTCAAAAGTCAGAACATTATTCTATAAATTAAGACGTGCTTTATATATTTTGGCTCTTAGTCTAGCTTCTTTACAGAGAATTGAGTGACTTATCAATCTGTGAAAGGAGCTGATCCTAAATATCCAAAATTGAGTTTGAACTGTACCTTTGAGTTTTGAAGTACTTAACCATGTACTCAACGTATTTTATGTGTCCCAATGATACCTTTTATTTGCAAGTTATATCAGAAGCTGCCTCATCATTCTGCCTTTAGTTTCTGCCTACCACTTTCTGCACCAAACTTTCTTTACCTTTTTTTTTTAAAAACCACCATTTTGTTTTCTGTTCAGATCACTGGTCTTTATAAATTTCTCTGCAAGAAGCACCTCCTTGTTCTCCCTACCAAACCACAAAAAACCCCCAATCTAAAGTGAGAATAGCTGCAATTATGTTAATTACCCTACTGATGTCTCTGCTGGTATACCTCCTGAAGCAAACATATGCTGGTCACCTTCACAATCACAATGTGTGTTTCATAATTTGGGTACAAGCTTTGGCAATCACTGATCATACCTCCTCACATCTAAAAACGCTGCAAGATCACAAAAGAGAACGCAGCCCTCTCTTTGTGAAGTTGTGCCTGGCAAATTAATTAACAGATAGCTGCAGTCAGCTTTCGTACAGAAGCTGCAAACACACACGAGATGCCATCCAAAGGTTAAGAGAGCAATAGAAAGTAAAAGCATTTCTGAACTGAGGAGCTGAGCTCAGAAATGGAAAGGAAAAGGACAACCAGCACACACATTTTATAGCGTACACAGATTGTGCTGTGTGTTTACAGGATACACTTTGATTTATCGAATCAAAGTTCAGAAAGCAGCTCTCGTAATCATGCCCACAAAAGTGATTGTTCTTCCTGGCACATACGTATACATAAACCAGCTGAGAAGGTATGCCTGTCATCTGCTCTTAACAGTTGAAGGCCATTTCTGTACTGGTGTTTTGATAGCATACTTTTGAAACTGTACCCTATGTATGTCCTCATCAGCTCTACCTCATTTTGGTAGCTCAAGGAATATCACTTGCACATTGTCAATGCCAGGATCTATCATCCCTTTATTTCTCTTTGCATTATCTGTCCTAACATTTAATTACATTTCCTCTGCTTGCTTATTTTAAGTAGCTTCTTCCTTCCCCTGTGACAGCTTCTCTGCAGACTCTCTTCCATGCACACGCTCTTCTTACTGAAATGTTACATCAAACTTCCCTCTTCCTAAATTGTAAAAATTCTTCATCTTTAACTGGGATATAAGCAGAAATATTTTCCTGCATGTTATTTCTTTTCTGGAACACCTCCTTTATAGCATTTCTGTGCTTTGTATTAAACCCACACTTACTGCATTACATTTCAATGACTTTTCTGTTAGGTAAATTCCAGAATGAATGCCTCCGATACCACATACACCCTCCCACACCATCTTTATCTATACCAGCATCTTTCTTTTCACTGATTCCTGCAGTAGAGCTTATATCCTTTGCTGCAAAACTTAAATCTGACACCTCCCTACATTCTGATCAGATGTACTGTTTCAAAGAGGATGTTATTTCACCGGCAGTTCGTATGAACCTCTTGGACATGTTCCATACACTACAAAAATTCCACTAGTACTTCATAACTTGTAAATGTCTACTTTTTTCTTTCCATACTTTCAAGTAAATGCTTAAGTTTGCCCTTATCATTTGTGGTCTTGTCCAGACTAAAGCGAATGTAGTACCACATGTTTACCCAGGATACGTTCCTCCATTTCTGCCCTTCTCCCGCACACTCTAGGTATCCGAGATTAAAGAAATTTTGGAAAACACATTTGGATAATTATGGTTCATCATACACACACATAAAAAGAAATTAACCCTTCCCACCTCAAACCAAAATGAAAAAGACCCTGCAAAGAGATCCAAAAAGCACAACATACTTCATAGAACTGTATCAGCTACAGCACACAGATTGAAGAGGCAAGACAGGGAAGTAGGAGAAGGGAGGTTGAACTCCTTCGGTATTAATGAGCACTACATATAGGGAGGGAATGGCAAGTGTTAGTGTATAAAATAACAAGACTTATTTTGAGTATATATGAAGGAGTAGAACAGGCAGCAAAGACATTACTCATTATTAGAGCTTGCTGGAATTATTTTTTAAATCACATAACTTTTTCAATGAAAAATTACATTTTTACCCAGTTCCATGCATTTCTGAGGAAACGCTACTGAGTTTTCATCAGGAAAAAAAGGAGAAGAATGAAGTACTTTGGTTTGGCCTGATCTAAGAAGAGATGTTCTGGTTTGTAGAACTGAGCCTCAACAATCGGTTTGACATTAACCTCCTTATCTGCGGTTCAACACCTCAGAGATGACGTATCTAGTCACACAGACAAGGCCCTGGTGCATCACAGGAGTCACAAGTATAAACACAACAGCAGAAGTATTCTCTTCAAAGGACCCAGTCCATGAAGAATGATGGAATAAATGATTGAAATTTCTTCTTCCAGGAGGCATTGTGCCACTACTAGCAGATGCATTAGCGTGTCACATTAACTGCATTTATTTTTCACATGTTCCAAGCACCATTTTTTTCAGAACTTTCTCTTTTCATCTGAGGTTTGGGACAAAACCATATGTTAAAATATTTGAATTTCCTGTGAAATGGAAATTCTGACTTTTTTTCTCCATTGCAGAGATTACCAGAAAGGAGGAACAGAACAAGCACCTATTACTGGCCGAGTGAGTAAGTTTCATCCATCAACCCACTGGCGTTGAGGTCAAAGTGTACATGTTTCCACACAAATAGGGACCATGACATGGACATATTATGTCATAATGGATTACATGAAATAACTAAAAGAAATACAAGATTTTCTGAAGAATAAATACTCTGCTACAGACTGGCTGATAAGAGCCTTTTTCACATGGAACACTATTCCTTTTAGCAAGGTCTTAAATGAAAAGAAACACTCATACTCCGTCATCCTGCACACACAGGCACAGAGAAACTGTGAATGTAAACATGAACTTTGGAAAAAGATGGATTTCTCATACCCTATTCACATAAACCTATTCATACAAATTTACACCCTCAATAACTTTGATCTGTGCTACACCACAGGAATTCACATTAAACTCTCTCAATTTTCTGTTACAGACACTTTGCCACAGATACTTTCAAGTATCTCAGAAGTGTTTTAAAATTATTATTTTGACATCCACTAGACAAGCTTTTCAGCTCTAGAGAACTGTTACTAAAGAGATTTCAGTAATTTGAGTACCTGTTGAATTACACTGAAGATGCAGAAAGCTAACTTATTTATGGTTTCTCTAGGCAGTGTCACATGGCAGAAATCAGTTTTTGATCAAAGCTTTTTCTCGTTTCCGGGAAACAGAGAGCTTCCACTTTCTCTTGCTTTACTCTACCATGTTCTCAGTGGGTCTGTGTCACGCTGACCTTACACCAAGCTCAGAAGAACCGCATAAAATGCTCCTTCAAGAAACTGGTTTGTACAAAGTCCACAGATACTCTGTACACAAGTGGTGAGTACAATGGCTCCGCATCCCTCTCGCAATGGTTTAAATCTTAGCTTAAACTGTGTTTAAAGAGTTGCTTTCTTTTCAGCTTAGAGTGAGTGCCAATCTTCATACGCATACAGGCACATGTCTAACTCTCTGCTGAGTGTCTTACTGTAAGAGTCTATTGCTTTTTGTCTACTTGGTTTTGTTCCCTCAAATGGTCATTTTCCAAGTTCAAGGTAGCAAGTTATGGGGTTTCTATGGAAATTTTTCTTCAGCACTCCAGAAAACAACACAATTCACTGTAGTTAACCACTATATACACTTGATACGGTACATTGAATTTCAGGTGCTACGCTCAAGGACATCTGCTGAGAGTAGAGCACTTATCTTTCCTTCACCTTATTATCCAATGGAAAGTAAGTCTTGCTATTGCAAATGGTAAAGTATTGAAAAGAAGGTAGAATTGGATCACTCATTGCTTACATGTTTTCAGTGATATAATACACTGACTGTGGTCCAAGGTCTCCAGAAGCCCATACATGTCTAAACCCCAGGGTGTGGGTTTGCAGTGCTTAAAACATACTTGACTCAAAATTCACATGCTTTTGTGAAATTTCATTCTAATTGTAATGTTTTTTCCAGTAGAATTTAGTGCGGGTTTTTAAAATGTAGTTGGTAGAAAATCCATGTTGACCATTTGATAATACCTTCTGCCTTCAGATTCTTTTGCTGAAAATCTGCAAAGATTTTAAATTATGTAGATGTGATGTCCCATCAAACGCTTCATACATATTTATGGTGAAAGCATTCTAAAAGCATAACACACTTGTTTTCTGCTATAGCTTTTGTTTGACTGATGCTATAGCCAACTATACAATGGTGTTCTGGTGACTGCTCATTATACAATAAAGTTAAAAGAGTTGTCCAGGTGTTTCTATTTCTCTTAAAATCTTCACGTGGGAAATTTGGAGCAGAACATAAGAGATTCAAACTCTTACAAACCATACAAAATGCCATACCAATAAGATTTCTGCTTTTTGTGTCTGGGACAAGGACGTTCATCATGGGGTGATGAATCATCTTCCTAAGTCATTCACAAAATAGATTCCCCTTAAACTCCTCAGTTCAAGAGTGCCAAGCTTTTCAGTGCACTGATGTCAAATTCAACCATGCTAGTCCTATTTGCACTCATACATTTTATGAGTTTCAGCTCAAGGTGTGGGAGTTTCAAGTGCCTTTTCCATCAAGAGATGATCTGAGGAGAAGGAAAGGGATGAAGTAACCCTGATGGTCCACATCAAGTACAGACTGAGCTGTATAGCAACATGTCTACTACTAGCACAGCATGTTCTGCTCTTACACATTCCTTACGGGCAAATGAAAGCCCTTGAGCCGAAATCTTGATCTTTTCACAAAGACACACGGGCTGTCATTACTTTTTCTCACTGTATCGAGCACATGTATTGTGCTCCTCATCAGAAGACAGACTCAGGTTACTGTATTTTGATTTTTCCTACTATTGGCTTCGAGAGCAAACTTTATTCTTAAATACTACCCATTATTCCAATATTGTAATTAATTCTTGTGAAATGTTTTACTATCTACTGTGACTATGGCTTAATTTTTAAAACATTAGGCTCTAATTACAAAAAAGCCTCAGTGTATTCAAAATCACAGTAGCTAGTATGTTTGATAAATACATCCCTTTTCTCCTGGTGTAGGCAAGGCATACAGGGAAACGTGGGGTACTTTTCCTCAACCTTTTCAAGCTAATGTATCTGACCAGGCCAGGCACTCCTGCAGTTGTGGAGATCTCTGAATAGTTCTACACAACTCTTCCAAGTCTTCTGGGGCAGGGTCTGTAGCTAGGACACTCTTCTCCTCAGCAGTCATCTGTTGTCTGAATTGTCCAGTAATTGTAACAGTGAGTTTATGTTTGAATATTCTGCAAACACTTATTTACCGCTGGGACTGAGGTGAGGACTGAGTTGTAGCCCTTTCAGCTGTATTAGATACAGCTGAGATTCCCAGGCATTTGACCGAGCTGCTGTCCACTTCTTTTAGAGGAGTTGCAACTCTTGGATTTGCATCATTTTGCATTGCATATTTCCTTCCTTCTGCACCCTAAATGAATGGCTGCAAGACATCTAAAAGTTTCTTCAAATCCACAGAATTCTGACAGAAAAAAAATCTAGTCCAGAAATGACTGATCTTCGTAAATTATCTAGAATAGCAATGTTCTCCCCTTCTCCAGTTAAATTAGGTGAAAACAGGAACTAAGAAGGGTGTAGGTCAGAGTAAAGGACAGCCTGAGGCTTCCTGAGGTCTTTGACCTATTCCTCCTAGACTAGTATTATTATGCTGACACTGTGCAATAAAATCTTGTTATATAAATTATTTCAACAGCATAGCCATATTAGAAGTATAAAAGAGCTTCTCCAGGCTTTATCAACACCACCTGATTACTCACTTTTTTGAAGTACAAATTATTTTTGGACAGAGCGTACATACATGTGTAGCGTGCCTTTGTATTTTTATGTTCCTGTTGCAACTTGTTTTGACACAATGAAAACCTGTTTTGAAAATACTGAACACCTACAACAACCCCTTTTGGGTGCCAGACAGGAGGATTTGTCCTCCCATGACTACACAGGCACAGCCAGCTGGGTTGCTTCATGGAACCCCTAATAATTCAACTCTTGTGTAGAAGATATTTACCGTAACTCTCCAAACTCTCACGGATTTGCTGTTTGTTTATAACACCGTGAAATCAAAGAGGCCAACTTTTTTTTTTTTTAATATAATTGTTTTCTTTCTCAATTACTTTTCTCAGGAGCTATCTAATTCAACATGATTAGTACTAATTAACTAAAGGAACTTAAATTAATAAATTGTTCTATTAATTCCACTGGTAGGTTTGTATTTAGGTCATATTCCATATGAGTGCTCATTAGGTCCTCCACAGGCGGTTATACCCTCCTCCTATATCTCTACGCCTCGCGCGTAACAAAGACTGAGTGCGGAAGTGTGGAAACCTACTGAAAGCCCATTCTTCTCACAGGCCTCATGCCAACGTTAGAAGCACAGTTTTTTTTTCCTTGTAAACTCAGATGGAAGACATTTAAACCTCTTTGCTATTTTTGCTACGTGTAATGCATTAAAAACGTATTTGCACTGGACAAACCCTGTTGTCTATTTACAGGCACTTCTACAGCGTTCCTCACCAGGCTAAAGACACACGAGCGTTCGCGGCAGAGCAGAACAACCAAGTCTCCTGCTTTGGGATAGCATTGGGGTAACAGGAGATTAACTCTACGCTAGACATTTTACGACACCTCTAACAGGAGAAAATGATTGTTAAAACAACTTACCTTCTTCTGCAGCTGTAAGATACTCAGACGAATGAAGCGACAAATAGTCCTCAGAGCTCTGACTTGCGGTTGCGTAGCTTGCAGCAGGCTGCAGCAGGCAGGCCCGCGGCATGGCCGGGCGCCAAGTGGCCAAGGCTTGGCGGCCCATGAAAATCAGGACTCTTATGGCATGTGTTTGGCATGCGTTTGGCATTCGGGAGGCAGCAGCATTTCTAAGCTACTGTTCGAATCTGAACATCACTAAAACTTATTCAAGCACAGTGGCAGAACGATAAAGGTACCTTCCAGGATTTCTTTTATCACTTCAAATATACATAACGATACTTGGCACGTATTCATGTTTCTAAACTAAGCTTCTTGATGGTATGCTCTTTGGGATGTGGTTTATAATTTCCTTACTAGGCAGCTTTATCTATAGCAAATATTTTGCTTTTATGCGAAACACAATGTCTACACAGTTCTCCATTTTATACATCTCTAAAACTGGCAATGCCAAGCAAACAACTGAAGTGTTTATACAACAGCAAGACAATAGTTCTTAAATTACTGCTACTGTAGCTGGCTAAACACACAAACGTACAAAGGAGTCAGTGCACAACGCCATTATGCTGCTAGCAATTTTTTTTTCCCCCAGGTGCCAAATCATCACATAATCTCTCTTCCTCTTCTTTTCCTGTAAATTACCTATAAAGAGTTTAGTAAACTTCCTATGCCCACTTCTACCTGCCAGCCTGCACAAGGCACTGATAGTGCAGCCAGGCTGATGGCCAGGATGGTAATCAAACATCAGGAGAGCTGGAGGTCTGCAGTGGGCAGCCATCAAAATCCAGATTTTTAAAAAATAACTCTTGCCTTCAGCTCAGTTTCTAATATTACATGACAGAAAATTGTCTCCAAAATTACAAACAAAACAAAACGTGCTACCAAAACCATCACAGGAAACAGAAGTAGCAGAACGAGTGAAACTAAGTATCCACCTCAAGTTTAAACATTAAAATTCACTCACGTCCAAAAGCTGTTTTCTGTATTTTACTAACAATGTCTTTTTCCTCCAGAAGGTCTTGTTGAAGTTATTACTATTTCTGATTCAAGTCAGAGAAAGGTACAAGAAATGGTCATATTCAGACATATTTTTCAATGGTTTGCTGATTGCAGAAATAACAGGTGGCTTTACTCCATACGAAGCCAACAGAAATAAAAAAAATTAATTATTTGGTTATACATTTGTGTGTCTCTTCCAAAAAACTATGGTATCAATTGATTTTATAAATAAAGTCAAGAATTCAGCATAGCTCTGCTGTAAAAATGAAGACAAATTTGCTGTCCAACTTACCATAAAGCAAAATGAATCTTGACAATCTGTTCAAATCACGAAACAACCATAAATATAACAACCTGACTAAAGGCAAAATATAAAGGAAGGGAGTTCTAGGGAACTGCTGCAGAACCAGGACTGGAGATTATTATGTAGGCTGGCAATTAATGTTTATTTTAAAGCAGCAGCATAAGTAGGGTCATCACTTTGCAAAAGATGATAGCTTTGGTTCCAAGAATATACGTGCTCCCCAACGAGTGGACCTTTACTGACAGTTACAGATACAAATTACAGCTACTGGACATAATCAGTGTCTGTAGAGCAAGGCCAGGCTGAATTCAGTAACTATAAAAGCGACTTTTTTGAATCATCTAGAAACATAGGATGAAAAATAAGATTCTCTCACAGGTTTCTGACACAGATATTTAGGAATTTACAAAGGTGGACTGCACAGGTGCAGTGGCTCTAGGTGTCCCAAAGCATACATAGCAAAGCGAACCTCTTGTTTTGAAACAGTTTTATCAATGCCTTCTGCCTGCCACTTCACTTCCTTCGCCTTCTCCACAATGTACATAAATAGACTTGCTTCAGTCAGGTGAAGGCTTGTGGTCTTAGATCATAGCAAATTTTTCTTCTGCTTTCTTAACTTCCATTTTCCCCTGGGGATTACTCAGTCCTGGGGTAGCGGGCGTCTGCGAAGGGGGCACTGGAATATTTCTGTCACAGCACAGTCACTCCACTTCCTCACCAGTGGATTATGAGAAGGATATTCCAAGGCCATCATGGAAAAATTCAATCTTCATACAGTCTTTTTAAATACAGTGCTAATTCGCAGGAAATTTCCAGTCCTATGAGCTACAGTGTGACAAGCCTGCTCTATTTTTCCTATTTGCTGAAGTGCCATAGCCATATTTTTCCACTCCAGGTAAAGGTTAACTTCTTAAAGAGATATTGTTTATTCAATACACTTCTTATTTCCTCCCATCTACGCTACAAAAGTGCACATTGAACTCTACTTCTGGAGAATAATTATTTAGCAACTTATTTAGTAGATTTGAAGGAGGAGAGAGTCAATGCCAGACAACACGCAACTAGGAACCTCTTCTAAGTATAATGGAGAAATAAGGAGGGGAGAATGTAGGGGTGATATAAGAAGTAGAAGAAAGCAGAAAAGACTGGGCAAAAACACGTTCAAGAGTGAGGCTTGTAAGGAAAAACAAGTGCAGAGATTCAAGACGAGAGGAGATCACAGAGGTAATAATAGAATCTGAATGATCTTTAAGCAATTATTGAATCCCTTAATTGTACTTCAGAGGCAGAAATGAAGGGTTACACTACAGATACATCCATTACGAATCTGACAACCAGCACCCCTGAAAACAAAGTTTGCTTGCAGGTGAAAGTACTTATTTCATCATATCATCCTCTCTGCTTTGCCAGATTGCTTATCAACAGGGGCCGAAGGCAACATACCGAAACATGAAAGAAACCTCCTTGGATATTCATTAAGACAAACCAGTCAGAAGGAAAGGGAAGAGATGCCATATATCTGTGATTATATAAAACATATTCAAGAAGTTATTTCTCTTTGCTATTTAAAATATGTGTTTGCTATTAGAAGTAAGAGGAAATTCTCAAAAGGTCAGAGACCTCTCCAAATGGGGAAAACAGACAGGAACACACTCTTGACACTTATATGTAAAAGCAGAATAATGCAGATCAAAAATGAATTTGAAGAATAAATTAGCTATGGCCCTCCAAATAAAATCTTGTCAAACAGTACAAAAGCCAGTCAAAAAGTAGAAAGAATACTCAGAAGAAATAAAGTCACAGAGAA
Organism: Psophia crepitans; assembly: GCA_013399095.1. Lineage (NCBI taxonomy): Eukaryota > Metazoa > Chordata > Aves > Gruiformes > Psophiidae > Psophia > Psophia crepitans. The sequence continues at coordinate 1,185,971 of VWZZ01003502.1, forward strand.
TAAATGAAATTATTTTGCATCCAAGTTTACCGAGGAGGTGCTAAAGAGGCTGCCGTACCAGAACCCTGCTTTACAAGGGATGTACCAAAAGATCTGACTCACACAGAAAAGTCAGCCAAAAAGGTAAAGAACAAATCAACAAAACACACACAAACAATTCAGCAGGCCCAGATGATATTCACACCCTGAGGTTCTGGAGGAGCTCAAGTGTGAGAAAGTTAAACTCTTAAATAGCTTATCGCCTCCTGCTTAAAACAGCTTGCTACCAGAGAAGTGTGATGTCAATGAAAAAAAGGTCTGGGAGGATACAGGGAACTGTGGACCAGTAAATCTCATGTCTGTACCTTACAAACTGGTGGAGACTGTTTTAAGAAACCATACATCTATAAAAAGCCCAGAATTAGTGACTTCGAGTAAATATGATATATTGGATAGGAGTCAACCTTAGGCTTCACAAATATCTTATTTTCTTAAGGTACCAAAACCACACAGACAAGAAAGATTCAAGTGACACACACTTACCAACTTTCCTACAGGAATTTGGGAAGTTTTGACAAAGGCTTTTAAAAAACTGAATTACTGCAGCAGGAGAAAAGACTCATGAGTGGATAAATAGCAAGTCAAGATAAGAAAAAACAAAGATAGGAATGAATGATGAGTACTGTCAGGGTGAAGTCACCTGAGAACTGCACAGATATGGGTGTTTTGACCTGTGTTGTTCAACATATTCCTACATGACCTGCGAAAGTAAGCAACAGAAAATGGAGAAGTTTACTAACAATTTAGTCAGGGAAGGAAAAATGATGCACTAATATGAGGAACTGCAGATGGTTCTTACAGCTCTGGGAGACTGCAAGACAAAATGTCAGGTGAAAAGTCAATATTGACAAACATGAAAGGGAGATATGTGGGGGAAAAGACTTAATTTTACTTGTACAAAAAACACAGGCTCTGAAAAATAGACAGTACGGAGATCTTGGTGCTAAAATGTCAGTGGAATTTCAGTCATAAGCAGAAAATCAAATCAGATACTATTGGAAGTGGAACGAAAAGCAAACCAGACAATACCACTACATCTCCAAATAAATACATGGTGAATGTATCGTGAGTAACATGCAGTTCCCTGTCTCAGAAAGAATATTACAGAAATAGTACAGGGATAAGAGGAGAGACAAGGGCGAGCAGAAACATGGGAATGTTCTATAGAAGAAAGTAGTAAGCAGAGCAGGAGAAGAGGTGACAGAAGAGACAAGAAGAGGTTCATAAAATCATAAAGGTTACGGAGGGGACCAGTGGATTATTTGCTGCCTCCTTTCATACAAAAGCTAGGGGGTAACAACCGGAGCTAGAAGAAGGTAGGAATGCACAAAGCCAGTTCTTCATACCACACGTAACCTGTGCAATCCCTTTTCACAGAATTTTGTGATGTGGGTTCAAAAAGCAATCAATCAGGAAAAAAGCTAGGTAGGACTATTAAACAGAAATGTACCAATTCTCAGTATAGAAATCCTTGACCCTGGTAGAGCATGCCAGGAAAACATGACTCCATGCTCTGCCACGCTCTTCCACAGGCATCGGTTACTGGCTGTTGATAGAGACATGATATGGGGCTAAATGAATATTGAGGTTGACCTAGTATGACTGTTCTTTGTGTATAAATTTGTAACAAAGGAGTTTCAAATATTATGCAAAAGACAAGAGCATGGGGCTCACCTACTGTTTTTACTTAGCTGTTTATTTTGTAATTGACCAAGTAGCAGTATTTAGCTGGGGTATTAAACCTCAGATCCTTCCAAAGCCACGTACTTCTCTCTACTCTTTTCTCACAAACAAGGGAGGACATTTTTATCATGTCAGTTCCTAACTATAATATAGATCTAGCAGCTTTGATAAATGTATAATAGAGTTCTCTAATGAAGCCAGATCAGACAGTTCATCATAGTATTTCCAGAACAACAGCTAATCCTGGCTATCAAAGAACCACCTACATTAAATTCCAGCCTTTAATTCCCATAAAGCAGTTGTCTTTGGAAAAGTGCCATTATATCCCATTTCTACCAAGCAAACTCCTTCAGTTTATTCTGTGCATTTCTGTCAATAGACAAGAGAATCCTTTTCTGCAGAAAGAATATTTACTCTATATTGAAACGCACATATGTACAGTTCACACATATACATAATGTCTATATAAAAACACAGCAAAACTAGTTGCCTAACAGATTTTATTTCCGTGCACTTCCTATAGCACCTATACTCCTTATCTTTAAATAGTTGTTTTTCTTTTCCCACAGTCAAAGCTTTAATGAGAAGTGACCAGAAACAAATACCCAGGCCCTTCTGTCTTGGCTGAAATCCACATAATGCATGACAGCACTGAAGATCCCTGGCAGGCACCTGTCAGAAACTAACATACCATAACTTAAGAGTCAGACTTAATTAGCCAAGGAGACATTTAAAGAAAAGTACATGAAAAATATGACTCAAGAAGTGCGACTCTCATGTGTATGCACTGTACTCTGTAGCGTATGCAGAGGAATAACGTAAAAAAAAAACCAAACAACCTCAAACAATATCCTGGGAATATTTAATCAAAAGCTGTATCTATTCTGTCTATTGTATCTTATAATCAAAATAATTTTGTTATTAATGTTTGCTGGTAAATCAACTGCAGAACATGCTACAAGGACAAATGTAATCATTAAGTATTTTAACAAAACGTAATTTTTTCCATTTGCCTTTCCACTTTACACATATAATTCTGATCAGCTGACACTCCCACAGAAAATAAGAGGTTTGATTTAATGGACTATAAAATCAAATTAACCTCTCCGTAAGCTCCACACGGCTGGGTCGCCACATCTCTTCTCGCTATGGCTGTCACAGCATATCGGCCCTTTTGTGTTCTGAAAAAGAGCCCACCGGCGGCAACAAAATGTCAGCCTTACTCGATTTCAGGCAAGGAAATCACTTCTGTTCAGTTTCTGACGGGAGACTATTGAAAACCGGAGAGTTCAACAAGCGACCCAGCTCAGCACCTCACCCCTTAGTTTGTACCTACCCCGCTGCTTTTCTCCAGAAAGAATCCTCTGAGCCTTGCGAGCACCCAAACACGCGCGCACGCGCCTAGGGAAGGATGATGATCTTTTCGGCTTCCGTTCCCGACTCTCATTTTTCTAAATTTCTTTTTAAGTTTAAGGTAACGTGCAACACAGCCAAAGACAGTCATGAAAAGAGCTTTGAGGAGAGTATATGTAAATGCAAACAAGTGAGTTTTTGGAAATCTGGCTCTTCAAAGATGCCTAATGTGCATGAAAATCACATAATACACGAAAATACAATTTGCCACTTTTACAACCAAGCAGGAAAAATATGGAAATACAAACCAAATAATAACAAATGATTTATAACCTTAATTACACCTATCAAGGAGAGAAGATTATAAAAAAGGTGTAATGTTTACATGTAAACATTACCGTGAGATTCAAAGTAGCACATATGGAAAACCAAAGTTTCAAGGAAATAGAGAAGCCTGTTACTTCAAAAGAATCCAAAATGTACTAATAGATATTCTGCCTAAAACGTGAAAGAATTGAGACTTAATAATACAAAATGGATGAGTGAAAAACTGGTTAATGTCAAAATAAAAAAGTCATAGGGCACTCAAAATTTACTGAATACAACAGCAAGACTTGGACAGATTACAACTGAATTTGTCCAGACAGCAAGACAAGTGTGCTTTTTTTTTTTTTTTTCCAAATATCCTTTTATTAGACCAAAAGATACATTTCCTCTTGTACTAGGGAACATAAAAGTTTAAAGCAACTGTTTCAGCCAAACAGCACCTAGCATCCTCGCATGATACCCGTCTTCTACTTTGATGATACTCAAGGAAAAGGTATCGTTGAGGCTGAAAATGCTACAGCCCAGTGCACCGGCCTGACACTTTCTAGTCATAGCACGCTCGCGCTGAGTACGAAGCACAGGCCATACATATGTACCTCGCACAAGACGCATCTGCATATAATCTTAAGCTGCACTTGACCTTATGGCAGAGCAACAGCCAATACAGAGAGCACTTGAGCCCTTTTAAGCTTTCACCCTTCCAGAGCCCTGAGGAATATGTAAAATTAACACCACATTCAGCAAACACGGGGCAAAGGCCAGGGACAACAATGTTATTCAGAAACCAGTTTTATCAGCCACTTTGGAAAAAAGAATATGAACCCTCGAAATAACTTTTTATTGTCATACCAGTTTTCCATCCTCCTGCTATTTTTAATGATGAGTAGGTGGATTTATGTAGGATAAAAAAGTAAACTGAGTCCTGACTTGCTCTCCCTGAAGTATAACCTACGTCTACAGAGCAGCGCTGGGTCGGACAGAAATTGGGCCAGAGCGTATCTAAGAACTGAACTTTATTTGTATAAACAAAAAAGCCTTATTTACAGAATTCCTGTACAAAATCCCAGGCTTAGAGTCTGCATGTTCTTTAAAGACTCCATTTGTGTACACTTGAATGCCTATTTAAGCAAAAAACAAGAGAGCTTTCCCATGGAAACCGCACAGAAATGTTTTACTTCACACGTACACCACAAACAAGGCTGCTAACTTTCTATAATTTACTGTATTTTCTTAGGCTTGCTATTGTATTTTAGGACCAAATCTTTCGCAGAAGCTGCTTACGCAGGAGGCCACAGACATATAAATAAATGACCTAAGAGAAGCAAAGCCTGAGATGTGAACTGAGAGGAAACAGCATCTCAGCAGCCATTTTAATATTTTAATATTTCTGTGTTCCCTGTTTCTCGCTGGAGGAACAGGTTAAAATTTTGCGTCTAGTTGAGAAATAAGCAATCTGGAGGCATGTGGAATCACATTATTTAATCAGGACTTGATTCGTCTCTTAGAATTAAATCAAGCCAGAGGGCCATCCCTGGGCTAAGACAATAGCAACCTTCAACTACCAGATGCTATCTCTCAGCGAGGAATCTAAGTCATCCGGCCTTGAAGGAGCCAGGTTGTTTTAAAAACTGCTTAAGAGGGCACAGAGAACTAGAAACTCGATTTTGTGAACTTTATCAGACAGGCATAAATTGGTCCAATTACTTCAGCAAGAATACAAGCAGTTTTTTCTCTAAGAGTGAAAAAGATTCTGCTAAACTGGTACTCTGATTTGAGAATTTGTCTTTGAGATTTAGCTGATATGTGTCTGAGTGTGAATGCATACAATCTACTTCTATATGTATGTATTTTAGGGGAGTAATTTTGCTTCTACTTATAATTACTACTGATTGTCTCAAGGCTACAGCAAAGGGTTAAGTCCTAACTTCAAACAAGATGTCAACCTCTGCTCTGGGGCCACAAAGATAGGCAAGGATACCAAGACTTTCAAGTTTAGCCCTTGAGTTGAAGGACTTGTAGGAAAAAAACAAAACCCAACAAAATCAACCCTGGGAGAAGGCTGGGCACGGAATCAAAGTCCCTTTGGCATGAACTTATGACAGCTCTGCCCATGAATAAGCAGGTTGTGTTGAGTTGCTGAAAACAGAGGCAGGGCTTGCCAAAATTGAGTATGAGAAAATCTTTGAGTGATGGTATTTCAAACTTGGTTGTGCTTCTACACCTTATAAAACAACGTGGTATACATGCTTCATTCAATACATGCCTGGACAGCTAATGAACCCAGTCAGTGCAAGAGCAAGAGAAAGCCGTCCTTGATGGTGTCTTAAGCTACAGTGAGAAAGAGTGTGAACTGATCCCTGAAGTGTCTGAGACAATGGGTGGTGACTTTGGATACCAGAACGTCAAGTGGGAGATGCTGTGGCCCTAGAACACTAGGGCCAGAAAGATAAACAGAGCTGTTTTGTCTCAAAGGACGCCAAGCACTTGGGAGACCATTTGGCTAAGAGGGAAAGACTACATATAAGCAAAACCTAATAGACAGTATTTAGAAACACAAACAAGTTGTCTCTGATTTATCCAGGGCTAAAGAAACTTCAACTGAATAGAATTACATTGCTTCTAGAGGCTGCATCGTGTACGTATCGTTTCTTTTTTTCATTTGGTACTTGAACTAATATATTTAATTATAACACTTTCCTATAGAGCTACATATATTCCTATATACTTGGTCTGTAATGTGGCTACAGTAAAAATAAAGTAGAATGAAAAATCATTTGGTTGTTTTGAAATACACTAACCTATTCTAAGAAGTGCTAGCGAATATTTTAAGCACTGTTTACATAAGGTGCTAAACTGTGTTAAAATCTTAGAATACGCTAACACGTATCATAGCATCATACTTTTTTTGATACAGATTTATTTATGGTACCTACTCAGGAATCACTAGTTCCTGCAAGCAAAGCGCTTTTAACTAGAGCAGCTTCTCTGTCTCTCCGCAGCTCAACGATAGTTATTTCAGACGTTGCAGGATACACTCTTCCCCCGCTTCTCATCATCTTTCGCATATTACGTACCCAGTGTAAAACTTAAATGCAAAGGCTCAAACGTAAGAGTGAATAACCTCAAAAAACATACACGTGATAGTAAGTGTATACATTTAGTGCTTTTTTAGAAGAATTGTTATAGTATTTCTAAATTTCAAGTGCAGGGCAGAGAAGGCCACTTGTATACACCTACTCTAAAACAAATGCGCTTAGCAGACAGCACACAGGTACTTGTGAGCTTCCAGCTGCAAAAGAAATGCATTTTGTAGTATGGTCATAGAAAAAGCCACAGTAATGCTTCCAGCTACTGTTTCTTTTTTTTTTTCTTTTCTTTTAAACAAAATATTCATAATATTCTGCTGAAGAAACAAGTCCACAAAAGAGTAAAAATCATATTTGATCAAGAAATGGCTCTCCTAGACAGTACAGTAGTGAACCCAAATACTAGCAAAAAGATTTCTATTACAATGCATCAACGTCCAAAATCAAATGTTATTTGATGTTCTCCATAAAATTTAAATTATTATAAAATCTGCAAATGCTTCAGTCAATTGTTGTTTGCTTCCATCCTTTCCAAATTACAATCAGTCTCTGACCATGCCATTCATTTGATTTACTCAGCTTGAACTATTTTCATTCGACTCTTATTTATGCATCTTTTCTAATTTAATTTAATCTTCTGATTGTCATTCAAAACATTCATTCCAATATGCCTTATTATTTATGCGGTTTGATGCCTTTACGTGCTGAACAACTGATAATCAACCTGCTTAAATCTGTTGCTGTTCTAACATTTTTATGCTTTGCAAACTTGAAATACTGCAGTGAGGCCGTTGCCCATATTGCTGCTTTCAGGTAAAATCTGGTTTGCTTCATGAGAAGACAGGGATAACAGCTCATATACACAGGCTGTCCTGTGATCTTTAACTGAAGGGGACACTGAGACTGAAGTGGCGTCTCCCCAGCCTGAACTGAGGGCTTGCAGAAAAACACTGCAGAGGAAACAGAGATTCTCTGTTTCTAGTCAACAGAAAAAGCAGAAGAAGAAAAAAAAAAAAAGAAAAAAAACAAAAGAGACATTCAGACTTTCAGATAACTTTCTCAAGTTCTGATAGGACTGTCTTCTATGCTGGACTGGTGGTTTGCTCTACCTGCTCCCGTTCTTCCATGTCTTTTTATTATTCCTTATTCCATATCTTTCAGGTTTTTCTTCCTTGCTCTCTCCATCTCACATGCTTCCCTTCAGGGTCCCCCACACACCCACGCAAAACCATGGAGTTACCTTGACTGACTGCTATCATGCAGATTACTCCTGCTGGGGGCTGTCCTGTCTACTCGGATTGGAAGCTCTTTCGAGCAGAGAATGTCACCATTCGGTGCCCGTACGACGCCTAGCAGTAAGAGCCTTCTTTTGATCAGTCCTCTGGCACAAATGTAATGAGCATGATTAATAAAGTACCTGCCTATACTCATATCTGGGAATGCTAGGGCTATGTGAGAACAAAAACAGGTTCAGCTTCTATAACACTTGAAACGTACAGTCAAATCCATGGAATTTCTACTGACAGATGACTGTGTAACAAATGGAACATTTAGTAGGAAAGAGCAGTCCGACTTACTTTGCTCTCTTGGCCATTTCATTGCCATCCCAGCGGGGGCTGTAAGGGTAATTCTTCTGGGCCTGGGAGTACAGCTGGCCACTGTTCGTGAAGTGGTAGACGGACTGAAACGTTAGGGTCGGTTGGTCTCGGGGAAAGTAGAGGGGTAGGTCAACTGAAACAAAAAAAAAAAAAGAGGTAAAAAAAGTCATAAAAACACACCATTGCATTTTTTTTTTTAAACTGGAAATAAATCATTCCTTTCTATTGATTTAAAGGTGACAGTAAAGGAGAAATCGATGATTACTTCTAAAATGCGCTTCTGTATATCTTAAAAGTAATGATTCCAACATTTTGCTGTATGTGAGTTTGCTGTATTGAAGCATTTTTGTAAAGTACATAATTAAAAAAATGTTTAGTTAGTGTATTTCTATGTTAATCATAATGTTTACACCATGATTATTTTGTTAAAGAAAAAAATACAGTATTTTCCTTTACAGAGAAAATTTCCCTTTCAAAAATTCACAAAATACATTCTGTTCATGCTTTCCAATCAAGAAACAAATTTTGCTTTATCTGCTTTAGCCAGTTCATTTTAGTGCCCCCAAGGACATCAAAAGCATTATCGTTCTCATTTAACAGCTGTCTGAGACTTAAAGTGGTTAAGTGATTTGATAAAGGATGTAGAAAGATTCAGTCACATGAGATGGAAAAGATCTCAACTTGCTGTCATCTGTTAGACAAAAAACTCCCCACAAAACCAAAAACACACTGCGAAGTCATTAATACCCAAAATATCTCACTAAAAATAAAAATCAGAACCTCTTAGTTCCCTTTGCTTTTGACTGTCTCATGATCAGCTAGGTCTGGCAGAACAATTAAATAGCCTACAACAGTTAATAATATGGTCAGAAACTAATTTTTAACTTAACTTTTTCATTGCTAAATTTGTAGATTAGATTTTCTTAAGTCTACTTTTAATTTCAGGAGGCTTCAGAAATCTGTAGTTAAATTGAGCTATAACAACAGACTTAAATTATTTACATTAAAAGTCTAACCTAATGCGAAAATTAAAAGAAGAATGTACATTTCTTCTAAAAGTGTAGACCTCATTTATAAAGCAACCTACAACCTCTGAAATACATTTCTTTAATTCTGCATGATGAAAGAACACTGCAATGGAGCAGTAACTCCCTGTAAATCTTAAATTATTTTTCCTATTGGTGTAGCAATGAGTGAAATAAATTTATAAGATTATAATTAAGTCATGTAAGCCTAGGTTCTCAGTCATCTCTATTTGTCACTTCACAGTCCTTTTTAAGGAGAAGGAAAGACTCCTAAGCTAATAAACAGGTTGGAATAGCTGAAGAAGGAACCAAACTAGGTGGCAAAATCAGTACAAACAGAATCTGAAGAAGCCAAAAGGAACATTACAGGGCTGAACCCATCCTCAGGTGGAACAGGATCTCCCCTCCAGTACACCTGGTAATGCACTGGATTTTCTACTTTTAAATACTGCATGGAGCAGAGATTCCAGCACTTCCTTTGAAATCTTTGCTAACAGACTGAGCTTTCAGGGTGAGACAGATGTTATTTTTCTGTTCATCCTGCTAGTCCCTTTGTTCTTCAGTTTTTCTAATCACATCTGAATACTCGGACGACCACCAGCCAAACCATCACTCTTTTTTCCTAAATTACCCTCTAAACTACGAGAAAAACCATTTATAGCCATGAAGTACAGAAAACTGAACACGATATTCCAGCTGTAGTCTCAAAATACAACTAATCACCATGGACGACAGCATTTGCTCAGTTCATGACCCAGTGCCTGAGCTACACGTGGTAACTCCCGGAGTCCTGGTGACTCAGCTCGCACGGCCGCTTCCAGCAGATATTTGAGCGGTAATGACATGGGCAGAGTTCTGCTAATTTGAGGGCAGATCACTGCTGTAACAAAGGTTAGACTCAAAGATTGCTCCGTCAAATTCCTCTTTATAACATGACTATTAAATAACAACCCTGAAAAACACTGGCGTATCGAGGCCAGCTGTCAACAAGCTGTCTCCTCCCCTCACAGATGGTACCTGTGTGCCACAGCCTCTGAAGGACTTCACCGTGGAAAAAGAGTATGAAGCAAGGAGACAGGTTCTCCGTTCTAACATTGTAAATAGACTTCTTCAGCTCTGAGTGCCTAAACTCTGTTCCTCTAGTGCATCTTTTTTCTTCTTAAGTACCAACTCCTTAAAGCAAAACTACTCTGTATATTTGTGTATTTTACCACTGTGTAAAAGGAATAACAAACTTCAGCAAAACACTCGAGTAATAGTTCAAGTCCTTATATTTAACATTTTACGTGAGAATTTCTGATTTTCATTAACTTTCCTTTGAAAAACTCTGTCCACAGGATGGGGGCAAGCAGCAGCAGTTTTCTTTCTGTTTCCTAAAGCTAAAGGTTTGCACTTAAGAGAAAGTATCTAGCACTAGAAACACTGTTTAAATGGATAATCAAGACATCGCTTGATTGTCTCACTACAGAGACACTTCCATTCATTAGGAGAAGCCTTTCTTTTATAAAAAGATTGTTCCAACACTGATACCACCAAAATATAAACAGAAAACATTTTCTTCTCTTATTAACCAAAATCTGTACAGTCATTTTCAGGAATTACTTATGCTATAAGCTGTTAAATCAGATAATCAAATTAGATTTAAAATTGTGCATCCCACATTTGCCCAACAGCAGTATCATCCTGAACCGCAAGGACAGTTTTGAAAAATTGGACCCGCCTTTGATTTCTAACACTACCCTTCACCTAAAATCGCCAAGCGCCCATTTTTCTAACCCAAATGTTTCCTTAATACAAGGTGTGAGATGAGCCCAGACCAAGTAAAAAAACCTGTCCCTAATTCTGGAACACAACCACACCTAAAAGGCCAGTAAACAGGAAACAGCCTTGAGTTGTAAAGTGTTATACATATCTCAAGGTAGCCAGCTATTATTTCAGCAGTAGGAAGGGAAGGCAAGAACTCACTTCCGTCACAGTGGATGCCCGTCTATTGACACCGCTGAGCACACAGAACGCTTGGATTTGGGGAAAAGCATTTTATCATACATGAAAAATACAATAAATACCATTACTACTCAACGCTAGCAAGGTGTTTTGAAGATAAAAGGTCAAATTCTGCTCATGGTCGCAATTACATTTTTACAGAGCAGCACAGGTTGATAAGAGAAAATTTTTCTTTCTACCTTGTTGTATATACAATCTGACTCTCAGTCTGTGTATTAATACAAAATCAGATCTGCATTCATGCGATATGTAAGGTGGCAAAGGTTAAGTGTCATCATAGTTACATCCCAGACAGCGTTTACGCTTCATCATGAAAAATGCACCACAGTTAAAAACAACGCACCACTTCTGTAAATCCACACCTGAACTCGGCAAACTATAAAAGCCCGCTTCGGTTTGGCATGCTAGTTACCTAAGAACTACAAAAACATATTCATGCTGAATACAAGTACTATTTCCAAATAACAGCTGACTCACAAAGTACCCTGGCGATATGTCTGCAGAAAATAAGCTGATGACTCATGTCTGTAAATTCCTGAAAGTACCAATAGACCCCTTGCTTAGTCATCTTTTGCTTGGATGCTGGGTTCACGAGCTCTGTAAAGTGTAATGAGGGATCTAGCTCTTAGGAGGACTCTCTCTCTCTTTTTTCCCCCTCTCTTCTAAACAGTGCAAATTATCCCCTAAAAATAACTTCATCTATGTAAGTGAGTCACTTCAACTAGCAAGCTTACACAAGTCATGCACTTAAGCAGTAATATTTGGTTACGAAGGTAAAAATCTTGCTGTCAAAGTCAGATTTAAAACGAAAATTATGTCAGAGGAAGTCCCATTTACCCCTTCTCTCACAGAAATAGAAACGTTTCCTTTGGAAAATTTAAACAATTAGCTCATTCAGGAAAGCAAAGCTTTCTAATTCAGTTCCATACTCAAAGTAATTTAATCCTGATGATTTCTTACTTTGGCTTTCCTAAGCATCACACTGTTAATGTAAGAGGAGCTCAATGCAGCAGACTGGAGTAGTAAAACAGTGCTTTGTCCTACGTTACAATTTACAGATCATTTTTTAAAAGTCAGGTTTTACAAAACCATAGTGCGGGGAAAATCATGTCTTTATGAAAGCTCTACATGAGCAGAACTTGGAGGGCTGTTTTGGATAATTAAGCATTGAGTAAATTCCTTGGTGATTGAACCCTAATTTTCCCACACAGTTCATAAGAAAGCAAAAGAAAAAGGACTTGCTTGTTGCGAATGAGTCATGTTGTAAAGAAACTTAATTACAGTTTATAAATAGTTGAAGTTGCTCTCTTTTTGAGACGTAAGAAACTATCAAGAAGTAACACACAAATGTGCTTCTCTTGACTTAGTTAGCATTTAATGCATACATATATTCAAAACATAGTTATCTTAAAGCCAAAATTCTGATTCATTAATAACTAAAAAACCGTGCAATGAATCAGTGAGGCTTAATTGTTCATTTTCTTAAAGAACAAGCATACTGAGATCTGGAACAGGTGATCTAGTTTGTTAAGCTTATGTCAACAGCTACAGAGTTGTTTTCAACAGTCTTAGTAACTCTAAAATAGTATCTTTACCATCTCATTTTATAGCTTTTTAAACAGGGTACGAAATATGGAAGGGATGTCTTGGCAAAAGAACACACCAGTGCTGCTATAGGGTTTCTGAAGGAAAACTGCTTGAAGAAAAAGGCAGGTTTACCCCACCTTTAAGTGCTGGAGAGGAGAGAAGGAAAAACAAAACCATGCTTGAAATGTATGTTACCACACAAATATTCCAAAGTACTTAGATGGCAATATTTAGAAAATGTTCCACATACTGTTCCCCTCTTCTAGAGAAAAGGTTTATTCACCTTCTGTACAGCACTGGATAAATCTAGATATTTATTTTCACAGAAGTCAACATTTACTTACTGAATGTTACGCACCATTTCAATGCTTGGATGAGACTATACTGGTTATCTTACTAACCTTCTCGTGCTTGAATCTGCTGCAGTTTATTGCACCTGTAATTTGTTTTGCACTCATAAACATTGGCTGGTCTGGACATTTTACTGCTGAGATTTCTACTTCTACTAGATTTCATGGCCTGCACAACCTTAATTCAATCTCTACTTGCTTTATAGAGCAGCCTTCAAGCACAAGATAACACAGTGTTCTTTCCAGTTCAGTTCCCAGACTGGCCAGAGCTGGCCAAAAGAGACACTGTTCTGGTTTGCCCCATCTAAGAGAATTGACCCCTCTGCATTTATTTACTGCACAACACTGAAGCCTTGTATTCGTTTCTGCAGGACCTTTTCAATGTGATGATTCTAATAATCATAAGAGATTATGATAACTACACAAGATATTTAAAGAAATTGTTTCACAGCACCTTCATGAGGTGAGAGGGTATTTAGGGATTCTGGACTGGGAATGGAGGAACAAGAAAAGGATAGTCAGCTTGTCTGTTGATGCTGAGTGCCCACCTGTGGGACCCTATAAGATATAATAGTAGATAATCCTTTACATAGCCAAACACAACTCCTTCCAACATCAGTTGCCATAGTAGGTACTTCAGAATCAATGATTACTGGAGACATGAAAAGTTTTGTTTAAATTATTTCACCAGAAAAACAAGAAAAGTATAAGAAAGATGTGCTAAACCCAGATCTCCAGAGAACAGTGAACAATCTTAGCCTGATACTATCCGTTCTCTTCCCAAAATCTCCTGACTCACTCCCTACTTATCATCCAACTTTGGCCAGAGACTGCCTGTGTGTTCAAGTACTTCTGATGAAGTCAGTCATGGAAACAGGAAACACATATTCCAGGCTCCAGAACTGTCTCTTATTAGTATATATTCATCATTTTTTTGCTAGTTCTTTTTTTGGTTCACTGAATTTCACGTTCTCTCTGCCTTTACTTGCAACTGAGCTCACACTGCTGGGAAAAACAACTTGTGGATTTGAATGCACTGCCTGAAACTGAGGAGTCCTTTGAACTCAGAGCTCTCCAGTTTTCATGATGTGTTAATGTGGATGAGATCCACATGAATTTACAATGCAACTCGGTGGTAACACAGCTACTATATTGTATAATGCTTCTTACACGTCTATCAAGGTCTATGGTAAAAAGAAATTTTCTTGTAGGTTTTCTGATATGACTTCTTCTATGAGAAAGCTGTTCCAGACAGCCTGTATGATGGGTGAAAAAATCTTCACCTAAGTTCAAGGGAAAACAGCTATCTTGACTTGCATACACAGAAATCCCAGTACAGACAGCCTTTCAGAAGTCATACTGATCACTGTACCCGCTGAGCAACCTGAACAAATACAGTCACAAGCATGCTGGGGACTGTAGTGGCTAGCACAAATCTCTGCAGGGCAGGAGTTCGGGCTATTTTGCATAGTGAATCTTTCCTCGACTCTTCTGTGCTGAAGGTCTTTAGCCTACATTCTACTGGCAAAAAATGAATTTGGCTCAAAACACACACAGAATTACGGAATGCCACAGCTATCCTGCTTTGGTGCGTGATGATGTAGTCTTGCAAGAATGAGAGAGCAAGGATGACAAATAACATATCAATGGCATTCGTGTGGGACTTTAGGGTAACAGCACAGGCATAGGAATTTGAATTTGTTAAATATTATTAGGGCTAACATCCTTTCTGGAGAAAAACAGGTTATTTGCAGGAAGATACTATGTTGAAATCAACATTTCCAAATTTCAAATGTGAAATGAAAAGTTGTTTATGGAATTTTAGCTGAGATACTTACAGCACTTTGGGTGTGTTGGTCATCACAGCTGGGTTTGAAATAATTAAGTCTGCCCTTGCTATGGGAAATATCCACCCCATCGGCAAAGTGAACATTTGTGCAGTTCATGAGCAAGATGGCTTATATACAAAACACTTCCAAATAAATACTATGAAAATACAAGTTAATACTATAAAAAAGAAAGAACTCTTTTTCTTAACTGCATCAGTTATGTATCGTTTGAACCTACAATATCAATCAATGGAAGATAAACATTGAAATGTGAATGGTGTAATGGGAAAATGGGATTATGACAATTTACACAAATATATGACATTCACATCTCCTTGTTTTATATTGGGAAATGGGTCTGACAACAGAACTTGCTAAGGAGCCAGTGCTGAAGTGCAGTCATGTAATGACTGATCCTCAGCAACACAAGATCTTCTTGACCTGTGCCAGCAAGTGTAATATCCAAGAAGGGGAAGGGAGCCCACTGAGATGTTCAGAAGATAAGGTTACCAGAAGGTTTACAAAGAAAACAGCTGGAATAAGAAAGGAGGAAAATGCTGAGGAACCTTTTCTTTAGCACAGGTTTAATGTGTTACCTCCAGAATGCAAGGTGTCTGACAGCAGTTACTGAAAGTACTGGCAAATGTCCAGTTTGCAGTAACTTTGGTGATGCTCTTCATGACATTAAGGAATGTTTGAAGGATAATGTAATTTTCCTTATTTTTCCTCCTTTTTTTAACCAGACAGGAATGACTTCAGTTACTGTTAGTCCAGCCTAGATTTTAAATAAGAATTGGTCACTCTTTTTTTTTATTTTCAAAATTTTTGCACCGACAGTATGTTCCTTTCTCTAACATGTCTTATGACAACATCACATCTATGGAAATGGCCACCTTCAAAGTCTCAGATACAGAAGTGGTTACCTTTAATTCCAGCACTCTTAGACAGCCCTTAAATATTTCTGAAGAATTGAAACAATGAATTGTCATGGAGTAAAGTATTCTGACACATTACAGAGAGTAGATTTGTTTACTCGTTAATTTCAGCGAGACCAGAATAAATTTGTCACTGGGTTTTCTTTGTTTTGGTTTGTTTGTTGCGTTTTTTTAATATAAAATATGTAACTCATTTTTATTTGAAGATGACTGCATGCCACTGCTGTATGTATCTCATGGTTCTCATTCCACTGATAATGGGAACTACAGTATAGTCTAGACACCAATGGCAACTAGATTTATGATTACTATTGTTTTGATTTTCTTTCAACATAGGCAGATGATACGGTTGTAAAAAATATCCCATGTCTGTATCATATCCTTTCTTTTTAAGCACCCCTTCCTTCATACAAAAACAGAATTTAAAAAAAAAGTGACAAAAATAGTTTAAATACCTTAAGTTATAGTCAAGTGCTGCAGACATAGTATTTAATTCTTTGTTTAGTCTTACAGAGGAACCAATTAACAGATCAAATCAAGATATTCTTCAAGCAGTTTCCAGTTATGTGGTCAAAGACCATGAAAAAGTGATGTAACTTAACCTGAAAACTGCTTTAAAATGCCCTCTTGCTTTGGAGTGTCATCACCAAACAATGTCACACTCTTTTGGACTTTTACAGCAAGACTGAACTACCTCCTAAAAATAGGAATACCTCATAATTTTTTATTGAGCCCAAAGAAATGGCATAATAGCCTCACAGGTCTTTTCCTTCTCTAATTTCTGTAACCATCATTATTTTAACTGAGAAAGGGTTTTTATTTTTACCTCACTAGTTTTAGCTAGTGACATCTATTTCGCTTTATTTTTACTTCGAATTCTTAAAGATCTTCACTTCCTCCCCTTTCCGTTTTTATTTCCTTTTATTGTTTCTGCTGTAACAGTTTCTATAGTAACTTCGCTAAGTGCTGATGAGATTGATGCTACTAAAAGCTGCCTCTTCTCCATCTGAATTGCTTGAAGCTTACACTTTAAATACAGTTGCATTTTTATGGGCGTAAAAAGCAAGCTGTGCCCCTTCTTGGCACAGGCTGGTGACCTTTGCGTGTTACTGGTGGAGCAAAGGCGAATACTTTTCCTCTGCTTTCCCAGCACAGAAATGCACTGCGAAACACTGGGAAGCTCTCCATTACTTTCCAGCAGGACGGCAAGACTTCTAAAGCATGTTTTCACCTGAAAAGCAGCTGTGCAGAAACACTGGCTTCTCTCACTGATACTTTATTAAGCTTATGAGGCTTGCAATTAAGTTCTTTTTCCTGTCTTAAATGCTGCCTGGATTTGAAAGGAAATCGAATTCTTTCATTCTCATCTGTGATCAGCGTGACATTATCCCGCAGGTCAAGAGGACCCTTCGCTGGCACAAAAGGACCCTTTGCTGACACACATGCTACCCTGCTCTTTCAAGCTCTGCTCCACACAAGCTTACAGCTTTCAGACCACAAGGCAGTGAAATCCTGGCCGACTCAACCAGCCAACTTAGCCACTCTCGATATTTTTAAAGCTAAACTGAAATCTTCTTTAGTGCATTATAAGTCTATTGCTTCTTCCCATTCCCAAAAGTTACAATTTATCACTTTTGCCCTTGAAGCCACCCTTCACACTTCTAGTGTCTTTTCATGATCTGACGAACTAGTTTGTGGAACATACTCTTTTTTAAGCCATGCTTTCTAAACTACTAGTCATTTTTGGTGCTCTCTTCTGAACACCCCAAGCAAGACATATAGCAGGATCACAACCCTAAACTTCATGGTGCAGACTTTGGGCAGTTCAAAGGTCTTGCTCCTCCCACGATAGAGTCCTACGGGAAAATGGGCCTGGAGAGAAGAACGGGCCATGATCACCTCCTACAAGCTCAAGAATGGTCCATCCAAACGAGCAGAAAGTCAAGCAGGAGGTTTACATGCATGAACAAGGAGCTCCTGACAAAACTCAAACATAAAAACGAAGCACATGAGGTGTGGATGCTCCCTGAGCATGCAGAGACCTTGTTAGGAATGAAAGGGCTCAACTGGAGTTGAACCTGGCAAAGGGAGTTAAGGAGAAGAAGATGGGCTGCTACAGGAATAGCAAGAGCAGAAGGGGGACTTGGGAAAATGTGGGACTGCTGCTGAATGGGGCAAGGGAACTGGTGACAAAGAAGACAGGAAAGCAATTTAAGCACTCCCTCCTTCCCTCATTTAGGTATTTAAACATGTTTGTGATCAGTTCCATCTCTAAAGCAAGGTGTACTCACTATTATTCAAAAGTAAACTATCTATTTCATAAAAGAGACGCAGCGGTTGCCTGTGTTACATATAGGCACAGCTATTGCTGTGTTACATATAAATCCTTATAAAAAGTTTACTGTGAATGACAAAGTAATTGTCACTGGGGAGAAAGAGGAAGGAGGCAGGGAAGAGGGATTCAGAAAATCTTTCTTTCCTTGATGCAGCTCTTATTTCTAGAAATAATTTCATCTCTCTAATAATCATGGTGTGTTCTGTACCACCTTGTTTTTTTTCTGAAAGCACTGTAGTTCTCACCTTAGAGAAAAACTACCTGTGAATGCCATGTGAGACAACGTCAAAACGGTAGACACAAGACATAGACTAAGAAGAAAAAATACCACAACCTGTACTGAAGTCCCAGCTCTGTCAATGACTTCTTGTGACCTAATTACTTTTTTCCAAAATCAAGTGGATAAAATAGGATTATATCACTTCCCTATCTCAGCCATCTTTTCTGAGAATTTATTAGTTACCTGCCATATACTTGAGCTCAGTACTCTAGATATATCTATTAGATAAGAAAAGCAAGAGTTCAGTTTTCTGAAGCAGCAATTTTATAAGAAGTTATTACAAAACCTTTCAGTCCATTTGTTAAAGAGCTCGTAGTTCCTGGAAGAAACATCAATTAATGTCTACAGCAATACGCTACAGTTTTAAAGGTATGGAAAACATATGTGCTTCTCAGAAACTAAAAAGGTAATATCCACAGCAAAGTGACACTTAAAAATACTTTGCTGGTCCACCCACGTCAGGCCATCACAAAACACCTGCAAAACCTAATTCTTATCACAACAGTTGTCTCCTTTTTGTTGCTGTTCATATCAAGTTCCATGAATTGCCTTGTGGGCATTCTCCCTTTTTAAATAGAATTTAAAATATGAACCAAACCCTAGTTTATAGTGAGTGACATGATTACAAAATGAACAGAAAAACAGGAAAAGAAAACCTCTGTTTTTAGGTTCACTTGCATCCATTATTAATACCTAAATATGGAAAATTTCATTCAGCTCATGTACAAGTAAATACCTGGGATGGAATCAAAGGAATACAATGTTTAACATACACTTAAGGACAAAAATTTAATTATCCGCTTTCAACACAAATTTCAAACTAAATCTAGTTGGCAGCATCCCTCAGAAATAAAGGAGAAAAATACGCAACAGAGAAAAATAATCAGCAAAAGGCTAATTAATTTTCCAAATGCTTCATTTCAGTCCTGGGATTAGCCCCTGCCTATGCCCAGTTAAGTGCTGAACTGTGCGCCTGTGACTCCGGCTAATTTTCCATCGCACTGCCTGATCCACAGCACTGCAGCGTATCTGCAGCTTTCACTGACTTCAGTTAAGCGATACGCACCTCACTTCACAGGCAATGGCAGAGAATGCTTTGGTTTGTGGTGATTAAAACAATGTACCAAGTTTTGAAGACACCCCCTCTGCTCAGGGGGTCTATTTTGCTGTAGGCAGTGTGGCGCGTGCTCAGGAACTTTCAAGACCAGATTCACAAATACATGGTACAGACTAAAAGCACCGAGAGAGTCAGAGGAAGACACCGCCTCATGAGAGACACTTCTCTGCTTACTGAACAGTCAAAAAGGTACTCCCAAGCATAAGATCCAAGTGGATTTTGACTTCTGCCAGCCAGTTTTACATCACTGGGGCTTTGTTAATCCTGTATTTCTCATTCAGGAGTGAAATAACATCCCTATACCATCTTCACAGATGTTTTTGATCAGCATCAATCTTCTCATACTAGACTCCTGAAACATTTACTTTGTAATTCTTAACATTTCTGCTGAACTGTCTTGCTTTCCTGACACTACCAGACATCACCCCATTCTCCTATATCTTGTTATTCACAGTCATGTTTTCTTTTTCCTTCTTCCTTAGTTTTTGTGGAGTCATAAATTCCTGTTTTCATATAGGAACAATGAGAATAATAAAACAAAAGCACAACGTCAGGAAGCCAAACCACCTCATTAGATAAAAGCTCACAGAAGCGATCTAATATAAATATTCCACTCAACACTTGGCCCCTTTTCAGGAAACAACCTGGGCAGACAGTAGTTTATTTTTCCATACCTTTTCTTGAAGAGGCTTCTCTTTCACAATAGACAGTGATACTGATGAGGAAGAGCAACTCTTGAAGGCTATGGTCTTTTCAGCTTCCAAAAGGTATGTGAGCAAATCTTACATGACAGAAAACTGAAAAAAATGTGTCTCTAAAACTACCAAACCCACTTAAATGGTTATTCATACTCCAGTAGCACATAGGAGTCATTGAGCATATTCCAACTGCATTAAATACTGTACCAAAACAACAAACACTAGCCACTTCTCACATTTACATTTAACAAGATCTATAGGTCCCATATAACAGAGAGGGCTCTACAGTCAAAACTACAGGCAGATAAAGGTTGAGTGAAATACATACAGGAATGTTTACATGAAACTGTCTCATGTTCTGGGTTCCAAATTGCTCAGATAAAAATGTTTAAGAAATATTTGTTTATCACCTCAGTGACTGTGGAGTTATTGTGGTAGGCATGTGATTTTTCAAATCGGAATCTGCAGAAGCGATTTCAAAAAGAACAATGAATACAATCTTAGACGAAGCTAAGCTCTCCTAAACCCAAACGGCAAACACTAAGTGATCAGACACATGTTCATCTAGGAAAAATCTTCCATTTAAGACTTTACCAAACCTCCTTGCTAGCCATTTACTACCACAAAGTCTAACTTGTTCATTTAAACAGCTGTGGGAGGAATAGATGAAGGGACTGACGAATGTTCATAGCTCTGTTCTGTTGACTTTCCAGAGGTGGGGCAATCTCTTTAAAGGGCAGGTAGTGATTTAAACTACACGGGGTGCTTGAAAAATGAACATTTACCTAAATTCTAAGGATTACTGTTGCTCCACTGAATGATGAAAACAATATCTGATGCCTAATGAGTTATATCTGCTTAGAAAGGGAACTAAATTACTCCTTCCACGCAGTTTTGTTTGTTTACAGTGAGTGGGCACACATTCCTCATTCTCTGAACACTGCTGGTAAAACTGCACTTTCTTTGCACAGGAGTGTAAACGTGTCTTCCCAGCTATTAATGCTCTTTCCTGAAATGCCCTGATTTTCCCCCCTCCTCCCAAACCTCATTTGACGAACATGACTCCCAAAACTTCTTTGTTCATGCCTTTGTTTTCCAAGCTGCTTCCTTGAGGCTGTGGACAGATGTGCTAATCCAGACCCGAAAGAGGTTTATGTGAATGAACCCCAACTGTTTAGGTCAGGCCATCAATTCAAACCACGCAAGTTGACTGCACTGGCACAAATTGCTCTGCTGACAAACGTGTGCAGACAGCAATATTCAAACAGGAATGCATCAGAAGCTGGCATTGATGACTTCCACCAAAAAACCCTGAATCCAGAAGCGGGTGCCTGCCCAAAGCCTGATACTCATAGGTATAACTTCCTATAACCCAATTAATGCTCTAGGCCCCCTGCTTGCTCCTCTCTCCTGTGTAAAACCCTCCTTTCTGCTGAGATGCTGCCTATTTCTGATCTGTTCTCTGACAGAGGTAACCACTTAACTGCACAGATAGGTAAGAGGGTGGACAAAAAGCTAATGCAGTTGGCACTCCCACACCAAGTCAGCTCATTAATTAAACCTTAGCTTTTACATGACCAGCACTGTGGACCTCCTGGGTCACCAGTATTACCCAACACAGAAGCTGAAATCCCTTAGAGCTAGCCAAGGTCAGTGCCAGCAAGCGTTCCCACCAACTTCACCTAAGTCTGAGAACCACACAAACTTAAGATACAAATTCTGGCAGCTTCCAACATTCTCCATCCCCTGACATGTTGTTTAATGAAAAAAAAACCTTTTTAGTTTAGCATCTGTCCTTTTCAAGATGTCTTAAACAAATAGCCACTAACACGAGCAGTGTTTCATTTGTTATTGCAATGGTCCAACTTCTGTCAATCTCCTTTGTGCTGATAACCTAAAAATCTCGTAAGATAAAAATTAGTCTTTGAAAAGCCTATATACAGGCTGCTTTGGAGTCCTATTTTTATGCCCATACCAATAAGACTACTTAATTTTGCACAGATAATATAACTTGTGCATACATTTATATACTGTATAAATACACATAATGTATGCAGGAACAAGAATATGAAGAAATATCTATCTCCAAAAACTAATCATAGCTGATTTATAAGCGAGAAAGAAATCAGCAATATATTGAAGTTTACTTACAAAGCTTTGTACCAAGACTTACTCATAAACAGCATCACTATCAAAGCCCTAAGCCTGATTAATGATTTCCTCTTCCATGTAGATGCATGAACTTCTCTGAATGTTTATTTCTTCTGTCATATATTTGAAAGCACTTGATCAGTTTTTAGAACTAAACCACTAAAGCAACAGTTCCTTTGACTGCTCTTTGATCTAATATAATAACTTCAGCAGCTACATTAATCTAATGATTAAGTTTGCAATTAGGTAACTCTTCTGTGTTTTAAGGTACAGTGGGCAGACTTTGCTCTTCATTCTGTAACTACTGCACAAATCACTTGTTTTTAGCAAGTGAAATTGTTCTGAGGTTATTGGGCTTTGGCAATCCAGAACTAATTTCCCCGTTTCTTTCCACTTAATTCAGTTTACTGAATTTCTGAGTAATTTCACTTTACTTCTAATGTGTTTTGCTTCCTAATTTCCAAACAGGTTTGGAACTTTGAATGCAACTATTTGCAAAAAAAACCCCAAAGTTGTTGTTTTTAAATTTCTGAAACCATCTTTTAAAGGAAATACAATTCACGTCAGGGTTTATATATCTCATGATGTCAGTTAAACCTAAAATTTTAACCAAAGTTAAGATGCCAGTAAAATTTACTATGGTTCCTTTCATTTGATCTGCCACAGTGCTTGTGCATACTGACCTATTAATTCACCTCTGAATACTTTTTCTACATATTATATAGTATATATATAAAGCAGAACAGTTTTCAACTTACGACTATCTCTCCCAGACATTTTATTAGATGCTTGCTAAATATTCAACCATAATATACATAGTTATGTCAGTGGTTAAGAGATGAAAGCCTGCATTACTTCACTCAGGAAATGAAGTGCAGGTTTCGGTCCTTTCATTGCAATATCCTTCGGTGCATGGAACATAAATGTTTTTGCAGTGGATTGTTCAACAAGCGGGTGATGCAATGGCTTACACAGCTAAGCCACTGTATGATTTCTAAGGCCACAGGGTTAATACATAGTGATAAACCATTCAGTTATAATTGTAGCTTTCATGCCAGTTAAATTGAGCGCTGTGAATATTACTCAGTTAAAACCTACTCTGTTATTTAACAGAAATTTGAATTTTGATTCCCCTAAAATCTAACTGCTTCAACAGCTATTAAGTAATATTATCTCACAGCAAAAATCAAATCCACAGGAATTTTAATGTTGAAAAAATTAAGCCAAACATATTGGGCAGCAAGAAAGGTAGGAAATCTTCAAGAAGGTTGTACATAAAGAAGCATCACCTCATAGAAGACAATCGCCCAGTGATCAGTTCTCAATTATAGTAATTACCGATATAATAAGGACAGTTTTTAAAAAACGTAGTGGTTTTCTTTTTTTCCCCACAATGTATATTATACTAATACGATGGAAATTTTTTAATTTCAAGGGTGAGTTTCATAGACCTCTTATTGTCATTACCATCTGGAAATCTTAGGTGAGAAGAAGAAAGGGATCAGTGAGGCCGTTTTTTATGATCTCCAGTACAACACAGGGTGAAGGACTTCTCTGAAAAATGGCAATTCCCACTTCTTGCTTTAAAAACTCTGGGAGAAATTTCTATGACATCATTAAGTCATCAGTAATTTTCCATGTGAAAAGTTGCCCACAATCAAAAGCTACGTAATCTGAAATATTCCAGTGCTAGAGTGTTAAGAAACACCAATGTTACAGCTGTGCAGATTGCACTCTATTTTAAACAAAGATGAGAAGTGTAACAATCAAAAATAAAGAGTAATGTGACCGAAATTCCCCAGACCAAAATATCTTTGATACTTGTGAATTTCGCCTTACCATAGGGAAAAATAATAATTGCTACTTAACATGTATAAAGCAGTAACAAAGCCACACATACACATTTCTACATGACATAATTCCTATATATTAACTTAATTAAGAATGTTTCTTTGAAAGTAATACAATCTTGATTTCTAAATTTCAAATGACAGCAAATCTAGCTACATACTGTAGAAAACTGTTAGTTTTGCCTACACTGTTTCAGTCTAGGAATAACTTTTGACTCCTAACAACAGTATAGTATTATTTCTCATTTACTACATTTTCCCTGCATTGAAGTGTCTTTACTCTCACTATCAGTGCATTAATTCCTGCCAATTACAGAAGATTTTGAGTATTCCCAGGTTATGTATAGTATTGTTCCTCATTATTGACACTTTTGAAAGGACGAGTTACAACTGTGAACTTGATCTTGAGTCAACTTACCAAAACCCCTTTCCAGGATGCTTTTGGCATTCCGTAAAGCAGGCAGTACACTATCGATGCGGACCACCTCCCCTTCTCCAAATACAATCGGGATTTTGTGTTTTTAAAGTGTCATGGTCACATCAAAAATACATTAAGCACTGGATAAAAATAGCTGAAAACTTTTAAATTGTTTCCTGTAATTGTATTTTTCCCTTTTGAACTAGCATCTTCAAGAGGATAGACATTTACGCCTGAGGCAAAGAGTTACTCACTGTGAACAAGGAAGCAAAAATCTTTCCACATCAGCAACAGAGTAAGCTTTGTGAAGCCTTCTGCATCATATTCCACCACACCACTATCAACAAAAAATACCAAAAAAAAGAACACAATTTTTAACTACCATTCATTCTAATACCGAATGATAAATATGGAAATTCTGTATTACAAGAATTGGGGATTTTTTTGGTTCAGAAACTTCCAGTATTTGCTTTATTTATTAACAGTTACAATTTTCTACTAAATGAAAATTAGATTAAACTTTTGATCTTAATAATCTTCTTATTTATGTTGTGGTATTGGAGTTTCTTACCCAAAGCAAGGCCATATTCAGTTTATATAAATACACTTCAGAATGAAAGGACACCTGCTAATGCATCTGCAGTGAATTCCCTGTATGTTACTCAGATTAAGACAATTTATTAACTCTGTAGTGAGTGACAGGATTAAACTCTTCTCAGCCTGCACATTTTCAGTTTGAATTTGAAAATTCAGAAGAGTATATATATAAAAAAGCCAAAAGTTTCAACCATCAGGAATCGATATTCTTTAATAGTCTCAAGCAGTAGTAGGACTCATGAACCACTCTGCAAGTGAAATACAATCACAGGCACACCTGGGCCATTTCTATACTGAAGTTCTCAGAAGAAAAAGAAATATCTTGTTTTCATAAGGATCGAGCTTGCATTGACTCTCTATCTACTACATATCTACTATCTATATATGTCCAA
Source organism: Psophia crepitans (assembly GCA_013399095.1). Taxonomy (NCBI): domain Eukaryota; kingdom Metazoa; phylum Chordata; class Aves; order Gruiformes; family Psophiidae; genus Psophia; species Psophia crepitans. The sequence continues at coordinate 1,211,625 of VWZZ01003502.1, forward strand.
TTCAAGTCACTGCTATCTGCCTATAGTTGTATAAAATTTGGGTGCACGCTAGAAGCCACCTGTCTTCCTACTCTCACTTGAGAGACCTGAGATTTGAAGGGCTCCTGAATACCCATGTCATTTGGCATCATCACTCAGAAGCAGAAACTCCCTCCTCACAATGAGTTGAAGCACTGCTGGTCAGACAATCGCTGTCGCATCGGCTCCTGGGCTCTCTTAAGGATTTAGGTGGGAAACCAAAGTGCCTACCCTTCACAGCGCCAAGGCATCTCTGATCAGTTGATTTGTGAAGCTAATGTGTCCTCATGTCAGGCCATGGACCTTTGAACTGCAGGAATTCAACACGACTGGACAGCCCTTTCTCTCAGGAGAAAAAGATACTGCTCAGCGGTGGGAACAGCAGTTTTCCCCATCCTGCCTTTATGCTGAGCAGTGGTTTCTGGCTCCTGCAAGGCTTGGAACTGTACCCACTTCTCCGCCCTCCTACCTCAGTCACTGCCTATTACTGTAAGACCCCTCCAGTCCTTTATTCAGAAATGAGCACATTTCTTTTGCACAACGAGAAAATCCCTACTGTCCTTTCACCATCATCAGCTATTTTCTAGTAAAATCAGATGGGCAACTGGCACAGAAGTGAAGTAACTCTGAACTCCATTCCAGTACTGCTAAAGAGAGACAATCTATACACATCAGTCACTGAAAAATAATCAGATTTCATCCTACCCAGTGGACAGCAGTCATACAACCAAAGACCATGTGCAAAAAACAACGCTTTTCCCCCATGCTATAGAAAATAATGCATCAAAAGAAAACTTACGTTCCAAAGTGACTCAGGAAAGCTGCGATATACTCTCTTCTCTTATGGTATCCCTGAATAACATACTGTACCTTAAAAAAGAAACAAACAAATCCAGAGCTATAAAAAGATAAAAAATGCCAATGCTCCCAATTTGTCATATATTGCTTGTTAAGGAAGATTTATGTTTGACATGGTAGTAGTTCTGAATCCTACATTTAGCTTGCATGATTTCCCTAAAGCATCTTAAAATGCCCTTAAAACAAACAGTGGATCCTGCACACAGAAAATCTTGTAAAGAATTCTCTTCGCTCACTTCTGAGTGAAACTTAGGTCTTTCACAATACATTGAAGCGCTGTTTAACTGCACAAGATACAGAGTGAAGAAAAGGAATGTGCGACCTTGCCTTGCTCAAGTTTGAGCAGGAAACCGTGACAGGCAAATCATAATTACCTGAACCGACAGTTGGTTAAGTGTCAAAATAACATTTTGCTTATAAAAGAAAAAAAAATATATTTCCCAACTGATCTTGGGTGTTTTCTGAAGACTGCACCTCCAACAAAATCTTCTTACCACTAAGCTCCCTCAGGTTTCACGCTGACTCAGGGAGACACCTACTCAAGAGCGAGCATCACTTTCTGAGGCATTCTGGGATTTGAAAGACTTCCATCCCGGCACAGACAAAATCCAACAATGCTAAACTTTGAAGACTTAAGGCAAAATTCTCCTCGCACCATGTATGTTTTCTTATTGATTTGAATGGGATCACTTAGCAGAACAGTGAGCACAGGGTCTGACCCGTAACAGAAACAATCCATGTGTTGTCAGCCTGTAAGAGCATCTGATTTACAACTGGTTACTTCCAAATACTTATGATATGGTTCCATATGTGATTCCCTATGTAAATCCCCTTGCCTTCCAGAATGATATTAACATTTTAAAACCCTTTTTTCCTCCACTGAACATAAAAAGAACAGGAAGAATATTTTTCTTGGCTACAGTAATACGAGAATTCATTAGCTGGCTAACACTTTCCTAAATTTCTTGAAAAAGCCTTGATACAATCATTGCTGAGAACTATCTTGTACCCCTTAAATTCTATTTATAAATTGAGACTTATTTCATTTTATAAAAAACTACGATTATTTTGAAGGCTTTGTGTGGGATCTGAAATGTTATTTTGGGAAAAAGAAAACATATGATAAGTTTGCTTAAGGGACTTTGTTTAAGAAAGGATAAAAACAGTCCTGTATACTTGCAGATTTTAAAAACAGAAAGTAATTTTAACAGAAAACCACAACAAAAACAACTCTAAAGATAGATTCCAATATAATTATGGAAACCCATTTAGAAGGAAATTTTTCTAAAAGATAAAATTGTTTTCCTCATTTGGACAGATGAAGGTAAAAATAATACACAAATGCAGATAGGAGGTCTAAATTCCTAGATGCTGGCCCATAAAGTTTCTTTTGAAAATTACGCTTTAATAATGGAGAAGCTTACAAAACACTATACTCACTCTTTTTTGTTTAAGTAGTAAGCTAATGGGAACACAACCTTTTCAGCAACCTTAAGTAGCTATTACTGTATAAACATCCAAATAGGCTGCTGATTCAGTTCATTTGGATGAAACATCTGAGAAGAAAATCACTGAAAGCACTCAAAATCTACAACAATGACTGTGGTAGGAAAACTTCCAACTGGAAAAAAATATTACGCAAATTACACATTTGTATTTACTAGCAAAATAGTGTGCTACAATGAATGCGGTGTTGTACGATACAATAACATTTTATCCCAAATCGTAACATGCCACGGTAAGAAAAATCCACTCCAGGATCTGTTCCCAAACGTGTTTGTTTGACTAACAGAGTCATTATATTCAATGCCCTGCTTAGGTGCTCAACCCTTATCAAGCAGGTATTCCTTGTGTAGTTCACCTTAAGCATGCCCTGCTTGGACTACCTGGCAAGGTCTACCGAAATGCTGTAGCGTTTTACTACACCACAGGGGAAAGGAAAGCTGAGTTCTCTTTACTAACGTACCTTGTTTGTTAGCAGCTGGCATACTTGGGGTACGTAGTCGATAAGACAACCTCCACCAGGAAAGGCTGGGATGTGAAGGGCAGATGATCCTCCAAGCGCACTAGAAATAGAAGTTAATTTAACAGTACATTACACCTACAGTCCCTGGGATTTGAAAGTGATTTCTGCATCACTGTAGGTCCCTCCCAATTGAAATAGTCTAGTCTATTCTACAATGTTCTCTTTCCCTACGCTTAAAGTCAGAGGCCCATGATTGAGGAAATGTATTTCATGCTGTGGCGATATAAAACATATTGAGTGACTTAATCTATAAAAACAGGTTATACTACAATCCACTGTAATTAAACAACTTTAATCAGGAGTATCACTAATGCAAAGCATTCTATCAGGAAATAGCTTCTTCACTGTAAATAGTTCTGGTTTTTATCCCTCAACAATAAGATGTTGGGCACTGTAGTTTAGATCTTGTTATAGCTGGAGGAGAGGAGTCTGAGTCCTGAATTATTCAAAATGCCACCTTCAGTCAAATTAGCTAAGAATAATCAAAATAGTTTAGATTGAGGAGTAAAAGATGGCCAGATGCACGTCAGCCATGTTATTTACTCCAGTTTTGGGTCCCCCAATACAACACATGTTCACCTACTAGATCAAGGGGGCAGTGGACTAGAAAGATTGTTAGGTACATGATGTAACAGGGGATGCTGAAAGAAATGGGTTTGTTCAGTCTTAAAGAGAAGGTTGGGAAGACGGGAAATATTGAAGAGGGGAGTTGAAGGCATACTGTTATTGCAGGCATACTGAGGCCTTCAATTATCTAATGGGAAAATACAGAGAAGATGGAGCCAGAGTCTTCTCAGAAGTGCACAGTGACAGGATGAAAGGCAACGCACACATGTTGCAAGAAAGGAAGTTTGGTTAGCTATTAGGAAAAACATTTTCACAATGAGAATAATCAAATACTGGAAGACAGGCCCAGAGGGGCTGGGAAATCTCTGCCCTTGGAGGTGCTCAAAGCTCAGCTGAACAACTGCCACGAGGACAGACTTGGCCAGATAACCTCCAGAGGTTGTCTCCAGTCTGCATTGGTTTATGATTATATTCCTTGATTCTAGGATTTTGTTCATTCCCCACAGGAAATACTATGAACAAGGATATTAACTCTGTCCATGCACAGACTGGAAATCTGTATGGTAGGAATCCACAGAAATAAGATAACTTCAGAGATGTATTTAGGCACTTTAATCAATTGCCATTATCATAGGACAGAAGACTGAAGCACGCTTGCTGTTGCTGGGGGTAATGGCTGCTTTGGTGTGGAAAGATCTAGCACTCTTTATTTAAATCAGGTTGTGTAACAACCAGCTAAAGTCCGTGCTACTTTCTTTTACCAGTACTGACCTAAATCTTTCTTACAGTCTTTTACCAATCAAAAGGGATATGAATTTGTATTACACACTGTGGCTTACATCATTCGCTAAACATCCAGAACCTCGCTGTGTACAATTAAAAAGCTACAAAAGCGAAGTTATTTTGTGGCCTCCTGTTTACATGCTGTTTCCATGAAAGCTTAAACTGACTGGAAAGAAAGTTCTTCTCTAGAAAATAAGGCTCTTATTCTCCAACGAGACCTGCTCTTGTATTTTCCTCAGTATTTGATAAGATATCACTTTGGTATGCATAAAGGTCTACAGTCGTACATCTCTTTGAAGTAACAGAGCCTACACAAATCAAAAAAAACCAAACTCATAATGAGGTATATGGAAATCTGCTACTCAGGCAAAACAGTCTGGGTTTAGCAGACTGTTCACCACATGGAACAGTTCTGCAGGTCTGGATTTTGCATATGCAATGATGAAAAAAAAGCCTTGAGTACACCACAGCTACATTAAAAAAAAAAACAACAAACAAACTTTTCCAGCAGAAGTAAGACTTGAACAGGATTTTTTTATATTTTTTTTTAAACAGAATTCAGATTCCTTGCTGCTACCCCCTTACTAAAATTACTCACACAGGAATCCACTTGCGCTACTTGTGGATGTTAAAAACAGCAAAATATGACTATTAGATTATTGCTAAGTTGGAACACTTTTGAAACAGTAGTTTGCTCTTAGGAAATTGAAGGTATACTGGGTGCCATCAATCTTTAACATTGGAGAAGGTAGGACTTGTCCCTCCTGGATGTTACAACTGGGTCATGCACCTTAAACATAGACATAGAACATAGACATAGAATCATTAAGGTTGGAAGAGACCTCAAGGATCATCCAGTCCAACTTTACTTTAAGGCCCTGCCTTTCAGTTTATTAAACTCCTTCAATGCTTATGTAAATACCTCCATAAGAGCCTCTAATCTCATACACAGAGAAAACGGTACTGTCCATTTTGCATCCTGCCTTGCCTCATTTGCAACCAAGTCCAAGTTCCCCCTCAGCATGGAGATACCACTGGAGATGCTCAGATGCCTACAACGGGAATTACAGGCTCCTCTCTCAGTTACAATAGCGGGCATGAAATTAGGAGTAATCTCTAACAGATTTCACATGCAAAAAAGCTCCCACTCCTATATCATCAGTTTTCAATACGTCTTCCAGACTGAATTATTACGATTTGTGAATAAGGGCTTCGCATTTTACCTGTATCCATCTTTTGAAATTAGTCAATCCACAAAAACTTGTTGACATAAATGGGAATTCAACCCTTCTCAAATGAAAAACAAACTGCTACAAGGTGTGGTTTCTGAGAAAGAGGTCCCTCCATAGAAAGAAGGCTGGAATTTCTAGTATAATTATCCTCTGAAAACAGAATAAAGCTCTACAATACGTAATTTATGTTCTGTAGACATAATTATGGGTAGGGAAAATTAAGAGTGGACAGGCATCTTTGTTCCCTCTACTGGGTCAGAGAATTTGCTTATTAAATATTTTAATGAAATACTCCATTTGCACAGGACCTTGCCTCTGACCATCTCAAAACTTTCTATAAACATTCAGCAATTAAGGCTCATCTGCCTTATGAAACTGATATTTACCCATGAGACAGGGCAGGAAGCTATAATAATTCCTTTAACCCTATAATAAACCTGCAGCTGAAGAAAGAAATGACTTAACATCAAATAAGAACGACCTCCAAAAGGTGCAAGGAAATATGTAAAACTGAGAAAATAAAGGAAAGGAATTTCAGCATGTAGCTTAGTATTTAATGCTGCCTTTTGAGGTACCTCCCAGTCCAATAAAAAGAAAATGTGTAAGACAAAAAATGACATAAAAACCCTTTTATGGTCAAGGACATTCTATTTGCCACGAGATTTCACCAGCACAAGCTAAAGATTCCTGCATGTCAGACCTGGTTACCAGATAGCTGACCCTCTCAGAGCATAGATCTTGCATACCTCTGTTTGTGATTAAGCTTTCCTTCTTGGTATCACTGTTACACATCCCTCACAAATAAAACACGTTTCTATACCCAGGAATAAAAACAAGTATAACACCACACTATCAGGTTTGATGACATTCATTTTATCAAGGTGACAAACAAAAACAAAAAGCCACCAAGAGATATGATAAGGAAGTTATTTCGCTGTTAAACACAAACTAATTATTATTGCTTCCCTACAGCGGCCAGAGTAAGTCTATTTTCAGCGCAACCAGTTGAATTGTGTTTGGTTTTTACACATTTTTTTCACAGTAACCTGCTTCTTTTTAAAGGCTAATATTCTAACAGATTCTGATAATGGCTTTCTAGACTTTATCATAATTCATGAAGCAACAGTCTTGGTAGATGCTCTTTCATTAGGACTGGTACAAGATGAAGATAAATACAGGGTAGATCTACCTATCTATGAGATAAGGTTGCATGAACATGTTGGAACGCAGAGACTAAGATCTGTTGGCCTCAGCATTTTATTTGCTTGCTGTTACTCTAAACCTACTCAGCTCTGCAAAGCAACTTCATACACCTCATTTTAAGATGGACCAGAGAGGCCCATGCAGCAAGCTCCTGCCATCCCGAGTCTCCAGAGCATCAGACACAATGTGGTTCTGGTCCATGGTCTGTGAGTTCAACTGGATTTTGTTGAGGAACTCGCTACTGAATGCAGCAAGAGCAGCAGCCAGCCTGCATTAACAAGAGGGACACAGAGAGTATAGCTGGAGTATGTTTACATTTCTGCTGTTTACTGGTGCATTCCAAGTGACTTGCTCTGTCTGTCTCTCAATGAAGTTATTTATTCAGGCCCACATACAAAATGCAAAATTCTTTCCCATTTCTTGATAGCTTATAATTAAAATGTCTTCCTCAAGAAATGATCCTAAAAAGACAAATAAAAATACAGAGGCATAGCAGTAATTCACAGGTTTACAGAAGTGACTGTTTTTGTTCTCAAGTATTTATGTGTAAAGAACCAGTTATTTCCCCTTCCTTAAAAACATCACTACACTGAGGAAGAAGAAGGGGGCTTCAAAGTCCCAAGCTCAGAAGAGTGGGTGGTAAGACAAGGTAGACTTAAAGGCACGAAGGAAGACACTCCTACTCCCATCCCTATCTTACCTACGACCTCCCCTACACCTCTCCCCATGCTCTCTTGGACCTGCCTAGTTCCCCTAAACTCCTTTAATTCACCCCATCTCTTCCCTGCAATCCATTTTGCTTCACCCTTTCTCTGAGCAGAAAAACACAGGTTTCTCTCCATCGCTGGGGAACTTCTGAGCTGAGTCTGAAAAATGAGGATTATTTCAGACTATCCCCTACATCTTGCAGGATCCCACAAGAATAAAAGTATCCCAGTTTACAAAGTTATGTGCTAGCACAGGTTACAGTACGACAGATGAGCACCTGTACACACATAATACTGTCTATATATTTTGTTCTCTGTCTGTATATACATTGCCTTTGCCTGTTACTATGGCCTGTATCAGGAATAGTGTAGCCAGCAGGAACAGGGAGGTGATCGTCCCCCTGTACTCAGCCCTGGTGAGGCCACACCTCGAGTACTGTGTCCAGTTTTGGGCCCCTCACCACAAGAAAGACATGGAGGCCCTGGAGCGTGTCCAGAGAAGGGCAACGAAACTGGTGAAGGGTCTGGAGCACAGGTCTGATGAGAAGCGGCTGAAGGAACTGGGCTTGTTTAGTCTGGAGAAAAGGAGGCTCAGGGCAGACCTTATCCCCTCTACAACTACCTGAAAGGAAGTTGTGGTGAGCTGGGGGTCGGCCTCTTCTCGCACATAACTAGTGACAGGACAAGGGGGAACGGCTGCAAGTTGTGCCAGGGGAGGTTCAGGTTGGAGATGAGGAGAAATTTCTTCTCGGAAAGGGTGGTCGGGCATTGGAACAGGTTGCCCAGGGAGGTGGTGGAGTCACCGTCCCTGTGGGTGTTTAAGGAAAGGTTAGATGCAGCACTGAAGGACATGGTTTAGTGGGTAATAGGTGGTGGGGGGGTCGGTTGGACTGGATGATCCTTGAGGTCTCTTCCAACCTTAATGATTCTATTCTATTCTATTCTACTATTCCCCATCTTCAAAACTGCACAAGCTTTTCTTTCAAAGAAGTATCACAAAGAAAAGAACATCTGAGGAAAAGTTTCAGGCTCTTAAAAGGAGGTACCTTACACAATAACAGTTATTTTTGCTCCAAGAGAGGAAGGAGCAAAACATATATTTTGAGAAGAAGCTCCAGCACCATAAAGAGTATTAGACTTATCCCTGTATGCAGTGTGAACGTAGCATTAAAGAGCTTTATACCTAAAGAAAGAGGTACATAATACCAACCACACTCAACAATGTCCCTAATCCAATGTATTCTTTTTCCAAAACCCACATAAAATAGGGAAATGACAATTTCAATGATCATGAACGATTTGCCTAGTTTTGAAAATGTAAATAAACAAAACACTTGCCTCTGCATAGGAAGACTTTTTTATACCACTGCAAAATAACTAAGTTTTTCTCTCAGCATGGTCAATATTAACACTTGTTCAAATCTATGTACTAGTGATGGAAAGTAGACTTTATAGACTCTAGCCCTTGCTTTTACCAGGATACACCCTTCTTAACTCCCTGTAAGTTTTATTTTAAAACTGAAGCGCATTACAGACCAACACAAGCATTTAATGAGTTTATTACTCATGATGGCTATAAGCAAGAGTAGCCCGAAGCATGTGGAAAGAAATTCCCTTCTTTTTACTCTTTTTTCCTGTTTTGAGACGCATGTTATGGGCTTTGATCTCCTTTCCCGTCCTGTTTCTCCTTTGTTGCTGAAGTAAATAGTTCACTTTTTTTTTTTCTTTTGCAGTTTCATCACTTTAGTACATTACACCATTTGGCACGGGAGACATGAGGAACCACATCAAATAAAAGCACGTGACCACAAAAGCTGCCTTACCAACCATGATCCCAGATTTGCTGTCAGTTTACCATTTTTCAGAGCTGCTCGACCATAACTTATCCTCCCTATCACACGAACAACGTGGTGCTTGGCAGAAGCCTTGGGATAGTGCTTTGATGAGCAACACGGAGCTTAACAGTAAAATGACAGAACATTACTCTTGTTACTAAAAAATCGGTCAGTCTAGGTTTGTGACAATGTTATCTCCCCTTTCTAGTAATACTTCCACTTAAAGCAAACATAATTAATATATTGCTTGTCTACTCAAATCTACTATGAGGTAAAGTGTGTCCAAAAAAAAGTTCCCGTTCTATTGTTCAAGAAACAACTTATAATTATTTCTACTTCAACATTAGTAAAACAGAAATGTATGTTTTCAGCTAACAGATATAATCTGCGGTATCTACATTGTTGAGTGTACAGAAAAAAACCCACCAAACCATCACAAATAGACCTAGGGGAAAAACTATGCCAAATCTGTTTATTTGGAGAAAGAATCCTGGTCAAACTCAGACTAAAACTCTTGCCATTAGAGCTGAAAGGATAATACCATCTTTTTTCCCCTGACCTACTAGAGGTTCAGAGGAAATACCTCTGAGCTCCTCCTGACTAGTGACTGGAAAAAAAATATGAAAAAATCACTGTAAAAAGCAAATACTAAAACCAAAATGTATTTTAGTTTCACAGACTGTGCAGAAAACTGCAAGTCAGACTTGCTGAGCTTTATTTACAGCTCTTCTGCTGACTTCATCTGTTCTAGCAAGTTATTGAAACCAGCCTGCTTCTCTGCTTGCCCACCTATAATGTCCACATGCTTATATTGAAGTACACTGAAGTTTAATAATATTCCTAGAACAGTATAAACATCGTGGGATGAAGTAATCTGTAAGTGCTAATGAATACTGCTTTGTCTGGGTATTCCAACTTCTGTATTCTGCTGCAGGTAAAACCGTAAAAAAAAAAAAAAAAGCACTTTTCTATAACGTATTTCTCATTTTAGACAAAGTGGCTGTAGCAAGGAAAGATTTACAATAACTATACAGATCCTGGGTTTCAGCAGACTTTAACCTAACAGACTGACACACAAACCATAGCTTGGGTGATCCAACATCGAAAGACCTATGAGGATAGGAGCTCTGTTTCCAGGATTCTTTTCCTCTTTGAGGGAAAAAAAAAAAACAACCAAGAAACATGAGATGAATAGAAAGCTAACCCAGTAATTAAATTAGAATATGTTTCTTGTCTTCCCTTCCTTGGCCAGACTCAGAGCTAGAAGGAGAAAAAACAGATACTCTTGCAGTATAAAGCTTTTCTTATTGCCACTTGATAGTATAAAAGTCTGAGAATGCTAGTATTTCCTTTGTATCAGATAAATCAGGACCGAAGGGATTCTTCCTTTGCTTAATGGATCTTTATAAGCAGAAAGGTTCTGTGTAAAAAGGACTAAAAGGTTTCCACCAATGTGTTGAATGAGTGAAAACTGGGGCTGCCAGCAATGGAAAAGGGACCTCCCCACTGTCCTCAGGCCCCGCGTGCTCTGGAGAAACAAAACCACGTGAGGGATAACACTTATTACCCAGCTGATCGGACAACTTCATGTTACAAGGCGGTCGCACACACTATACAGCGCTCTGCCTACAGGTCATCACACTGCTTTCTTCTCTGGGGAAGGGGACCCACTTTTATCAATTAATCCAAAGCCTACCACAGACACCCCAGGCAGGCAGGCAGCCCGCCCAGCAGAAGCAACCGCCCTCCGGGAACTGCGTCATACCTCAAGGCACAAGCTTCAGGAAAGGTTCAGGTGAGGGCAACAGAAATTATCAGCAAGGCTTCAAGGTGTGCAGTGGTTTAAAATACAGGTTAACCTAACCAGTGTCAACAATACCACACTAACACTGCATAGTGCACTAATTTTGATTCTGAAAATATAAAATTGAAGTGACAAATATAAAAGCAATATATTTCAATCTGATTCAAAGTATTAAAAAAACCCTCATGCTTCACTGATAGAATTATTTTTCATAATACAGCACAAACAGCTTCAAAAAGAGAATATGAAAAATTCCACAGGCTATGAAGAGCATGATTCTCTCTTATAAGGTTCAAGAATTCTGACAAAGGTGGTTTTTGTGTTGCAACTATGTTTAAGCCCCTCTTAATTTTTCCATCAAAAAACCCCAAGATGCAATGCGTATTACAAATTTAACATGTTCAGTCATTCAAGGTAGTTTAGTGTTGGAAGGGTTGCAGTTACTAATGAGAAATCCATAAAAATGACATAAAAAGTGTCTTTAAATTCAGTTCTTATGATCTCAAAAAAATAGATTCCTCCCTCAAATATATTAGTTACTAATATTAAATCTCCATCAGCACATTATTATTTGAGGAAAGTAGTTATAAGATGACTTGAACAAGTTGCTAGATGCCTCACGGTTTAAACAGGAGGGAATGGTTCCTGTCCTGAAGAACTCGCACCATCCAGTATTTCACACTCCACAACACACAGAGTGAGGAACTGAAAAACTAGGATTGAAGGACAGGGGAGGAAGAGCACAGATTGCAGCAAGGAGACTTTAGACTTAAACATTTACCATGGAGAAATAAATATTTCCAAAGCATTTTGCTTATTTCTTAAAGCAACCTTGGCAGCAAATTAAGAGAAACCTGAATGAGAAGTGACGTAAAGTCACAGAAGAGTTTCACAGAGAACTAAATGCAATGAGGAAATAACAGCCAAAAAAACCCCCAAACCCCGAATGACCAGAAAAAGCTGTAGGAAAGAAATCCTGAAGAATGGAGCAGCAGCAAACATCACTGAACAAAAAAAGTACAGATAAGATAAGCAACATGGGTAGATAAGAAAAGAAAGAGAACACTGTGCAGTCCTATTTTGTTTTCACTTCCAAAGAAGTTAAAAAGGCAGTACATGAAGATTAAAGAAATAATTCAAGTTGCCAGGAGAAAGACTATGGAGCTTAACCTATCCTCTTCTGTATGGATCGCAGGGAGAAAAGCAAGCGTGAAAAAGGCTGGAGACTTGTCACAGCTACGGCACACCAAGATTTTGGCTGAAGGTGGAGTGAATTGTAACCTAATTACAACACTTTTTCACTCTGCATCGATTCGAGATGCCAACACAAAACTGGGAAGTTGTTTAAAACGATGTGCTGTTCCCATTTCTCCTTCACATGGACTGTGAAGAAGGAAAAGTTGAGTCTGTTATCTGAAAATTTACTTTACAATTTCCTATTCTTTATAAACACACTTTAAATGGCATTACCAGTTTTGCAAGTGTAGTTATAACCACCTTAACTGTGAATATATTGAGGGTCTTCTAAGTAGAGAGAAAAAAAAATACTGGGCATTGACTCTCATGCTTCAAGGGAAAAACGTATTGGCTTGAAGTGCTGTCTCAGCGGAACTAAAAATGGTTTAGACGTAGCATGAAGATAGGAGCTGGAATTGGAAACTTTTGCATAAACAAAAAAAAAAGACAACTAGAGCACTGGTAGGCAGTGAGCAGTATTCTCCTCTGAAACAGTAGGACTCAATAAATTAATGAAAGAATTGAGAATTTATTTATGGTGAGGATCACTGGAAATTCCTCTGCACTGAAGCTTGGGTGGTACATTACACAGTGCTTGTTGTTGTTTAAGATACTGATCTGCTCGTTTACAATCCACTCTGCTTTAGTGATGGAGATCTCCCAAACAATCCCACTGAACAGAGTATTTATCACAAATGTACATGTATCTGCTCTTATTATCCATCCATAGAATGGATGATGTAAATGAATAACTGTTCTAAGATGGTATCAGTTATATTTACAAACATCTGCCCTACATACATCTAACTTCTTATCAATCTTTGGGCATGCACTCAATAACATCCAGCTTACTATGACTGTTCACATGGCAGGTAATTTTCTTTGTCCTAAGCCCAGCTAACCAGCAGTCTCTTTACCATGAAGCAAAAAAGTCTCAAAAAACTGTATGACTCCGTTGCCTTCCTTGCCCACTGTTCGCACCTTTTTCTGAAGAACAACAGTAATTTCCTATAACTCACAGCCTTTTACGTTTTATGATTGCACTTGCTTATATTGTTCCTTATTTTATTTATGTTCTCTAATCTACTAGTCAAATTACAGTAATTATCTCTCATTGTTAATCTTTTCCTGCTATTGCTTAATGCCTAACACTTCTAGTGACACAGTCATTTTGTAAGCACGCTATTTTTTTTGCCTCTGTGCTAAAATACTGCTGCATTGTAGACTTCTCCCACATAACAAAATTTTTTCCGTTCTCCTCAGGCCAGACAGCAATCCTCATTTGTGGATCTCTTCTATCTGTCGAAACATTTTGTGTAAGAAATATCCTGTCCCCTGCATCATCAGCATCACATTTGATTAGCTCACATGAAGAACAAGAAATGTAAAGTTCTGAAAGGATAAGAAATCTTGCAGAAAAATTTCAGAAATTAAATGAGAGCAACATGCTGGAAAACTTCTGGATATGAAGTTGAGCATTTGGGTCATCGATAAGAATGCCCGAGGGAGACAGAAAGTTAGAGGAGAAAAATGTTTTTCTTTCATACATCTGGTTTCTGACACTGGAGCATGATTAAGGGGCATTCTTGCTCAGATCTTGAAATTAGCTTTATCTTATGTTCACAAACGATGTGGAATGCTACAAGTCTGGTCTGGTGCTCCCGCTAAACGCACCAAGAGGCCTAGTGAGCTCAGGTTTTATGTAAGTCAAGCATGTTCACATGTGGACGCAAGGCAAGAGAACGTAAGTTTTTCATGTAAACACAGCCACTGTGGTTTGACAAGCTAAGAAGCAGCATGTTAAACCCTTGCTTGTTTAACAAGATTATATGAATCTGCCGGGATGGTTTTTACAGCCCCTTTCAGAATCTTTACCACAGGCATTTGGGGAAGCGTGTTTCGTTCCTATGAACATAAATAATTCAGTATTCATCCCCATATAGTCTCTTCAAAACAGAGGGAAGCAGGGCTACGCATCACGACACACAAAGGCAGCCTTTGGTAGGTGGGAAGACTGGGAATAATTCTCAGAACGCTGGTGCTTTGAAACCCTGGTAACAAAGGTTCCTCCTGTAATGAGGCAGACACAGGTCTACTTTTAAAACAAAAAAGAAAAGGCAGAAAATAAACCCATAGGTCTTCATTGTGCAAAAATCGAAGCAGGGACCCCATACATGCACAAGAAACTGGAAATTTCATAATTTGCATGTTTGAGCAGCGATTAGTTGGCCAAAAGGTAAATACAAGCGTTCCCAGGATTTTGTTGTTACTGATGCCTGGATTTTGTTCACGGTGCAGTTTCATTACGGCGTGTGCTGCAAGACAAAGGCTGGACCAAAAATCCATTTCACAAAGATTCCCCTTTCTGCCAGAACAGGTTATGAATGCACACAGTGCACGTACACCCATCAGTCAGGCCCCAGCCAAGTGTACACACTCACGTCCCATAAGCTTCCTTCAATCAGGCCCTCTTTCCCTTAGAAACTGCAAATACTTGCATGGTCACTGAAAGACAAAAATTCCAACTTTCCGCTAGTACGCTTTATCACCTTTTAAGGGTTTGGTTAATATTACTTAATGTTTAAGGGCTTGAGTGCATTTGCAAGTTGAGTGCTTAGATAATGGAGTGGCTTCAACGGTATCTGCAAGTAGACGTATTTACAAATAAATACTGGATGCTTTGATAAACTAGCCCTTTTAGCTGAAGAATGACATTTTCAGAGAGCTTGTCAGCTTTTAAATCATTTACATTCTGTCTTTTAATAAGACTGAAGATATTAGGATTTTACATCTAGAATAGCTTCCTAAATTAAGTCTTTCCTTTTTGGCAATTATATTAAGGCTCTTGAGTCCTATAGATATGTTTTAAAAAAAAAGAAAGGAAATTTTACACTGCCTCAAGCACTAATCAGAGAAGTTTTCAATAAGAATAACGAAGGAATGGATCAAAACACGAAATAGTATGAACCTTGCTTTCTTGCTTCTTCACTCTTAAAATGTTGGAAACCAATTTCTTTTTCTTTCCCAACTAGTTTTCTTCCCTCTATCCCTTCAAAAATCAAAAGCACCAACTAATTTTTGTCTGGAACTAAATGCATCAGCTATGCCAGTGTAAAACCAATACTGCTACAAATAGACTCTAAAAGGAAAACTAAAAAAGGTAAAATAAGTAATTGAATGAGGCACATTCTATCAACTAAAATTAAAGTTCACAGGAGATAAGAACTACTTCAAAGCAACCTTTCTGTCAATGCTGGCTTATTTCCAAGTCAAAGATCTACCACTCATCAACAGCGATTTATTTACCAAGAGAATTTCTGTAACAAATCCCATTATATTCACGCTTTGTTTGCTCTAACTTTCCGACATCTGTTAATATTATTTTTAGTTATATTGAGATTTCTAAATTATAGGCTGATAACCACTCAATCTGATGAAGACTATGATGTCTTCCCAGTATTTGTGTGTTTTTAACAAAGTTCTTCCACAAAGGAATAGGATTTTTTTTCTCTCCAACTTCTGCACTGTATGCAATGATCTAAAATCATCAAGTTTTAACTCATTTCACATTTAAACGGACGTTAACAGAACTCTTTCTTCATTCAAATCACTTCCAATGATTTAGCAACTTTTGACCCATTATACAATATATGAGACAAAACTTTTTCTTTATTAAATGGTAAGTGGAGTAGCTGCTAACACTGTCCTTTGTGAACCCATGATTAGGAAGCTGTTATAATTATCTTGTATGGCTAAATTACAGAATGTGATTTTAATACTTAATCTAATTTAACCTATCAATGAGTTGCAGAAAATGAATTTATACTGAAGGTGGAAAATATTCTATTTTTGGCTGAGAATTTTTCTATCCCACTTGCATTAGGCTATTTCTATCAGTAATAAATATTAGCACGGTGTTGGAATCTCCTGTGTTATCCGTGCATATCTTTGGAGAGCCAGTACTTTTATTTCTTTGAAGTTTTTTAAAATCTGATTTCTTTAAAGTCTTTAAGAAAGTGGCTATACTACCAAACGGTTTGATCTTTCTCACCACCTCCATCCCTGTCACTGAAAGACACAACAACCGGCAACGTCCAGCTTGCACGATAAACTTTTTCAAAGTTGTATTAATGCCATTTGATAAAGCGCCATAACTACAAAACAAGCTACAGTAATATATTTAAATTGTACAAACTAAATTTGATTGTTTCCTCTGCAAGATCTCTTCTTCTGAATGCTTAAAGTTTGATCTTCCATTTTAAAGTTAAGTTGCTACACTGATTAAGAGGAAACAGCCATAGCCATTCTTTAGTACCAGTCTTTGTAGACTAGAGAAATACATAGAGGACTTAGACTTACAGAGGTTGTGCTAGAAAAAACCTCAAACAACACCTGAGCTCTGCAAAGTACGTGCAAAATGAAAAATGCCTCACAAATCGCAGCGCCCCATACTTTGAGTTTAACTCAGAGGGCTACACCTCTTCATGATATAACTCACAACTAATGTTTGCTATTTCTTTGGGATAATCCAGTGCAAATCTGACATTCTTCTTTAAGCCAGAAAAGAGACATGGCTAAGAGTAACAAAAAACCCACAGAGCACCAGAAGATTATTTAAAAATAAAAGCACTGCAGTAGTACTGCATGTCCTGTTAAAATACCTTTCACCCTAACGATGTAAAGTGTTTTAACAACACATAACACAATTTGTCTATAGTGCAGAAACTGCTTCAAATCCATTCATATACAATCAGTGATACAATTTATGTGAAGGAATGAATACTACTATGTGCTAATAAAAGCAGAGTAGAACTCACGACTACTTCAGAAGCTGAGTATGACCAGAATTTCTCAAGGAGGTCCTCAGCATCTTTCAAGGTGAAGTTTACTATTGAGTCACTTCAGTTTATTCAAAATTCTTCCTTCCATCAGCTAACAATGTCACAGTGTCAACAAAATCCCTTGGATACTAGCCGCTAAGGCAGGTTACCCATTTTCTCACTGTACAAAATTTAAAGACAACAATGCACACTGTCTACACCATCTACCTGTAACTGCAGAAGCACATGGGTTTGGACCTAGATGACTTTGCAAGCTTTTTTTATTGTGAAGATTCGTGACTCACAGAAGTTATTTTTGAATTGACTAAAGAATGTAAAAAATGAAACCTTCAGTATTATTTAAATCTATAAATAGTATTTTAGAATTCTAGTTTACCTGCTAACCCCGAGGCAGGAATAGCTGATTTGGGGCTTCTACATGCTTAGGTTATTATTTTGTTGTGAAGACTGAAGTTCTCAGAAATGATATGCTCTTTGCTTTTTCTTGTTTCCTGTCTTCAACATACAGGCCATCATTGGATGTTTTAAAGTGAATTATAATGAATGTGTTAGCATATGAAGATTTTAGGTCTGCCACAAAGTTGGAGTAAAAAAGAAAATAACAAACTGACCCTACAAGAAGAAAAAAAATAGAGTTCTGAATTTAAACCTAAACTTTCCTGGATATAGCCTCTGTTCATTGGGCTTCCTTCTTCCAAATGCCTGGAGGCCTTGCCTTTAATAACTACTACTATAGTTAGTGTTTCTTTGGCTACTGGTCAACTTCAATTTTCCGGAAAAATTGCAAGGATTATACTGACACCGGACAAATCTTACTTATCTCCCTTTTTCAGATTTTCCATCTTTCTCTAAGAGCTCAGATGCACTTCCAGACTACCATACATGTCTAATTTCACTTCAGATTAAGAATCAGCCGTAGCCTTTAAAAAAAGAAGCTGTTTTGTAACGCCAATGAGGGAATGATATATTTGATCCTCTTTTACTTAGGTAAATTCTAATCCACCTTGGTATACAATAAAAATGTGCTTAGAACCATAGGATTTGGATCTATTGGACCTGATATCTTGTTTTTCATGCTGAAAAAGAAAGCAATAGCAAGATGGGATCTTCAAAAAAAAAGACCTAATTCTGACTTCAGGAAGAACAGTAAATCTAAGAATTGCTCTTATTTTGTCCTTTTTAAAAATACACCAGTTCAAACTCGACATTTGTATACACTGGATACAATGCACTATATACAGATTTCAGTTGTTATAACCTTGAACACGTAAATCCTTATCTGAATCTCTATTTGAATTTGGTGATAAAATGAGCTATTGCCTTTACCCATATAACCACCTGCATCTGTACGAACCTCGTACATATGTTTGTACACAAAATGCATAACAGTAAGTCAAATAACACTTTTTTCTTCTTTTTTCCCAAACCCCCAAAGAATCACAACTTCAAATGTTTTAGTTCCCACATCAGTAATAGTTTGGTCCTCTTTGGCACATGTGCTACACCACCACAATGTTACTGATGTTAATGTCATACCAATACATAGACACGGCCTGCTAACAGTTGATGAATTACTTCTTTATATTGCATGAGTTTTATGTGTGTAAACATCAGCTACAGTATTCCAAGGATGTAATCTCTGTTATTTCATTTATTCCTGAATACCTGCCAGTCAATGTTTACCTACCTGTATTTGCTTATATCGGGACTATCCACAGCATAAATGACAAGGAAGTTCACGGGTAGCACAGTAACAAAGTTTGGTTTACAAGGGCCTTCTACACTGCATCGGATTGACTTTTTAACCGAGTTGTGTTAAAGCCACAGCACAGCATGAGTTCACTCCTTATTAAACATCAGAGAAACCACACAGGAAAGATATCCTAAATGCCTTTGCCAAAGAAAAAGCTTCAAACGGTGTTCGTGCCTTGTAAGACATCAGAGAATACATTCAGGATACAAATCTTGACTGAAGAGAGGGTTGTTGGGTTTTTTCCTGATGTTTAATAAGGCATGAATTCTGACTGAAGCAATTCCTAGGATTAGAATATTCATAATTTATTTCTCCCATATCGACTCTCTGTTCACAGAATGCAGTTACGCAGGGGGTTCAGCCTTCAGGTGGCAGGAACAGAATCTACCTCTAAGTGATCATATTAGTGAAACTACAGGAACTTTCTGTTTTCAAGACTTCTACCCTCTTGTCAAATTTTTTTGAAATTAGCCAGGAGGCCAGAAAAAACTTTGTAGGACAGAAATGACAGGTACCTGTATGCACAGACAACATGATCATACTAAGCTTACAGGAAAGAAATCAATTTTCTTAGGAAGCCAAATTAAAAAATAGCCACGGTTTCCTACCACACAAAGTATCTAAGGAGGAATTACGATTCCACTGAAGTCCTTGGCAGAGCTTACCAGTGGGAACAGAGCCAAGGCCTCACCCTCAGCCTATGCAGAAAACTACAGCAATTCCAAAAAAACCCCACTCCTCCCAAAACCAACCCCATGGGTTAACCTGAAAGCTTAAATGATAAAAATGAAAAACAACTGATTAAATTCACATTGCACGTGCAATTCAGGGAGATGAAGAGTTTTGCTTCAGATGCTTCCCGAATAAGAACAAGCATAGGAAACTTCACCCAATTAGGTAAATCATTTGTCAAAACCATTGTTGCGAGAGCTTCTACAAACGCCTTCTTAACCACAACCCCAGGACTGCTAATATAATACTAGTAATCTACTTTCTTTACCATTAGGGCACACAGGTGCATACTCAAAAGAATAAGTTCATATAAAGTTCTGTAAACCTGATGTGCCAGGGGAGGCTGTAACTCAACACTGGCACAGAAAAAAAATACTGATGCCTCTGAGGGAAGGAAATCTGAATCAGTAAGACAAATATGCTAGTCTTAAGGAAGCTTCAAAACAGTACTCATTTGAAGCAGCTATCTCATATGGAAAACCTCAGTCCACAACTGAAAGATTTCTAAATAGAAGAAACAAAAGAAAAATATTTATAATGGAAAACATGAGGCAATTTCCAACTGCAGCAAATTTCAAAGGTTCTTAGCTCTCCCAGCTTCCAGCTTTACTGGAAAGCAGGAGTTGCTTAATACCATTGAAAATATCTGACAAACTCATTTTAGTCTAACTTTAGAGATATGACCTCCCCCTCCCCCCCAAGGCTCCAGAGCAGGAATCTATTGGTCTTTACAGTTTTGATCGTGTTATATGCAGGTTTTGATCATGTTATATATTTATGAATGTCTTCCTGGGCAGTACCCACACTGTAAAATTTAAAAGTGTCTATCAGCCAGCGGTTTTTTTATTCTTATTATTTTTTAGCTGGAGCTTGTTTTAGAGAAAGAGCTCTGGGAATTTCTGGTAGTTTCACAATAAGTTTACTAATCTTGCTCAGTGGGTGGGAAAAGGTGGTGAATGAATCAACACAGGGAAAAGAATGGTCAAAATACCAGAAGGTCATGAAAGCTTGTCTATGTTCACGGAGTGCCGCAGAAAATATGGAAGTTTTACCACCATGTCTTAAGTTAGAAAAGGTTTTTCTTCTCTGTCCATTCTTCTCCAGTCTGAATTTAAAAAAAATAATACAAAATGCATGTGTCAGGGAAGGTCCTGTTTTTCCAGAAACCAGTTCTCTTCATGCATTATCCAACCCCAGTGCTATCTAAAAAGCATTGTACAGACAATGGACTGGTATATGTCCTTGCTGTTCCTGTTTCTTCCACCACTACACTTTTCAGAAAATGCTGAGCAGATTTTTCTGTCCTTATACACTAAAGGGAAAAGGAAAAAAAACCCAAACCAGCAAACCAACAAAAAACCCCAGGAACCTGCTCTCAGAGAGTTCTGCCTAGCAAGATTTTCTAGTAAAAGCTACTCACCGTTTGATTTGCTACTGATTTACCGTAAAACAATTGCCTGTTACGCAAGGATAGTTAGCTCTTGCAGGACAAAACCCCTCCAGCACAAAGCAGAAATGCTGCTGTTCACACATATTTGAACTGTTACAACAACTCTGTGAACTAAATGGAAATTGTTTCCATTTAAGTGAGTGCCCAGGATACTCCTGAATGTACTTCTACTACTCACCTTTTTTTTTTTTTTTTTGTAAGACTTCCCTTAGTTTCTTATAAGGATGCTCACAGACTGGTTGTCCCTTGTTGGAGTCCATACAGGTCATCTCAAGCACTGTGCTCTCTGTTGCACTGACCATGGGCACAAGTGAAAACTCACTGGAAATTTAAACTCAACAGTATCCTGAGAGCCACCTGTACGTGCAGAATCACTGCCACTGTTTTTAAGCACAGCAGAGGTAAGGTTTTCCACTCGGAGAAAACCAGGTTAACAGAGGTGGCCATGGAAATGACAACAACATGATAAAAGCTGGGGTTTATTCCTGTGAGGGGTTCCCTAAGTTTTAGGCAAATGGGTAACATCCTCATTTCAGAACCTCCTTCCCCGCACACATAGGCACTATGTACAAGCTATACTGATTCCTACACAGTTAGGCTAGTCCTGTCTCACACATCTACTGCAGCGACTTTGAAAGAGTCACTGAGAAGTATGAGTAAATAGCTGTAACAGCAGTTAAGTCAGTAGGGGCCTTCAGTAGTGACTTGAGTTGTTCAAAATGTTCATAAATGACCTGGCAAACAGACGAGGTGCCAGGTGGCAGTCCAGTGACGATATGCTATTGAGGGTAGTCAACACAAGTTCCAACCATGAAGAGTAATAAACAGGCTTTGAAGCAGAAGAACTAGCTGATAGCGAGAAATAGGAGATTTAACACAGACAAATATAAAGTGATGCACGTGCAAAAAACAATCCTAACCAAAATACAAAATGGACACCAAGATGAACCTTCAGCTGATCTTGGGGTTATGACTGACAGTTCAGTTAAAATGTCAGCTCAGCACCAAATAAAAAGCCAAAACAAAAAGAAGTAGGGGATTATGAGGAAAGAAGTAGAGAGCTGTCTGCAGGAGAACTCCATCTGAAAAGCAGAAAATGAGGGCAGGAGTATGACTGAGAACCGTAACCTGATGGGTGATGTGGAAAATGTGAATAAGCACTGACTAGTTGCTGTCTCGTCCAGTACAAGTGTAGTGGTCAGCATTACACCAAGCTAATAGGAGCTAGGTTCAAAACCAAAAGGAGGTAGACCTTCATGTAAGACATAGCGGAGCTGTGAAATTCCCTGTTGCAACATGTTCAAAGGGTAGGGTGGACAAGTCCATGGAAGAGAAATTCGTTCAGGATTACTGAATACATATGAAACAATCAATCAGCCACTCGTGGCTTAGGGCTGGAGAACTATTAGGGCAAAATATCCTAGCCTGTTTCTATAAACTTTGCTATTATTTTGCACATGTATATGATTTTTTAGTTGAGCAACATATTTTAGATGTTACTGCAAGGTAGTTTACAGTGATAAAAATTGATCTCAAACACATATCTTTCTATTAACCAAAAATGCAAAGGATTGTCATGGTATTGTATGATTAAATTAGATACTAAACATTTAAATGATGGGGTTTGCTTAAAATTGCAATTAAAGTAGTTTTAAGTGTAACCTGAACTAGTGGAGGAAAAAAAAGGCAGAACTTTTGAACAGTTATATTTTCTTTTTCCTCAGAGAAGGTTTTAAATTAAGTAATTCTGTGACCAGCAAAATGAATGGTGGTATATTCTCAAAGAGCTTTAGATCTGGTAAAAAGAATGAAACACTGAAATAAAGAATGATCCTACTTTGAATACCTCAGTAGCTCTTCAACAATGATCTGACTTGTCTGACACGAACCCAGGCTGGGTGGAACATGTGGAAAAGCACCCCATCTGAAGGTGTAGGACCCTGCCCTCCTCTGCAAGTACAAGTGATATGCCAGGGATCATCATGATGTTTTTAAAAATGCACAGCTCTGCAAAACCTACTCTGCTAGCTTCCCCACCCCAGCTTAACATACAATCCCTCTGACAATATCAACAGTTGCCTAACATTATGTTTCACATACCACCACAATTTGGATGGCATGTTCTTGTTTGAAAGAGAATTTGAAACGCTAGGAGTTACTGTGATGAGGTTTAAGAAGAGAGTGAAGGAAGTAAACTGAGAATCAAGGTTACAAAATGGCTCTATTCATTCCTCCACGGGGATGAAACAGTATGAACAAAACAACCAAACCCCAAACACTATTTACTTTGGGAAACAGAGTATGTCAAACTTCTCAGAGTAGGTGAAGTCAAATAAGGACACAATTGGCCTAAAGACACCACCGGCAAATTCCTGTGCACAGTGATACCACTGCAAGATCCCAAAACAGGAGGGAAAGCAAATCACATCCCCCCAAACACAGCGGTGATTGAGGGATGCTCTTATGCACTAGTGAAGATCCACTTACAGGCAATGCTGGAGTTGTGTTAAAGGTCTTACAGCAATCACAAACATTGCTGCTAAGGCCTCTTACACAAATTTTATAAGCAGTCAGTGCTGCTGCCTGATTCTACTTATGTGCTCTTTGTTTTCAAGCCACTGAAGTACATAGAGATGCGGGTGACGCGAGCTACAGCTAGCTCTGTTTAACTTTTTTTTGGGAGGTGGGGGAAGAGGGAGGGAGGACAACTACAAGTATTTTACCTGATGTAGCATTCTTCTCCTTTGCTCTTTGCGAGAGTTATAATGTAAACTTGAGTTGATACTCGAGGTAATTTTATTAATGGGAACTTGAAGTATATTAGCAAGCACAACTAATAGACCAATTTATTTGAAGTTCTGCAACTTAGCGCACCTCAATATTGAAATCCACAGTCCATGAAACAGTTTTCCATAAGCAGCAACAACAAAAACCATATGAGTCCTCCAAACTTGGGATAAAAGCCCACAGGAATCCTCTCTAAACGTGGTAAATTCAGTAGCTATGGTCAAAGTCAATCCCTGACTATTTCACTGGGAGTTCAAACAAGATTTGTCAGAATTATAGCACAGAAGAGACTATCAGAGCAAAGATCTGTCTATGAGGAATTAAAAGACAACTAACTTACTTCCCATTTGCCATTTGGTTTCTTTGTAACATTAAAATCAGATAAAAATCAATCATTAACACATTTCCCAGCCCTCCCTTTCTTACTAACTTAGTAACTTGCAGCCATCCCTGAACACTGTAAAAGGTCAGGGAACTGATGCTATCTTGCAAGACACAGCAAAAGCCCCATCAGTTATCAGAAATTTCCTTCCCATGGAAGAACATAGGTTGTACATGAGCACAACAAACTTCAGAAAAAAGAATACCAAAGGTGGGGGGGTGGGGGGGAAGCACTTTAAGTTTACAATAAACACCTGAAGGATTATTCTAGAATCATGTAAGTTGGAGGCAAGGGGGTTCACCATCCGAGACACTTTAGATTTGCACTTACCATGAAATCGCATGCTGAAAGGTTCAAGGAACAAAAGCAGAAGTGGTCGAGAATGGAACTACCTCATTCTTCTATGAGAGACAAGTTTCCTGAAAAATTGTGTTGCCTGTTTGCAGCACCTGAGCTACACAAGACGCACTTCTCAAACATAAAGGGAATATAAATTATTTGCATCTCTGCTCTGAGTGACCTGACAGAGTAGCTTCTTGTTAGAAATTAGAGACTGCAATATTACTGAAGACACTGGAGGTCATGGTTATATACAATACAAACTTCTCAAGTACTGCATACTAATATCTAGATCATTCCTTGTAACTCACTCATCACTTCCTATTCTCCAAGCCTGCCTAATCACTGACATGCAACTGCTAGCAATTGAATAGAATAGAATAGAATAGAATCATTAAGGTTGGAAGAGACCTCAAGGATCATCTAGTACAACTGACCCCCTCACCTATTAACCACCAAACCATGTGCTTCAGTGCTGCATCTAACCTTTCCTTAAATACCCGCAGGGACGGTGACTCCACCACCTCCCTGGGCAACCTGTTCCAATGCCCGACCACCCTTTCCGAGAAGAAATTTCTCCTCATCTCCAACCTGAACCTCCCCTGGTACAACTTGCAGCCATTCCCCCTTGTCCTGTCACTAGTTATGTGCGAGAAGAGGCCAACCCCCAGCTCACCACAACTTCCTTTCAGGTAGTTGTAGAGGGCAACAAGGTCTCCCCTGAGCCTCCTCTTCTCCAGACTAAACAAGCCCAGTTCCTTCAGCTGCTCCTCATAAGACCTGTGCTCCAGCCCCTTCACCAGCTTCGTTGCCCTTCTCTGGACAGGCTCCAGGGCCTCAATGTCTTTCTTGTGGTGA
>VWZZ01003502.1:1237392-1286749 GCA_013399095.1 Psophia crepitans
TCTGCAAACTTACTGAGGGTGCACTCAATTCCCTCATCCAAATCATCAACAAAGATGTTGAAGAGGATGGGCCCCAGCACCGACCCCTGGGGAACACCACTCACAACCGGTCGCCAGCTGGATTTCACTCCATTCACCACCACTCTCTGGGCCCGGCCATCCAGCCAGTTATGAACCCAGCGAAGAGTGTACCTGTCCAGGCCATGGGCCTCCATCTTCTCCAGGAGAATGCTGTGGGAGACCGTGTCAAAGGCTTTGCTGAAGTCTAGGTAGACTACATCAACAGCCTTTCCCTCATCCACCAGGCGGGTCACCTGGTCTTAGAAAGAGATGAGGTTGGTCAGGCAGGACTTGCCTTTCACAAACCCATGCTGGCTGGGCCTGATCCCCTGGTTGTCACGGATATGGCACGTGATTGTCCTCAAGATGACCTGCTCCAAGACCTTCCCTGGCACCGAGGTCAGGCTGACAGGCCTGTAGTTCCCCGGAATACGCTAATTGATTTAGTGTATCCATATGTTTCTAATATGATTGGTATCCTAAATATTTTCAGAGCATGAAAGACAAAATCAATTAGGGCAATGTCTAATTTTCATCTTACAATTTGACAATACAGTTCATCTTTCAATTTTGACAACAGTATCTGAAGTGCACAGATTTATTGCCTAGTTAGTGTCTTCAAATTCCATGCATTAGATGAGGGGACAAAAGAAGACACCCAGGTCTTTGCATGTCAAACTTAAACTCCTATGTTTTATGTAACACCTGCTCCAAATTCCTTTCTCTTTGGAGACCTACTTTGGAAAGTGACCTATCTAAAGCCGTGGTCAGTACTTGGAAAAGCTATCCATCCTTCAAGGAACCATGTATTTGTTCAGTGTCTAATTAGTGTCAACCTGAAGAACATTTATGCAAACTTGGTCAGGACTAAAAATAACTAATTGCAGCTCATCTAGCCAAATGCTGGGAAAGGTTGGAATTTATGTCCAATACATGGTCTGATTTTTCTAACTTTGCAAGAAGAAATAAAAATGCAGTACATGTAAAAGCAAGGGAAGTCTGGAGAATGGCAGACTACAAACTATTATTTATCAAGCCCAAAGCTTCAGGGTAGATGTTTCAAAATCCCAAAGATACAAAAATTCTTTTAATTTAAAATTTCATTCTTTGCCTTGAAAATCCAGCACTCTACCAGCTGTCTACCAGGGAAGCCCCAGAATTGCTCAATTCTATTGAACAGTCTTCAGGACCAGGCATTTTCAACTTTCCTTCAATGTAAATCTACATTAAAGGGGAGATGAAACACAGACAACTCCAAAGGAAGGACGAGAGGGAGAATAAAAGATCAAAAGCTCCTAGTTGGGGAAAAAAAAGAGCCATATTTTAAAAATGTATTTCTATTAGTTAAAAGAACAAGGAAGAGACTTCTGGGCAAGGCCTGGCAAGACCAGAAGCGTAGTGCTGTTTGAACAAAGGGACAGAGAAGACAAGAGATTCAGGAATGTCTCCAGAATAGCAGTTTTGAGAATTTGGGGGGTGAAAGGGTGGAAAAGGAAGGAGGGGAAGGAGGGAAGGGAAAGGTTGCTGGAGACACTGGAGAAATTAGAGAAACACTTGAAATTAAAAATACACTCATAGGATACAATTTATGGTTTGGTTTTAATTTGTCAATTTACTAACAATTTTTTTAAAAAAAAACCCAACCACCAAACCACCAAAAAAAACCCCAAAAGCAATCCCCCTCCCCCCATCATGTTACTTTATATACTTCCCCCCCCTCTTTCATATGGTACTAAGAGCTACCCAAATCAAACAGGTATTTCTCCTCCAACATTTAATTCAAAGAAGTACTTTAATAAGTCTTTTGGATACATTCAACATAAAACAGAGTTTAAAACAGACACAGTTGTGAAGTTTCAAAAATCAGTTTGGGGGTCTGGTATTCTAATCAAGGTGAAAGTCTCTTCAGCAGGTACCGTATCAAGACTGCCCAGACACTGGAGTAGTCTTTTCCTAAAGACATTTGTCTTTTTCCTTCTTAAGGATGTGGGTCTCACATTGTACATACAAATTTATAACCTTAGCTTATGAAGGCAGCATTCTGAAGAGAACTAAAGTCAAATTCATACCATGTCTTAGGTATAATAAATGAGAATAAGCCAAGTCCTTAAACATCATCATTTTAATTACAGAACTGCTCTTTCCTAAAAAATCCCTGTGAGTTCCTGTAACACAACTTCACCCTCCCAAGTGTTAGCTATTATTGCCATTCCAACACAACTACAAAGGAACAGAAAAGTAAATTTAAATTACAGATAGATTTTTTCTGTGTGTTCCATTTAATGGTACAACTCAAAATATAGATACTACTACCCAAAATACGCTGCTTGAGCTTTTTGCAAGGTTATGATAAAGGGACAATTTGAGGTCATTCCCCCCGCAACACACAACAAACATGACTTTCCCTGTGCAACACCAATTCTATGATTAAATGAATTTATCAAAAACCCTTTTTTCTTTGTTACAATATTCAGCTGATAAGCAAACCAATTCTACTTCACAGCTCCATTCCAGGTGTGCACAAACACACTGACTGGAAAACTTGTGATTCCTCAAAGTAATTACTTCTGATTTTCAAGAAAAGGCAGTTTGGGAGACTGAAAATGTCACACAAGCAAGAACTACACAGTGTTTAAAAAGAAATCCCCCACAGTCAATATACTGGAAGCCATCTCTGAATCATCATTGTCCATCAAGTTTCCAGATACACTTTCCAATCCCCTTGAGCAGAATTCCTGTCTGCCAAGTCTGAAAGTGGGAAACAGATCCCCCTTTTGTCCTTTAGGATTCACAAGTTACTCACCTCTCTATTTGCTGGAATAACAAAATCAAAATCTAGGTTGAGAAACCTAACACAAGACCAACTTTAAAAGCTTACTACGGAGGCTAGCAACAGTTTCTATGTTATTAATCCAATCAGACAGGTTTATGCTTGTCATCTTTGCCCAGATTTGAACTCCTGTTGCCCAAGAGAACAGAAATTGGTGATGCAGGAAGAAATGCTTAACTGTACAGTATTATTTGCTTGTGGCTCAGCAAGCAGTTAACCACATACATGAAGCTCTGCCAAGATGTCCTCCTACAACAAAGGAACTAAAAAAATAATAAAATCAAGCGAACACAAACACAATCAGTAATGGGCAGATTTTGGATGGAACACTATTTACCTAGTATCCGTTCTTAAAATAGAATCCAGTATTTTTACAGGGTTTTAGGACTGAATTAAATGAAAAGACCTTTTCTGCTTGCCTTAACATAGAATTATAATCAGCTTGCCAATTGCAGTATCTATTTATCTCTATGTTACTGAGATATTCTGGCAGGGGTCAAAACTCAAAAATATACCGAACTATTAAAAATACATTTTTCATGGTGGAAAGAAATGTACTTCTGCATATACTGAATTTTAATTTAATTTTCTTTAGAGCACGCTGCTCAAATGACAACAGTGGAGATGCTGGAGGAACCTGTATCACATGTCATTGTGCCTAAATGAGTATAGCCTCAAGACAGTCTATACAGCTAAGGCAGGGCAGCGCCTTAGCTATTTTAGGTACAAAATTTGACTGTAAAAGAAAGAGACTACATTTCCAAGCCTAGTAACTTCTATCTGGTACAGACTGAGATTATCAAAGGGAGTGTCTATTTGGTTCTAGTTTCCTAACCATTAAATCTTTCTGACACATATAGATACATTCGTCCATCCAGACAATATTTGGTACTGACCTATCCCAGAAGGGTACCAAGAAGACGAACACATTAAAGTTTTTTTACAAACATAGATATTCAGATGGAAAGTCAGTAAAACATTTTATCCACTAAGAAAATTGTGTATACCATATTCCTTGCATCATTTCAATCCAAGCCTGGACAAAACACGTAAAGATTTAACAAAAAAATCCTTGTAGGTATGGTTGCAATTGAGACATTTTAGGGATGTCCTGTTGTCAAAAATAAGAAAAAGGAGATGTCTGTATTTAAACATGAGCCACAGTTGCTGACTTGACCACCTGAGAAATGTGAGTTCTCCTTTAGTCCGCAAACGTATAGTGAGAGGTTACTGCTGTAGAAGACTTAACACAAATCTTCTCAGTTTCATTCTGCTGCTTAAGAAAGTAACTTTATGGCACCACGTATTAAAGGACTGTGCATGTGCAGTATAAACATAACTTGCCCAGGCTAACTGAGGAAGAATAAAAGAAAATACATATGTATAAAAATAAAATAAAAAAGGCAAAAAACCCCAAGGACCTCACCCCCCCAAAAAAAAACCCCACACCCAAATCCACCTCAAACTGTATCCTTTAATAAACCAGTTGCACAAAATATGTTGCTGCTACAAGGCCTCAGCACAGTGTGCCTATAAATCCTGAACACCCCTACATTCTTGACTTTAAAGGGAGTCAGCTGTAGGACCTTGTTAGATATTAATTAACAAAAACCAGGGAGTTGCCTTGGTGAAAAGTAAACAACATTCCAGTTGCACAGAGTCTGATGTAACATGGGTGGTTGCATATAGACTCTACCATTAAACTATTAAACAAAATATGCTGAACAGATTGGTAGATGAACAAAAATAGAATGCTAGACTTTCAGAGCACTGGTATAACAAACAAAACCAGGGTAAATCTATCCTTTCTTCTAACATTCTAAGGGTGCTCAGCAGTACATAGGAAGTATTCAGAAATGCCAGTTATATTGCCAAGATCGTTCACTGCTAGTGACTAGTGGTTCTATTTCAGGGTTTGGGTTTTTTTTTAATTTTGCTATAGTACATGAAATTTGAGAAAGGAAGAGACAAATTAGTATTTGTGTATTAAAAAGAGACTAGAAGCCTTCAGTATACATAGTTAAAAAGATAAAGTAAAAGAGATTTCCTGTATTATGTGCCCTGGTGTGGCCAGGCATATCACCACTCATAATATTGACCCAAATTCTTTGATTTTTGGCCCCGTACTACCCTACAGTGCTCTATAATTATGTCATGTACCAGCTAGTCCCAAAGGACCATGCATTGGTGATACTTGTTAGAATGCAGCAAACTCACGCCCTTGCTCCTCATGCCATCCCTTTACTGTGTTGGCAGCAAGATGGGAATTTGATTTAATTTTATACCAGCTCATCATAACCTCCAGCCAGAGGAAAGCCTAGCTAGAAATCTATCCATAAGGTCTCACTCTTCCATGTTTCTGGAGAAGCCTGATGAGACTAACTCAAAAAGTTTAATTTATGGGGGAAGCAAGTGGCATTAACACAGCTGCTTTTATTGATTCATAGTTGAAACGGAAGAATGGTAGCTCAAGGGTGAGGAGTACCTTGTTTTCATACCATGATAAATAATATACCATATTGATAAATATAGTATATGATAAATAATGTCATGATAAATAATATCACCATGATAAATAATATACCGTTAACGACAACGTATAATACTGCTACAACAAACTGCACAGTTTCAATTCAGAGGGACCGTCATGATCTGAAGGACTGGGTCAACTGAGGCCTTGGGAGGCTGAGAGTGGACTTTTGGAGGAACTCCTCCCCTAAGGAGGGTAGCAGAGCAGGAGACTGATTCCTCAGGAAGGCTGCAGGATCTCCAGTGGGAAGTGTTCAAGACTGTGGCCAAAGGCCCTGGTACACAAAACCTGAGCTAGTGCTGGCGGCAGGCCTGTGCCAAGCAGGAAGCTGGGCTGGATGATTCAGAGCTCCTTTCCAACAAAGAGCTCGAGGACTCTGATGTGAAATATGCCTCCTATTTGCTACAAATGAATTTTCTACAAAACCACGGTAGCTGTCATAGGTTAAGGAACTTGGTATATTTTATAAATTCACGTGACCTCCAAGATTTTAATGTAATACTAGAAAAACAAAATCAGTAAAGAAATTCACAGTACTGAGAAATACGATCCCTGTTACTGCTGAGACATGTAGTCTAAATAGAATACTGTCATGGAGGGGAAAAAGGGTTGCTCAATTATATGTAATCTAGGTTTTGATGAAGACAATATAATGGATTTATTTTTTTTTGCTTCCACTGGTTCTATAAAAATCCTGAGTTTTTTTCTCCTTTTATAAAAGAAAGCAGTTAATTGTAAAGAGAAATTATGTTAAAAGAAATGTAAAGTAAACATTTTTAAGCATTACAAAAACCCATTAATATTAAAATGTTTTAAAATAGAGAGAACAAAGGCACTGAAATCATAGACAATGATAAATGACTGTTCTGGACGTGCACTGATTCTGTGTATCAGACAATTAAAAGGGCCATTTGATTTTCATTGATCAAACAGTGCCTAAACTTTCAACAAGACTTCTTCTGTCGTGATGTACGTTCATCATTCCACTCTCCTCACAGTTTCTATGTCAACTGCAGGAAAAACTGCTACCTGACGTGCAAAAAACCAGGAGCTCACTTCTTGAAAATGAAGCACGTTTTCAGAGATGTGTGCGGAGCTAAAAACAAACGGCCAAAACAGAAACCAGAAAATAGCCATGGAACTTAAAGGAGAAAAAAAAAAAAAAGGCAGTAAGAGAAAGTTAAGTGGTAGGTAAGTGAGAGAAACAAAAGTTCCAACTGAAAACAACAGGATTTGAGGTGGTAGGAAGCGAGTTACACAGTCCTCATTACAGCTACAAAAGAAACACACTTTTTGGGCAATGGGACAAATTAAGAGGCTCACTGTGTAGTTACACATACATGCCATCTAACCATCTTACCATTACACAGTAAAAGGAAAAAAAAAAATCAACCCAAAATATCTGGGAAGCTGACAAAAAACATGACCTGAAGGAACTACCTCCACAAAGTGTCCCAAAAAGTCCTGCTTCCCCTAGAGAGGAGGGCTGGGGAAGAGCAGCAGGCTGCTGCCGAGGTACACGCAACCTCCCGGGACAGACAGAGGTTGCACAGCTGTTTGGGTTACTATCAAAGGCAACCATGGCGAAAGGAAAAGGAAAGGAAAGAAAGGAAAGTAAGCAGCAGCCACGCTGAAGAGCAGAACTGCTTTGCACGCAGCACTTAACATATGGAATAAACAGTGCCGAGGCAACACAAGGGAACAATTAGTCTAAACGGTTTTGTAAATATCTTGGACAAATACCAGAAGAGAAGAATACTGAGGAAGACACTGTCTAATTCAGGGGAGGGAAGGGGCCTCAATGGCTTTTCTGGCCTCCTCCTGTCCTTACATGCCCTGTATTTATATTTGAATGCTTGCATTACCCAGCATATAGGCTATTTAAGGTCAGGAAATCATTGCAGTAGCACAGCTGCCTCCAGCAAGTATTGCTTGACATCACTAAACCACACAGAAGAGCACAGCCTTTTTATTGGCTTCAGCAGAAAATATCTGCAAGCAGAATTGTTTCGCTCTATTTGTACAGGTTTTTCCACTGCACTGTGGTGTCTACAACTTTGGTAGTAACAGAGTTTCGTCCAGTGAAATTGTTAAATAGCTGAAGTTTCTTCCTCATGTATTTTCAGTGGCCCCTGACCAGAAACCAGCTCGAAGAATTTATTTTTAAAATGCAACGAAAAAGAAGCTACGTTTTCATATTCTGCAGTTTCGATTCTTGCCAAATTCAACTTCCCCAAGTGGGACATTTGACACATACAGCATGTACATATTTAATATCACAGGTGAGATCTTTAATATTATTTGTTGACACACAGGTATGTTTTCCAAACATTCCCTTTTTTTTCCATTAACACATTGGCTACACGGTTTGTAGAAATCATGAAAGACAGGAATGGTTTATAAACCTACTGAAATGAAAGGTTTTCAAAACACTCTGCTATCCTATGTCATGTTTGATAAATGTCTTCAATAAGAATTTCCAAATTTTCCTAGTTAGATATATCAATGACTGCACAAAAAAAAATCACAAACACACAAAAAACCAAACAATGCAAGACAGTGCCTCAGTGTACACCAGACTTCTGGCTCTTAATCATGCAGTAAAGACCTGTTGGAGCACAGAAGTTCCTCCCTATCCAAGTGCTTCGGGTTTCTTCCAGCAAAAATCAGGGTGGGAAGTGGGACGTTGAACATCCAGGTCTTCTCCTGACACCAGTTTCGAATTTGCCCAGGGTGCAAACCTCAGAGGTGGGTCCCACAGTTTAACTGTAGCTTGTGACAGCTTGAAGGCTGCAGCAGAATTCACTGATTTGCCACAAAAGAGAGGAGGGAACAGCAATGCTGTGGGCTACAGGTACGAGAGTATTTCTTCTTGATTGGTTTTTAAAAAAAAGCTTCTTTAAACATAGGAGGGGTATGCAACTCTTTGGACATAGGGTGGCCCATAAGCTAACTCTAACTACCTCTGTGTGTTTCTTCCGGGCTGCAAATCAATCAAGTCCTGGTAGTCCTCAAGAAGCGCTGGCTGTAGAGGAATGAAAGATGCAAAATGTATGGGACTCACATGAAGCCCTGCTCTGCACAGTTATGTTTTTGGCTGCTTCTGCTTTCTACAAAGATCAGCTTAGAAGTTTCACAAAAAGCAAACCTACAAAATACAGCAACTTGATTCCATTTAAAGAATGACTTTTCTACATTGCTTACAATCTGCACTGCCATATAAACAAAGTTGAAGTTTAGCACAGTTACAGGATGCCTGTGGTGGTTTACAATGCAACTAATCCTTGCTCCCCAGAGGAGTGCTCCTAGGAAAGAGGTTCTCAGAATTTCTGAAGGGAAATCTGTTATCTAGGAAAAGATTATTCAACAAAAAGTCTCACATCTGGGAATACAACTTTTATACATATTCTCTAGGTAGGTCCAATGTGCAAGCACTGAAAGGAAGCGGGGTTTCAGCTAAAATTCACATGAGCAGAGTAGCTTGTACAGTTAAGTAGCAGGACAGACTGTGACTGCCTCATATGCCTGAAGTGAAATCAGCAATACAATGAATCACATACTTGACAATAATTGGGGAAAAGGAAACCCCCAGAAACCCAGTAGTCATGTTGCAAAAATCTACTACAATTTATATTGGGGAAATGGCATCTTCCTACAACGGATACTTGAGGAGGCATTAAAGCTCCTGTCAAGAAGACATTCAGTTTAAAATGCCACTGACTGTTGGCAGGAAAGAGTGAGGCAGAAAGTGAAGAAAATTGAGAGGTGGTACCTAGTACTACTGTGGGGTCGGGAAGCTTATGGAAAAGAGGCAGATCGTAAGGGGAACGAACCCTTCTGGTAATCTCCAAGGACACACTTCAATTCTTTCTTTTCATCACTTGGACAATGGTGCCAAGATCTCTCCACTCACAGCCTTCCTCCTGCCCACCAGATTCCCTGCAGGGCTGTTCCTCTGCCATCTTCCTCAATCCACACTTTCCCTGCTGAAATGCCAGCAACAAGAATGTGGTTCCTAGTGGGTACTGCCAGCTCTCCCTACTTGAGAGGGAAAGACGACTACAGAGGCAATCAAAACTGAGGTCTTTGACATACAACTTAATTCTGCATTTCACATTTTTTAGAGGTTTTATCTGAAAATCCTTAACTCTTCACTTCCAAGTGGCCAGAGATTTGTACCTATTAAATGTGACCATCTGGAAGCGAGCATTAAACACTAGCTGACTTTTGTTAACCGTTTTAAATAATAAAATAGAAAAGGTCAAAGACAACGGTATAATATGCAGATCGCAACTGGAGTCAAGTTCTCTGAAAACAAATCACTTAGTCACCATATTCAGAAAGCACGCCAGATATCCCAAATATGTAAAAATCAGCTTCAGTAAAGTGTACTCTGTTAAAAGATGGTATCACGTTCTGTAGCGGTGGGTTTGGATTTACATCAAGAACTGGGAAAAATACCCACGCGGCAAGAAAAGTGGGTTCAAAGTGTACTCTAGGAAATTCGAATTTTCATAACTGTTGAGTAAATGTGCCCTTCTACACTCAGTGCATTTGCTGCCAAGACAAATTCTAATTAACTCATTGTAACTACTGCTTGTCATTTTTTGTAATTAATACCCAGTTAAAATGGATACAGTTGAACAGATAAAGCTCAGCTTCAAGCTTCAAGAAAAACCCTCTATGACCTGCTCATGTCAATACATTTAAGGATAAATTGGTAGAAGTTTCAGACTTGTCAGATAATTTTTAAATTTGATGCAGTAGGTAACTTTGCAGCCCTTTTCTTCTGCAAGAGCTACTTCATTCCAAAGAGACAGTCTGTGGAATTACGCTCGTTTAACAACAGAGAAACTACTGCTTCAACTGTGATTTCCCAGCAACTCTGTATTTAATTCTTGTTGGTTTTTAAAGTAGTATTTAACAACAGCACATTATCCATCAGACCACAATTAACTTAGCCCTAGACGAACTCCAAGTTAAGTTTCTCTACATATAAATTTTACAATTCAGGTAGGACCTTGATTTTCTCATTGTGTTTTCAAGAAACACATAGTCAGGAAATTTTAAGGTTAACATTTAACCCCAGTTACTGGACCCTTCTGCTTGCTCTACTACTGCCATATCACAAGCCAGAAAAATAAAAAAATAATAAAAAAATGACACTTGTTTCAAATTTCTCTGGTCAGCCTAACTTATTTTCTGCAAAACATTTCAAAGAGTTCAAGTTGGCCCTAAGTTGGCCCACACAGTTCTTTAGAACAAAAGGTCCTACATAAAACACCCAAAAGATTCATATTAATTCCTAGGTATGAAAAAAAAATCCTGCCATCTGTGACAGAGAGAGTTCAGTACTAACATGGATTGATTCTGTTCAGCAGGCTTCCTTTCTCCTACAAAAGTATTTCAGGAAAGCAAGATGAACTCCTCTGTGTGCTCTTGGGGAAATATCTGAGAAAGGCACTTCAGTACTGCACCAGGGATGCCAGAATGGCAATAAAAATACCCACCAATCCCCCAAACCAGCAGAGCAACATAGGCAGTAACAAAACCAAAACCATTTGATGTATCAAAAGAAAAGAGGTTTTGTAAAACTAAAATGAATTTCAGTAGCAAAGTAAACACAATCTAAGAAACAATTTTATTTTATTTTTTTTTAAATATCCCTGTTGCAAATACAGGGGAAGATTTCAGAAGTACTAATTGCTGGTCTAGCTAGTAACTGAGATGACAGTAATTCTCAATGTCATTGCCAGAATTAGTTTAGATTAATTAAAAGTCCTTCTGACAATCTCACTGTACAAAGATACAAGTCTGAACATATGGGCAACAGTAAAGAACCAAGAACACCTTTATGAATAATACCATGTGATGTCCTAAAGAAAAATTACTCTGTTCCCTTTTTCCTTCATTATCACTCTTTGTAGGAGGGTAAACACACCTAGAAGCAGTGATACCACCGTAAAAATGCTGAAGAGGATATTTTAGAAGAGTACAGCTTTACAACGGTACTTAGAAATGCCTGTGTTTAAACAGGGCTTATTACAAAGAAACATGGTATACTCATAGCATATGACAACATAATGTGAAACAGAATTGTATGTTTAATTAGGGTATCCTGAAGTACACCATATGTATGCAAGTGAAAAAATGCAACACCTTAATGGAAAGATTTGTATCCAAAGGAAACAAATGTTTAAAACTACTGAAATTTCTGTAGACCACTCCACTCTAGTCAGAAGTACATAGAGGAAGGGAGTTGGAGAGGGTTGTCTTGAATCACATTTCTCTTTTCTTTTGTAATTTCTTATTAGTTCAATTTTCTACATTTATTCTTCTACTATACAAGCAGATAATTTAAGGGTTACGTACTTGATGTATCAGGAAAAATGCTCCCTCCACCATGAGGTTACAGAGCCTAATGCCTACAGGCTGACACTGTGAGAGAAACCTGACAAAACCTCCAGGAAGACAGAAACTCTTCCCAACGTTCCACTCTTAGGTTTTGCTTTGAGACTCAAGGCGTTGCTCTGGATTGGCACGAGGTGTACGTCAGACCAAAACCCGCCCCTTATCTCCTGTACAGAGAAACTGGTACATCATTACCTAGTAACAAAATCAGTCCCACCAAACTGCCTCAAGTATTTCATACCTCAATGATTAGGAGTAATTGCTTAGTCTCCTAAGTGAAAGAAAACCATCTTAAAAATCTCACTAACTGAACCATTAACATATCCAGCATTAAAGCACCATTTAGATGATGGACACATAATCTTAGTTCTTCTGCAACTATTTTCACTAATTGTTCTCTGTCAGCTTCAGGAAAAAAAAAAAAAGGAACAGCTAATACAGCCGAACACCTGGGATAGAAGTACAAGTCAACCTGTTTTGACTGTCAATCCCAGTCTACCCTGATGTCTTTGGAAGCTGTCAACAGGTCATCAAAAGGTGGTTGCAGCAAAACAGATTTTTTTTTTAGGACACAGGAAGAGTCAAAAAGCAGAGCTAGACTGGAAATCAGGCTACAGTTTCAGAAGATTTGGATGATAGGGTCACGGCACATACAGCAGGCAGGAGATACTAGTGACTCACTGGCCAGGCACTGTGTAGATAGAGGCATGACCAAGCTAGGCTTAATGGAAGAGAAAGACTTGCAAAGCAACAGTAATTCCTGTGTCCCATGTCCGCAAAGATGCTCCAGAATTTGCAGCTGGCATGGACTGCTACTAACTATCCTACTGAAATCATCAACTCAGGTGAATACACACATTTTAATACGCCAAACAGAAGCCCTTCTTAATTTTCTTCTACAAAGACAGACATATAAAAAGGCCTAACCATGACTGCTCATTTAGAGACTGTCTATTCATAATGAAACAGCAGGCTCCAGCCAGTGATGTGCACTCAGCAGAATGGCACGCCAACTTCAAAGGTGAAGCCCTTCACAGTACCCCTGCATCTCAGACATAGCGAGAGGTAGTACCTGGCAGTAAATGAATAATATGCTATGGTTTTCTTCCTCCAACTCCCAGCAGAAAGGACAGGTAAAAGATGTTTAATTTTCTCTTTTTTTTTTTTTTCCATTAGTGAAAAACATACAGAAACATTCAAAGTCTAAGAGTTCAGGCCAGGTTCTTGTTATTCTCCTCTGCCCGTATGAGAAGGTTAAATGCAGTCACCGAACTCTGCATACCACCCTCAGTCACGAAGAACCCTCTGGCACAGCTCCCAGACCAGTAAAAAACCACCATTTCAGTCCCCAAAGCATGGAGCCTGATCCATTTAAGCAAAACAAGTTCTACTGACAGCTGGTTTTCTTAGCATATTCACGTCTGCGTATTTATCAGAGAAAAGCCCTCCAGGACAACAGTGTTTATTGGAGGATTATTTCTGTGAATCCAGGGAACACAGCATTCGCTGAGCAACAGTGTTCCTGCCCTTTTATCTTTTTTTCTTAAAACGTGAACCAAGACAAAGCCATTTTTGTTTTCTTTAGCACAGACGACTCATGAAGGAAATAAAATACATACATTAATTTTCTTTTTTTTTTTTTAAACCTTCTGGTCCACATTTATGTGTAGTATGCTGACACAAATTTAAGCATTAATACAGAAATTATCTGTTCAGTCTCACACTGATGTCTTGGATTTAGAGTCTAGTGACTTTTAATAAACGGAAACCAAAGATAGGATGGATATTTTTACTACAAATTTCCCTTCCATACGAATATCTAGTAGACTTTCACTAGAAAGATAACTTTGAGCAAGCAAGATGCTTTCTACTGACACATTCAGAGACATTATGAACAACGCATGGAAATGCGACAGAGATGTGAAGGATAAATATCCCACGTCCCAGAGACGTGAAGGAGTGCAGAAGCAGCCTCAGAACATGCCCATGCCTACCTAGCAGGAGGAGGTCAGGCAGATGAGCAAGAGAGGGCCCTCAGATCCTGACACAGCTCAGCTCTCTCACCCGCTCCCCAAAGCGGAGCAGGCGTCAGTGGGGGATGAAGAGCATTCTGTGGCCAGTCCCACGCCCAGAGGTGGAAGGAGAAGCAGGATGAGCTGGGGACAGACACGGATGCTTACAGCCACCATGCTCTCAAGTTGGGTGGTCAGTCTGTGGGGTTTCCCAGCTTACCGCTTCCTCTAGAAGTGTGCAGACACTTGTTTTTACGATACTACAATTACGATGGTAATTTTTAAACAAAACACTTATCAGAAATATCCCATGTTTCCTTTTAACTTAATCCAATTTTTGAAATCATTAAAAGTAACTGGTTTTGGCCTCTATCTGCTTATTGTTGCAGAATAAGCATTATTAACATTATAAAATGAAAGCTTTTTTAAGTGATTGACTTCAAATTAAGGAAACATTACCTAGAAACTGCTGTTAATGTGTTTTGAACAATTAGTATCTAAAGGAACGTTTTTAAATTACCAAGTTTTAATGAAAGAATTAAACCAGGTACAGTTATGAATAATTATTTGTGAGATTTTTATAAACTAACACAAACGTTTCCCACCCCTAAGTGTGGGGTTGGGTTTTTTGACTGCAAGAACTGGACTTGACACTCTTGCAGCCAGACACCACACCACGCAAGTCAATGGAATACCAATATTGACTGAAATGAGCCATAATATTTCTCTACCGCATTTCTACCCTCTGCTTTAATATCTGAGCTTTTTCAAACCAACCAATGTACTAACATCTTAGCCCCAAACCATCAAAAGTGGACATTTCCCTCGTGCTGCAAATCTCTCTTGCAGAGTGAATGACAAAAACAGTCAGTCTTACTAGTGTTTTGTTTACCATCCACCTAAAAATAGAGCAAATGTGCTTTACGATAACTCTTCAAAGCAAACCCACTATATTCGTATCGCCAGGGCTCAAATTTGCTGACAAGATCTGTGGGCATGTATCATTTTTAGAAAATGCAATGTGGGAATGCATGTTTATGTGGTAGAGCACAAAAGCAGTGAAACCTCTTGGGAAAGCAGGAGATAACTCACGTTACACAAACAGGCCCTTTGCTCTTATTTCTCTACAAAGCTGAAACGTTTCTGTCTGAAAATGTTTTTTCACAGGTCAGGAAAATGCTATTCCTGTTTTCTTGTTCTTCCTAAGGTGAGCAGAGTTTAGTATTAGCAAAATAATTGTGGGAATTTGGTACTTTTCCTGTTTCGTTGAGTACTTGGGAATGCCATGTTGGGAACTGTCAACTACTACTTACTCCACCTCAGAATCTGCTGCACAAAAAAATACACTGGTAATTTGCTTACCCGGCTTTTGTAGATGCAATTACTCTTAGCAGCAGGAAAGGACTTTTATAAGCAGAACACAATTCAAATGTAACATGCCACGGCCTCAAGTCATTAAAGTAATCCTCAGGGCTTCTTGAGGCTTTTTGTACTTTTGGCAAAAAGTATAAAGAAGTACGCGTTGTTGCTTCAGTTCCCAAACATTGGAAAGTTAAATATCTGGACCGCCAGTCCCTGCTAAACAGAGCAGAGATTGGGTTGGGGAAAGAACAAGAGACAACTACAGCTTTGTTATTAAAGCGCAATTGGACAAACATTGAAAATGTACCCATACGTGTTTTCGTGGCATGTAAAAAGTAGCCAGCAGAATAAAGGAAGATGCAACAGCTCACAAGCAATGCTGGTATTGTGGGTCACCAGTATCTAGGCATCGTGATGAACACCTTACAAACGCACGAGGACAGACAGAGTTGTACGCGCAAAGTATCTCAACTCTGATACACAGGTACCATGAACAAGGTGTGGCATCGAACTCCAGGGTTTATTGGCATGATTTTAACACGACTTCATAAGCTATAAATGACAAAGCCATAAATACGTCAGACATGTCAGATATGTACTAACACCACCCAAATATCTTTCTGCTATATTGCTTTACATCACACATCTGAAATCAGATATCCTTTAGGACACTGACAGAAAATGCAGTACTTTTAGGAAGACAAAGTGTTCCTTTGTATTGCTATTCTGCTTGGTATCAAGAGGTTAACATTTTTCTAAAGATACTATCGAAAGTGGGAAAAGAAGCAGTGTACTCATTAGCACGTGGGCCATTTAGACAGACATACCTGGGTGGCCTGAAAGACACTTAAGAAGCATCATGTGACTAGAGCCGAAAATACAATGGAAACTAGTGACAGCCCACTTGCTTTTAACAGCAGCTGAGCAGAAGAGTCCTTTGGAGCATGGAAGGATAATTACATGTTTGACTACAATTATTCCCTCAACTAATGTTGACAAAGTAGTGAACTGATAAAAAATATGAAAATGTAAAAGCTGCTAAGTATATTGTGCATGTGCTTGCATGTGCGTGTGTAACCTACCTTCTCTTAAATAAAGTATCGGGAAGTCTTATGCCTTTATCTAAACCAAATCTAGGTTTTTGTTTCCTAAATTGCAACCAACAGTTTATCCAGACCAATGCCCTGTTGATCAAAATGTCAAGATACCATGTTCACTCAGTCACACAAACTTTATCACAGAGTTATTATACAACTGTGGTAGTCAGCATTTCCCATCTTTTCTCCTCTACCCAGAAGTGTCATCACCAGTTCAGAGGAAAGTCACTGCAGCATTAACCAGAAAAACAAAACATCACTGAAACAATGCTAGACCAGTTTGCTTGTTGTCTACCCGCACAGTCTAATGTACTTTTTTGAAGCAGACATTATGAGACTGAGATACTGAAAGGATAGAGGAGCGTTAAGACATTCTGAATTCCGGAAATGGAAGAAGAGAAATTTAATGAAAGTAGACTGATTTCTGATGATCACCCTTCCATTTTGGAGTAGCAATACTTTTCTCAGCAAAGCTGTTTGCCTACTGGTAAACAGCTTAGTAAGGATGAACAATCTTAAAGTGAAATATTCCGATATTTTCCTGAATAAAGTAACTTACCAAAGCTGCAGATTCCTGAAACATAGTTAATAAAGCACTTTAGCTTCTACAATAATACTTTATTCAAATGTATTATGTTTATTCAGAGAACTTGTCTTCCCCAAAGAAATTAAAGATTCCTCCATCCAAAAAACTATCCGTATGCTGTACAGTAGGAGGCACTCAAAATATACTGCTACAGGAAAACACACCATAGTTTTCATGGATTATGATGTTACAAGAGTATCGCATGTAGTAGGTGATGACTTTTCTTCATCCACATGTGATCCAGCCACAGACACAGAACTACCTGAAAGCAGATCTGTCATTTTGACACTGTCCCACATGACATCCTTGTCTCTAAACTGGAGAGACATGGATTTGATGGATGGACCACTCGCTGGATAAGGAATTGGCTGGATGGCCGCACTCAGAGAGTTGTGGTCAATGGCTCGATGTCCAAGTGGACATCGGTGACGAGCGGCGTCCCTCAGGGGTCGGTACTGGGACCGGCACTGTTTAACATCTTTGTCTGCAACATGGACAGTGGGATGGAGTGCACCCTCAGCAAGTTTGCCAACGACACCAAGCTGTGTGGTGCAATTGACACGCTGGAGGGAAGGGATGCCATCCAGAGGGACCTTGACAGGCTAGAAAGCTGGGCCCGTGCAAACTGCATGAAGTCCAACAAGGCCAAGTGCAATGTCCTACACGTGGGTCGGGGCAATCCCAAGCACGGCTACAGGCTGGGCGGAGAATGGATTGAGAGCAGCCCTGAGGAGAAGGGCTTGGGGGTGCTGGTCAATGAAAAACTCAACATGAGCCAGCAGTGTGCGCTGGCAGCCCAGAAAGCCAACCGTGTCCTGGGCTGCATCAGAAACAGTGTGGCCAGTAGGTCGAGGGAGGTGATTCTCCCCCTCTACTCTGCTCTTGTGAGATCCCACCTGGAGTGCTGCGTCCAGCTCTGGGTTCCCCAGTACAGGAAAGACATGGACCTGCTGGAGTAAGTCCAGAGGAGGGCTACAAAGCCGATCAGAGGGCTGGAGCACCTCTCCTATGAGGACAGGCTGAGGGAGTTGGGCTTGTTCAGCCTGGAGAAGAGAAGGTTCCAGGGAGACTTAATCATAGCCTTCCAATACCTGAAGGGTATACCTCAGCAGGAAAGCTGGCGAGGGGCTGTTTCTTAGGGAGTGCAGTGACAGGGAAAGGGGGAATGGGTATAAACTAAAAGAGGGGGGATTGTATGGGGCTTTGGGCAATCCAGTTTGGGTAATCATTATGACTTTAAGCAATTTAAAGCACTAGCACGTTATCCCCTAGTCAACATTTCTCACATATATCAGGAAAAAAAAGAAAAGTTCAGAGATGAAATAGAATGAACACTCCAGAAAAAAACCTGTTTCACTCACTGTTCAATACGCGGGGAGAGATACAGCTTAGGAAAAACCTGGGTAGCTTCTGCATCCTCAAAACTCACGGAGAGAAGTGCAACATCTTCTCCAGGATCTTCATTCACATCCTGAACATAAAAAATAATAAATATAAAATGGCAAATAACAAACTGAGTATTTATAAGCTTACAGATAACGACTAAGTCAAATACCAATTTATTTAGGAGATGCTTAAGGAAAGAATTTGAAAGGTAACCATTGAAAAACAGGTTGCAATTTTATTCTTACTACATTAGTACTTTTAAGATACTCTGCTCTGCTTAATTTCTCTAAAGTATCAAAATAAAATCACTGCGTTAGCAAATGTACAGTAGTGCAGCTCTTCAATTACTTGAACTATGTATTTCAGTAAAGATGCAGATTTCATTTTCAAAAATTCTTGGTTTAACACTAACATCAGATGCAAATGCCAAAGAATTTTTTTAAATGTTATAGTATCACTGAGTTATGACCATAAATCTTATTTTTGTTATTTTTCAAAGTAGTATATGGTCAAAAATTTCTGCTGTACTCATG
This sequence comes from Psophia crepitans, assembly GCA_013399095.1. Classification (NCBI taxonomy): domain Eukaryota; kingdom Metazoa; phylum Chordata; class Aves; order Gruiformes; family Psophiidae; genus Psophia; species Psophia crepitans. Next base: position 1,256,200 of record VWZZ01003502.1, read on the forward strand.
TCCTACTTCTCTTGTGGATGAAAAATGTTTTTTGCGATCAGATATTTGTATCTAGGAGTCACTGTCCCCAAGTTTCCTGCAAATTAATTAAACTCATGCATTCCTTTCACCAAAGACTGCATACTCTATAAAAACTACTGTAAGAAAAATAAAGTCCACGCTAAATACCATGACAGTCAATCTTAATGAACTCACAGTCTAAGCTTTCTTTGTATCAGAACAATCAGCTACAGTTTTGGGATCGGGTAGAACAAATTGTTTCTGGTTAGGACCTGACATCTCTCCAACTCATAAATCACAGTATGAACAAGTGTATTTCTGCTGCACACAACTTCATTTAAGCTCTTGACCTCTGGCTAGAAAGCAACGAGTTAGCGGTGCAGTCACCTTCGTCGACAGCAAGTAACGCAGTGCTGCACGCTGCTCACAAAGAAGTCCTTTAATGTTTTTGTGCATATGTACACAGTAACTTGCCAAGATGCATTCGTTCTTATCCGTTTTGGAAAAATATGAGAGGAAACAGATAACCCAGCAGATATGTGCTCAAAGCAGGATCAACATGGTGCAGTGTGCCCTTGTATGCTCTGTCCCACAAGCAGCTGTGAGGAAGGAACGTGCAAACCACTTAAACATTGTTAGGAGATCCTGCCCAATCTGGGCGGGGGCGGTGGTGGGGTGTGAAAAAAGTGACTGCTGAGTGGTTTCAGCAAGACAATCTCGTGCCATTTGAAGCTTTGGCAGGACTGAAACTGTTAACGTCCAGAGAGACCAGCTGCATACCAGCTATTACGTGCAGAACACAACATGCCAAGAAACTTAGTGATAAGCTGCAGGGGAAAATGGGTCTTAAAAATCCCTAATTGTCTTTGAAGAAAAATGAGACAGAGCCGACAATGTTTTCTTAAATTCTGCCTTGGTGTGTAGCTCTCTTCTGACACCTGAAAGAAAATGTACTCTTAGAAATGCCTGTAAAATGGTCACGAGCACACTGTGGCTGGAAATCAGAACGCGGTTTTAACCTGAAGTGGCAGGACCACACTCCGCATGAGTGGTGAGGGCAAAAACTAGCTGCTGTCTGGCTCGGGTATGATGAGTTTATGGAAGGGATTATATGACGTGGTTACATGTAACAGCAATGGACAGGATCTCACGACCCACAATGTTCCCTTCAGTGCTGCTGTAGATGATAGCACTGCTTGGAAAGGCAGAAGAACCAGCAGAGATTACAAAACCTTTTCAACAAGCCAAACAACAGCAAAAAATACCCAAGAGTGCAGTCTTCTTGGGAGAAGATTTTTCTTTCCACAGTATTTCATATATTTCCCTCATTAAGGAAAAAAAAATCAAATAAGGAACAGCTTTCATTCCTGAAGCAGAGTATGGCATTAACTAGCTTTTCCCCATTAATTTGCTAATTGTCAATCAAATGAGAAGAACTATTAAGACAGATTAAGCAGTAATGCTAATGATTAAAAAGATTCTATTTTAATGGGCATTTTTCAAGAGATGACAAGTACATATAATCATTCACTTGCGTATACATACAGTTCTTCCAAGACCATATCCTTTTGTTTGCAATTCTTTTCAAATAATCTGGTTTTACAAGCTACATGGACAAAACCAAATGCATTTAATCTTGCATCTAGCATTAGTGCTTAAACTGATGTCCACACATGGATTGACACCACACATAAGACCGATTTCTAGAATACCATCCAGGTACTTACTGATCAAAGAATGAAAAGGAGGAAAAAAAACCCTAACAACCCCAAAACCGATTAGGTGAACACCACAGCAGCATCCATTAAGCCATACAGTAATGTCACATTATATTTTCTACAATCACTACTGGCTTCATGCCGGGGGGAAAAAAAAAACAACAACCAACAAACAAAACAAAAAACCATGCACCAACATAAATCATCACGGTATCTTCGCATGTTAAACTGCAGTAAGCTGATGTGTGCAGTAAGAACAATAAACTGAGACGCAATATTTTTCGTTTAGAAAAATAACACACAACAAACACTACTACAACTACTGTTGCCAGCACAGGACCACAGTATGTTCATACAGCTACTGTCCAACGCAAGTCTGAGTACAGAAATTGGCATTTTTCTGTATCTATCACTTTTCAAGTGGATGCATATTTTTGGCCCACATACCCAAGAAATGAAAATTGTAACTTAAAAAAAGATGCAAAAAATCAGCGTTCCTGTAGGTTTTTAAAAGATGTAATGCAGTGACACCATGAAGTTTTTCAACCTTACTGCTCTGATGGACACAGATTTCTGATGAAGTCCCTCTGTATGCGACACCATTCTGTTTAGTCCTTTCAGACTTTGGGACTTTTATTTATGCAAGAATCTGCTTGGTGGAACTGCATCCAACCCTAGTATGGCTGTTACAACTCTCGTTTACAAAACTAAACCAAAACCACACGTCTTATAGATAAATTGTGCAAAGCTTTTCAACTAATAGACCTTTCTGATGTTGTACGTGCCAGTCACAACTTAACTTCTTCAGGGATCTCTCTCCTGGTCATCTCTACAAACCTGTTGGTGACTAGGTGAGCAGATCCATATTTTAACAGCAACGACATTTCCCCAGTCCAGGGGCTGAGATCCTTCCATTTAACCAAAGCATCCAAAGACAAATGTCGTTTTAATGCTTCTTATCAAACTCTGCCTGGGCAGTGCCTTCCCCTTCCCTGCTTCTGTGTGCTTATTTCTCTCAAAGAACAGACCAGATTTAAACAGAGGAGCAAAGCAAAAATCACCTCTATTTTTATTTTTCAGTTGGCTTCAAAAGAGAGGGTGACATGCAATTGCTTTGGCAATACTATTCCCTTTTAAGAAAAAAAAGAGGCTGCTGAACTAAAGTCACAACACATTTTTTTAATACTTAAGTAGCCACATTCCTTCTCATAATTCACATTTAACTCGTAACAATTAATGTTAGAGGATTTTGTTTTAAAAACTGATTTTCTCTTTAAGAAAAAGTGATTTTGTAAAAAATTAAGAATGGCAATTTTCTATAAATGTTAACATCCAAGGTTAGAACTGTCATATTAAAGATCCATTTTGTACTCACAGAACTTTTTCCACACAAGATTGTACAGAAGGTATTATTAAAATGAACTTCCACTGAACAGAGAGCATATCCCGGGCCACAGGAATTTTGAGGTTTAAAAACTGAATGTTTGTAAAACTGTTTGAAAGAGTTAGTTAAGCATGTGATAACACCCAACTATTAGTTCTTCCACAACAGTCTCATGCTTGATAGTAAAAAACCCAAGCCTCTAACCGCAGTGTAAAAGATCCAACATAAATTTGCATGGTGTCTTCCTGCCATCTCACTATCACTTATTTCTTTCTTAAAAAATAGTATTTTCCTCATTTCAGAAAACGCCCATTCAAATCAAACAGGAAAAAAAAATGGATACACCATTTAACACTGAAAACAAAGTTTTCTTTCTCCAGAACTGCAAGGGGTTTCCTATGTTTACATAATACTTTGCACAGTGTGGACTGATCCTTGACTGACTCTCCAGAGTGCTGTGGAAATGCAAAATCTATATAGTAGAGCAACGTGGTGAGAAAGGAACAAAATAATAATAATAAAACATCTGAATATTTTCAAGCTATATGCTTTTTTTTCCTATTGCAGAGACCTTCAAGCAACAGTTTACAAGAATAAATAAAACTTTTCACACTGAAATGCATAAAGAGAAAGCTCATGGTATTTTATTGTAATTTACTCTTCACCTACTTAGCCAGTGCAGATGAAAGGTTCAGTAAGTATGTATTTTTGAAACACAAGAACAAGAGGCAATGTGAAAATACAAATGCGGCACAGAAAGATGAAAATGAAAGTTTGAGGGCATTTAGAAATTTTTTTTTGTGAAGTTTTATTGGGAAAAAGACTTCAGGTATCACAGGCTGCCAAAGTAAAAACTTAAAATCCTATTTCTAACTGTATCAACACTGCCTCAACAACCATTGTTAGTTTTCATTCATATCAGCTTAAATTTACATTCAAACACATGCTTCAATGTTTACAGCTACTCCCTGTGCAAAATATTTAATCTTTTTACAAAGTTAGTATGAGTTGTTTATGAAAATTGTCATCAAACTCACTTTAAATACACCATCCAAATGGCATTGTTTTGTCGTATCCTACCTACTGTAATTGAAAACTGGGAATTTACTGGAACTGACAATTTATTATGAGTCAGATGGTTGATAGCCAGTCCAACCAAAACATCTGCTCCGCACAGTCACAACTGCTATAACCCATTTCCTCTTGTGCCTGGAGTCCAACCAAGTTGTACATTACAGTTCCTTTTCCTTAAAGATGCAGACTCTGGAAAATCGGTTATTACCTTTTCTTAGTTATCAACAAAGAACCGCCTTGCAACTTCTGATTAGAGTATTCTTTCAAGGGGAGGTATTTCTCTTTTTGGCATGCAAGTGTGATTTCCTGCACCAAATAAAACGCATAAAGCGGTAAGTGACTGCAGGCTTATCCCAGGCAGCAGCAGGGCCTGCCTTTCCACAGAAGACTTGAGAGGTGGAGGGCATGAGACTGAGGGAAAAGATCCTGCAGTGGGCTGGTGTATAAGTCGAGGACCTGGGATTAGGAATCTGGTTTAGTGACATGAACTGCAAATCACGAATGAGAGGAAGAGAGATCTAGAATTTGGTAGAAAGGATGGGAAAGGATGTGTGGGAAAAGTATTGGCACACTTTGGGGAGGACAAGCAGCTTCTGGTCTGGAGGATCGTAGGAAGTAAGACAAGGGAGCAGGGCTCCTGGCAGGGTTGCTAAGTTTGCACCGTAAACAAAACAGTGATTGGTTTGGGGAAAAAAGTTAGTTAAGGAAGAGCCTGCAAACTGTCCAACCTACTGGATGCTCCTTTGGGTAAGGACATGCCACACAGACAGATCTTGCAGAAGCCTCCAAACTGTACGGCTAGGCCACGTCTGCTTCAGGAGGTTCCCAGCCCCAGATGATCATTCTTACCTCTTCCTGGAGGTTTCTGACCTCTTGGGTCTCACAACCGCTCAATAATTGTATTTGTGGTATGACTGTGATTGAGGGGATGGAAACCTCCAGCAAATAAGGAGGGGAAGGGATTGTTTAAAATAATAAGCAAAGGATAAACTCAGTTTACAACTTGTGTGACATGACGGAGGTTGGAGGGGAAGGTGGACAGAAAGGCAGAATATGGATGAGACCATGGAGGACCGAACGAGCATTGAACTTGGCATCTGCAGCCCAGTTATGACAAGTGGAAGTCTTTTAACAGACAGTTACTTGACTGTGGTACCTCTCAGCCCTACCAAGTCAGTCAGCTTCACAGAAGTTGAGTGTGAAATTTATATTCCAGGATTCTTTCTGGAGGAAAAGAACAGTCTCCAGAGGAGAAATGCACGAGAATAACATGCATTTGGAAAGGTCTTAGGGTCAAAATTAACCCATGTAATTTTGCATGATACATACCTGTAATGGAATCATTCTTATTAACGACTGATCAGAGAAATGAAGAACATAATTTGCTTTTAAAGCTGAAATGGGAGTTGCAGCAGAGAAGAATATACAATACTATTTACTTCATTAGTACTAATGGGCTACCTGTATCACCACAGTTATCAAAATTTGGTCTCTCCCCTCCAAATGACAGGATGCACTAACATGAAAAACAACTGTCAAATAAAGCACAGGCAGCTCATACCCTTACAGCAGTTTCACTAGCCAACTTTGATACAAGCAGTTACATGTTCTCCCAAGTTTTTTCTACATCAAACTTTTTTTTTAAAAAATATCAAAACTAGGTATAAAGCAGGCTAAGGAATGTGAAGTGACAAATAAGCCTGAGAAATCTGCTTCACTCCAGGGAGAACATCTAATTATTCCAGGAAATTCCTTCTCCTGTCTTCCAGGAAACCCACCAGGTCTGATCAAGGAGTGCTGATTCTTTAAACAGGATCTTTAATGAAAACAAAGGCAGTTACCTTGCATGCACTGCCCACGGCAGCACAGGGATCCAAACACAGCTCCTCTGCCAAGGTAACGCAGCAAAACACTCGCCTCAGTCTGGGCAAAGAGCTCATTTGAGCCCAGCACAAGTACTATTTTAAAAGTTACATGAAACTCAGTCTGGGAACAACTTTGCAGAATCTGAAGAGCTTACTTCTAGGACAAGATACTGTTTTCTTCATTAAAACAAATTTAAATAAATAAGTATCTACTAAATATTAAAAAAGTGACAGCATGACCTCCAAGTGTACCCTTGGGCATCAATCACTGAACATGAGAACAAACAGTATTTTCTTTAAGTGTGAGTAACATCCCAGGGTTTGGGTTTGTTTTCAGACTTTCATATACAAATGTATCGTGCCTCTCTGAGACAAAAACTTGAGATCTGTCATCGAATCATAAAATGGTTTGGGTTGGAAGGGACCACAAAGATCACCTAGTTCCAACCCTCCCACCATGGGCAGGGACACCCTACACTAGACCAGGTTGCCCAAAGCCCCATTCAACCTGGTCTTCAACTCTTTCAGGAATGGGATCTCCACAGCTTCTCTGGGCAACCTGTTTCAGTGCCTCACCACCCTCACAGTAAAGAATTTCTTTCTAATGTTCAATCTAAATCCCCCGTCTTTTAGTTTATACCCATTCCTCCTTGTCTTGTCACTGCACTCCCTGATAAACAGCCCCTCTCCAGCTTTCCTGTAGGCCCCTTTAGGTACTGGAAGGTTGCTGTAAGGTCTCCCCAGAGCCTTCTCTTCTCCAGGCTGAACAAGTCCAAATCTCTCAGCCTGTCCTTGAAGGAGAGGTGCTCCAGCCCTCTGAATCTTGTCTATGCCATGTTTTTTTCTTATGGTAATTTACTACTACTCTCACAATATGAGTGACAGTCAAAGCTAGGTAAAGAATGCTGCTAGGGGAAGCGTAAGAAAAAACAAATGGTTAAAAAGAAAGAACAACATTCTTGTCCACGTTAGATTCACAACTTTGAAGATTAATATCATTTAAGTGGATAAAAGTTAATTTATTTTGACAAGAGAAAAGGTTGTGTTGACACTTTCACCACAACAATACTGTTTGCTTAGGTCTGAAAACCTGAATCTCAGAAAATAGGCAGGTTTCTTCAAAGGTCATCTTTTGCTAAGTTTGGGAGTCAAATTGGAATAAATAATCTAGGTGTGCCACAGTCTAAAGTTAATATTGGGTGCCATCTAAAATTAGTATTTCTGAACAGATTCCAAGTGAGCTAAAATGCATATGGAATTAATATGTAGAAACAAGAGATACAAAGTACATTTGCAAGAGAAGATCATTCCATCGTATTGACTGAATCTTTCTAAGTCCTCACTGAATAACTGTATTTATTAGCTACGTTTTAGTGACACTACTGTAGGGGACATTTCATATTTTTGGAAGAGACTGATATATCAGATGGTCATGATCTTAAATTTCAATTTGTTCAATGAAACGTAGGTACAAGCGCATTAGCTCTACCTGCACTAATATCAGGTATCACACTCAGAGTAAATAAGCTTAAAAACCAAAATTTACATAGTTTGGAATATGTCTGCAATAAATTAGGAAAAAAATAACACAAAATATGGAGAAACAATATTAGGAATCTAGATTGCTGGAAGTTGGTCTCAGATCTGATTTTTCTATACATTCACAAAAAGGTGCTTTTGTTTCCTAGGACCACAATTTATCCACCGTTATAGTGCTGCTTAATTTTTGTTTTGTTTACCTATAACCTAACTTCTAAGCAGACCAGGTAAGTTTCAATAAAACACTACAGTTTTACCATTAAAAAGTACCTTAACCTGAAAGATGACCCTATTACTCTGATGAAAGTTCTGTAGGCAGGAAAGGGATTCCAACACCACCACATCTTCCCTAAAAACTCACCTGTCTCTGCCATCAGCAGCTGCTAATGGTATGCACAAAACGTTCCGAGACTTCAAAGTTCAGTGTTTATAGGTCACCCTGCCTGTTCTCAAAGCAGTTGCATCCACTCAGTCCAAGCCCAAGTTGCCATGCCTTAACAAACAATTTTTCGTCTCTAAATCAAGAGCTCCACAAAACCAGTTCTTTAAAATCCTATTTCTACTACCAACAAATATTGTAATAAGGTACTTCACTAGCATCAGTGGTGCTACTAGTGGAATAAAGGACAGCACAACCTGAACAACAGAGTGAGAATCCAGCTGAGATTGTAAGACTGAAAACTTACATTATTTCCTTATAAGCACGTATCTTAGACAAATGACTCTCCAAAGCTTGGTTGTAAACAATGGACTTTTTTTAATAACAAGGCTATATGTATGGTAAACACGCTCTGAGCACCTTAAAATTTGTGTTAGAAAGTTATGGGTAAACAGCAAGCAAAGGACAAGTAGTATTAAAATTAATAGTTGGACTAATAACATCGGCATCCTCAATCAGGAATCATTTGGGGACAGCAAGGCAGAGAGTGAAGGAGGGGGCAACCTTACTTAGCACACAGCAGGTGGGGTTGGAACTAGATGATCTTTGAGGTCCTTTCCAACCCAAACCATTCTGTGGTTCTATGGCTTTACATATTAGTGACAGACGTGTTGATTCTAGGCAAACACTACATTCAGTTCTATGTATTTACACTTGTGTATGTGCCTTCAGTGCATGGAGGATTCATTTTTACCAGTGTTTTACATGTTCTCTGGTTAGAATTTTTATTTGAAATGATGATTCAAGATTTATGTAGTTGTATAATTAATTCTAGGCCTGTCAGGGTTCAGGCACACTGTATTTATTCCCTTGCCATGTGCCATGATATTTCCTTGCTAATAACAGTCACTAAAAGATATTTCTTTCACACTTATCTCCACATTGCTATCTACTTTTTACACTTTGAATACTGAGAACTGTAAAACAAACTAAAAACGTAGGTCAATACCTACTGTTTAAAGGACCCTCATGTCCTAAGACAACTTTTTTTTAATATGTATATAGTCCCTCTATACCTATGTAGTCTGAATTACTTGAAACAGTATAAAGTGGATTTACAGTATTTCCAAATGTAAAAATATACTTTGGATGCTCTCAAAAACAAGCAAATAGAAATTAAAAAACCTCACAAAATATTTTCATTTAGATGACTTCTGACAGGTCAACTCCATCTAGTTTCTGTCTCTATAAATTTCCCAAAGCTATCAAGCTGCTTCCTCAACATGTAGTTATGACACATTATTAGTGTAATCACTATGTTTTAAATCTTGCTTTCCCAGATAAAGATTTGGGGACTTGTGCAACTTGGAACTCAAATCCTTCACGAGGATTTCACTTGAGACTCAAATCTCTCCAGCCACCTCTTCAGATGACTATAATTAATTCAGAAAGCAGTATTTGCATTCTTCTCTCCCACTTCACTGATTTCCCATCTCTTTAAAAATAGTAATGTCATTGAAGAGGCCAAAGACCAGTCATTTCATGCCCAGTGGAAAACAAGATCTGCTAATAAATGCCTGAGTACTTAACTAGAGTACAAATAGATCATTAATACAGTTTGAAATAATTTTCCTGCCAAGCCAACTTTCTTTTCAGCAAATACAGCTTTTCTATACATTGATATTTGTATTTCATATATGTAAACTGACAAAACAAACATAAGTCTTAGAAGGACAGTATGACACTAACAAGAGTACTTTTTTAAAGAAAATGAAACTATTCATTGCCACCACTGATAAATTTCACAAGAAAAAGACGCGTGAAAGTTAAAATACAGTGAAAGAGAGACCTCTAAGATAAGTATTTCTGTAACCATGTTGTGGTTGTAAGTCAGTATAAGCATTTGTTTTTTTAAAATCAATCCACCTTTTTAAGTGGCTTTTTTTCCCCCCACTCTCCACCTATTCTCGTATGTTCCTGGATCAGTGAATATCTCTGCAGAATCAGAAATACTATAGATTACATGGGTCATAACAAGAATGCCAGAGTAAAGCCATATTCTGAGACAGATCTTCAGTGAACCAGGAACCATCAACAGGATTTCACAGATGAAAAAGTGAATAATCAAAGTGTAAGGTAAAAACAAGCAAAGTTACACTTGCTCAGTGCTCTTGTGCCACTACAGCTTAATATTGCTGACTTGATTTAAAAACATGAAATATCTTCTTTTAAAAGAATGTGCAAATACTGAAAGTATTAACTACTACGAGTTGTTTAGTCAGTTGTTGTTTCCTAAGAATAACAGGAATGTTTCTTATTAAAGTTCACAGCACTTTTGATTCACAAACTGTTTATTATGCATTCCCATTTCAAGTGCATAATATTTATATTTCTTTTTGAGAGAATTCTATTATCCCTTCATCTCATTATTACATTTATGTCTACAAGATCTCAAACAAAAAAAAAAAAAGAATGTGTCTGTGTGGGGCATTTTCTGCTTTGTACAAAAAATATTCAAGTCAGAGCATCCTGTCCCCTTGAGCCATATTTACAAACATTCATCATTCCAACAAACAACGTGCTTGGTGTAGTCATGCACACAAGTGCGTATCTGTACAGATGTCACGAAGAGTAAGAACCCATTACTTTAAAAAATAAAAGTTCTTCCAGTAAGAAGAGAAACACATCTTTTTTTTTTCCTCTTGCATTTTGTGTGAAGGTGGATTCTGCTACAGGTGGTAAGCAGGATGCTGGAATGAGGGATGAAAGCTGTGTTAGTCAAAAATGACTACCATGTTGGTCTTTCAGAGTTCCCAGCTGTATGTGTACGTAAATCAGGTGCATAATGTGAGGAAATATTCATAGGATAGTCTTTGTTCCATATGTAAAAACAGTCACATTTTGTGCCGTTCTCTGTCAAGAGAGGTCTCTGAAACTTACAGTGTGAGACACTAACTCTTGTACTTCAGCTTACTGCTCAGGTTAAGGTTGACTCATCTGTTGTTTACCTTGCCCAAGACAGTGCCTGAAACACAGGGTGTCCAGCTCAGATGTGGTCCCAATGAATTAAAGTGGTAGTTGCCAGAATAATACATCACATATTTCCAGACGAAAGACTGGTTCCATTGCAGAGATTTCCCTGGTTACTGACTCGAAAAAGATCAACAGATCTTTTCCCTTATCTGCTACATTAGTGCATCCATCATGAACTTTGGATAAAGAATTTTGAGAAATACTGTTGAACTCTTTTACAGCATCTGGAGCTGTGTTTTAATGAAAGAGATGCAGGTTCAAAGGCTACTGATACTGATTACTGCCCTTGAATTTGCAAAGTCTTTCCCAACACCTTCTCTCTCATATAATCTATTCAAAGGTTGAAAGGATAATTTTCTGTAAATCTAATCCAACTTTTACTGCTCTCACAAGGCCTGAAATTACTTGCACATGCTCAACAGCTTCAGCACATTGTCCCAGCACACACAAATTAACAGCACAGAACACCCTCTCTTCTTGCTCAGATATTCAGATTGCTGTCCATAAAACTGAGCATTACATTCTTTGGCAAGAAAGACAATGTCATCGCACACAAGCAAGACTTGGATTGTGACAACAGAATTCGAACTGGAAGTTTCCTACCCTGTCTTATAGGAGAGAGCATTTGATAATTTTATTTTCCTTTTTTTTTTTTTCTTCTTTTTTTTCTCTGAAACGGTGAATATAAGAATTACAGACTAATTTTTATCCAGAAGTTTCCTGAAATAATGCAAGTTTGATGTTCAAACTTCACAACTGATGGGATTTGCTGGATAGTTATTCCCTAGGTTCCACCCTGCTGATATGAACAGGTAGAGTGACCTGACAGGTCACAGTCATTGTTCTACTTCCCATTTCTCCATGAGCCTCAGTTTCACTACAAGCATCAGTTTCAAAAGAACATAGTCCTTCGTTTCTGTGGCATATCTACACCTATAGAGGGACACACTATGACACCTCCTTGGGGACAAAATATTAAGAATTTTTAAAAAAGAGCTTAATAGAAGTGGAGATTTGGAAAACACTTTAAAAATAAAATAGCGTAAGAAAACCAAAGTAACTGCCAGAAAATAAGTGAGAAGCCAATACTTCAGATGTCATTGTAAAAAAACAACCAACCAACCAAACAAAAAAAACCCCAAACCAAACAGATTAAGAATGGTGATGTTAAATAGCAATATTTAAACTTCTATGCACATCAGCAAGCTGCAAGTCTGAAACTATCAAGCTTTTTCTACTAAGAAGATACGTACAAAACAGTGGGGTTTATCGGTGACAATATTGCAGTCAATAGCATTTTAAGGATCAAGGGAGAGGGAAGATTCAATTCACATTCATTCTGGGAATTCCTAATCTTGCCAAATTCAAGTCAATTTTTCTATTTAATCTTTCCACCATCAGTAACTTGTTTTTTTCAAGCCTATGTAAAATTGCTTCTACCATTTTGATATCCCATGTGCAAATTTCACATCTAGCTTGAAATAAAAAGGCTGAGAAACCCCACTTTAACCATAAACAGTTTAAGTTTTAGCTATGAGATAAAGCTGTCTAAAAGCCCACTCTAATTAAGACTGAATACGTTAAACAAAGCCACTAACTAATGACAATATGTTCTTTTTTAACATCTAACAGGAGACTGACATAATTGAAATAGCATACAACGAAACAACATCACACAGGGAATTCCAGAAACAGTTCTAATGTAAGGTCTTGTAAAGTATTAGGAAATATGAAAACTTACCAAGTAAAACTGTGAACACAGTAACAGAAATAGGCTGTGTATTTCAACAAAAAAATTAGGAGCTATCCATGGAGCGTGTGAATTTTATTTTTTTTTATCATCACAATAAAAAACTGTTAGGCATCGACACTGCAATCCAACACCATCCGACTTTTATTTTACAGCTATGCAGACAATGGACCTTCCTTTCTAGTAACCTCACAGTACTGCAGACTATATAGCCATGGGGAATAAACTAAAAATTCTGCGAGCGAAGCAATAGCCATATGTTTCTGCTATGTGCAGTTCATTAGCAATGTAACAACTCATGTTTAAATGACAACTATAATAGACCTGACTTCTTCAACTAAATCTATGTTTCCATTGATATTTGTAAAAGCAAGGACAAACAGTCAATTTAATGATTTATTTCAAAAACTGTTATAAGTTTATGGTTATACTCAATACTTATCCAGGCTTTAAATCCGATAAATGTCAGTGTAATCCTACAGTCACTGAAACGGTAAATCCAGGAAAACAAATCACTCTTCGACTAGAAATACAACCTTAACTCAGACTGGTTTAATTTTACAATTTAAATCCAGCTCCTCAGTTTTAGTTCTGCTGGGTACTTCCTTCAGAGGTGTAGCTACAATAAAAATTATAGTATTTTGCTTAGATTAGTTTCAAACAACTCAAGAAATAGCACTGACTACAACCCATGATAAAGTGTCCCACAGCCAAGTGTGTGAAAAGACAATATGTCAAGATATACCAATTTATTAATCTTCACCTTCCTTTGCACAATGTTCTCACCATGATGATAAGCTCCTTAGATATACTGATGGCATATGCAGGTGCACATGCACATATGTATATATACAGGTTCTTTTAAAAGTTATGCTCCGGTTACCAGATGGTCACTGCAGTAATTAGCTTAAATGAAACAGAAGTGAAGATCCTCCTTCTATCTCCTTTTTTTTTTTTTGCTGCGTCATTTGGGATCCACGCTACAGCCTTGCCAACTTCTGACCTTTCAGCCCAGACAGTTACATCATGAACACAAACTCCCCATTAGCTATGAATCTCAAGACTTCTCCCTCTCTATGCAGCATCATTAACTGCTTAGTCTGCAACAGAAGCTACTCCTCCCTCTACTTATACTTGGCACCACAGCAATATCCAGAAAGCTCTGTCTAGATCAAGCCCTCATTTCTCTTGACAGGTCGCCAGAGTCTTTGAGTAATATTAAACAGAAATTGTTAACTATTGTTTGGAAATAACCACTGCCCTGGCTCCCTGGGAACACATGCTTTTTAGTCCCCATACTCTAAGTCAATCTACATGAAAACATCTAGACTCTTCCAGTTTTCCAACAGGTCTAATTCTGCACCTGCTTTTCAGCTGGGCTTTATCACTCTCCAAATTTTGTCAATGGCAATATTTACACTTCCGTAAAAAGAAACTTTCAATATTATCCTTCTCTCTAAAGAAATGGTGTCATTTTCTTTTGTCTTCCTCCACATTCAGTTCCTCACTATCCTAAACTAACTGAAGGATTTCACAAAGGCTTTTTTTTGTTTGTTTGTGGGTTGTTGGGGGTTTTTTTATTTTATTTCCATGGCATGTGTGATCTTTCTGGGAACAGAAGTTTCAGCTGCTTGAGTCTCTTGAGCCTGAAATGCAAGCTGGTTATTTAAAACACATCTGTCCTGGTCTTTACTCAGAACAACCGCACTTACTTGACACTAGTTTGTCTTAAGGCTACCCTGTGTCCAGACGTGCTTACAGCAAGTGCTTGGTTGGTTGTTTTTAATAAATATAGAACAGATATCCTTTTCCACTAGGACTAGACAACACCCACAGATTTGTATCTGTTTTCTTCCCCAAAACCTTTTATTTCATTCATTCTAAGGGCAGTTTGAACCCCACTGCATTAATAAAGGATAGAGTGTTCCCACATTAAGAAATATTCTCTGCAGGTATTTTTGTATCTATGGTTTCCAAGATGCTTTACATTAAAACTTTAATCTTCACAAGATTACTATAATTATTAGCTGCACTGTAATAACTGGTTTTGTGGCCACCACATGTTTGATGCTCTATTGTTAAAAGAGGAGCAGTCCCTTTTATAAGTCTTTACTATCTGGAAGGTAGATGTGTAAAGATACCAGAAACGTCCAGAGACAAAACTAAACATCCCCATTTTTTCCCTAACGTTTGTTTGCTTTATATTGTAATTAACTCATTTTTTATAGCTCTCTCAAAAAATTATCTTAGAACAAGAAAAGGAACTAACTGAAGTGCATTCTTTTCCATAGCCAGTTTCACTCTGGAACATACTGGTACGTGAGGTACAGTTACTTGAGAAAAAAGGGGAGAACAGCACAGACGCACTCAGACAAGAGAGTGACTGATGCCTTGTTTCCTTAGGAAACCAAGCTAAAGTTACAGCTAAATGAACAACGTGGTTTATCTAAAATTCTGAAATGTGGTAGGTAAACCCTTGACATAAAAATGTATGAAAAATTCCGTTGTGGAAATGTGTTCAGAAGATGTCAGCAGTACGCCATTGCTTTTAGAGGCTGTTATTCCCAACTGAAAAGCCATTCTTGAGAAGGAAAAAGTGGAAGCCTATGTTGCTGTACAGACAGATAGATAGCCGAGATGACTATGAAGGGTACTCGCAGCAAGGTCCATGATAAGCCATGCTTAAGGTTCAGTAAGCCGGGAAAGTGGAGGCTCAAGACTGACAGTGAAATGGCTGTTGTTTGACTTTTTCTGAGGAGCTATACATTCATTCACTTTCTGAGAAAACAGATTAAGACAAAAATGTTGCCTTGATTTATAGGAGGGTTAAAAACAAAACAGGAGGCAAGTCTGAACTGTAAATGTTCAAAGTCTGTAAAAACTGCACTCCTCATTTGGGGCAGTTCCTAATTTAGGTTATCCTTTGATTGAAATTATTTTTGGAAACACAAAAACTGGGCAGCTATTAGGGGAAGAAGAAATGAGAAAGACAGAGTGGGCACAGACATTTCTAACTTTCATCAGGTTATAACATACTCCTTGAACAAAGTAGGTGAGGTCTTCTCTTACTGCTTGTAGAAGAAAACTAAGATGATGCTATTGAAAATGTCACACCTACTTATGTTGGTGAACACTCACCCACTTAGGACATTCACTACCAGACTGTAGCAAAGGTGATAGAATTAATGTTCTTCACAGTAGCTGGTATGGGGCTGAGTTTTGGATTTGTGCTGAAAACAGTGTTGGTAACACAGGGATGCTTTAGTTGCTGCTGAGCAGCGCTCACACAGAGCCAAGGCCTTTTCTGCCTCTCATCCCACCCCACCAGCGGAATGGCTGGGGGTGCACAAGGAGCTGGGAGGGGACACAGCCAGGACAGCTGACCCCAGCTGACCAAAGGGATATTCCACACCATATGGCATCTTGCTCAGCATATAAAGCTGGGGAAAGAAGAAAGAAGAGGGAGGGATGTTCAGAGTGATGGTCTTTGTCTTCCCAAGTAATAGTTACGTGTGATGGAGCCCTGCTTTCCTGGGGGTGGTCGAACACCTGCCTGCCATGGGGAGTGGGGAATGAATTCCTCGTTTAACTTTGCTTGTGTGTGCGCCTTTTGCTTTACCAGTTAAATTGCCTTTATCTCAACCCACGAGTTTTCTCACTTTTACTCTTTTGATTCTCTCCCCCATCCCACCAGGGGAAAATGAGCAAGCAGCTGCACGTTAGTTGTCAGCCAGGGTTAAACGATGACACCTATGAAATATGAAGTGATGTCATTCTTGTTCTATCATATTTTCATTAAATAAATTATAGGTAAAATGCATTATCCAGGACAATGAATAGGATGACAACTTACTGTTGTGACATGGTAGGTAAATGACATAATGCGCTGACTCTTACAAATATTGTTAGTGTATTCTGTGATGTTCATGATCAACTCTTCCAGCTAAAAAAACGTTTATTCTTAAAATAATATGTGCATTCCCAGTGACCTACGCACTGCTCTTTAATCTAATATAGTGAAATTATTGTTGATGCAAAGTCCAATAGAAGATTTTTTTTCCTTGGCTGTAATTCTCCAGGGAACTTAGGTAATGGAATAAAAACCTTAAGCTTTAAACAGGTGCTGGCACAAACCTTGATGCAGTAACCAGAGCAACCTTAAGCAATGTTGTAGTTACTTGGTGTCTGTTCACTAGACTGAACTCATTAATATTTTTTTTTATGAGCCTTAAGCAGTTTGTGAATACGTATCTTTGCATTAATTCCCACTGAACAAAGTTTGATTTAATTAAACAAACTTAAGATGTCACAATCCTCACCAGAACAGAGATGCAATATTATTCTAACAAAGAAGTCTAGTAGATATTTGAAAACTTTGAGCAAATCCCTTGCTAGTGGATATTGCCAATAGAGGAAACTGAAGAACAGTATTCACTTTATGTTACAAATGATGCCACTTGATATATTCTGAATCAGTGAAAAACTACTATCTACCATAATATTTTATCAAAACATAACCTTTCAAAAAAAAACAAAACCAAAAACCAACTGGGAAACTTAAGTATCTTCCATATTTCAGCACCTGGAAACCTAATGATATGGGTCTGAGGGTACCCAGTTGTGATATCGAGAAAACTAAGTTACCTACACTCATTAATTATTTAAGAAAAAACCCTCATTCAACAAGCAATACAAACTTCTGACACCACTACCAATGATAAGGCATGAGAAACACTGATCTGCTTGGGGACCTACAGTGTTGTTCCGTCTGAAAGACAGCACTTGGTTTAGTTCTGAGTCTACAGTCAGAAGATAAAACAGGTCTTAGACAACGTAGTTCTTGTCCAGGCATATAGAAATTCCAAGGACATTGCAAAGAATACTGTAGGTATGATTAAGATCTCCAATACTTCTGAAAGCCAAGATGCCTTATTTATTATGCCTTCCACTCAAACAGATTAAGCAAACAAACTTCATATAAGGAAAGTTTTGCTTCCATTGATGTAATGGGGAATTTACAGGTTCCAGCATAGTTCAGACCAGATAAGGAAGAAGATGAAAGCCACTGTCTTCAGAAGAGCAAAAAATACTGTGGTACTAATCAATCAGACCTCTGGTGCTAAGGGTTGAGCTCTGCATTGAGAAAACTTGGCTAATGCAGAAGTAATCACAACAGGTTTTGCAATCTTGCCAGAGCTGATACTGAAGCTATCAGCAATCCAGATGCTGGTAGCAGCAAACTCAGCACAGGGAATACCAATGCTTGTGTACTGGATAACTAGTGTAATAATAAAATTCCATGAATAGGTTTCTTTCACACAGTGCTGGATCATGCATAGGTTAGCTAGAGAAAGACAAAGAACTGAGGCCATTCCAAAATTCAGGTTTGGTTTGATCAACCTGACACAACAGCGTGAGTTGCCATTTCCATCTAAAGACCTGCACACTTCGTTGCCAATACAGGCAAGTAGAGAACGACACTGAAAGTCTACTTAATTTTAAGATTAAGTGAATTTGATGGATGCCATTGCTCATGTTGATAGACCATAATGTCATTTCCACTGTCTTCTGCTTCATTTTGATATACTGACCTGACATTACATCATTTTTTAAATAAAGCATTTGCAAAGTATTTCTCATGCAAAACACGTATAATTCTACATTCATACATACACACATTTTAAGCTGCTGACAGCAATTCAAACTATACTTAAAATAGATTAAAATAGTAGTTAAAATATGTTCTATGATTAAAGCAAACCTTATTGCTTTAAACAATTCTTTCAAGCCTTTTTAGTTTAGTTGAAATTAATAAATTTGCTCATTTCCTCTCTCCCTCCAACACTGGTGTATCAAAGGACATTACTAGAAGATTTACAAACATCTACTGAATGACAGCTCCTTAAATTGCGTAAAGTTCAACCATGATAAACAAATACTCAAATGGACAAAGATTAACAGAACAGCTCGTACTCACCTATTAATAAATATTATATGAAATTTATGTTGACAGCCACAACTAAATTAGCAGATAATTATTATATTTGATACTCTGTTGCTTAAAAATCACAGCTACCAGAATCTACTTCTGTTTTGTCACTACATGACTCTAGCAAAACTTTATAAAACGGCTTCTCAATTTTATAATGTGAAGATTACTACATTTATCAGTGATGTTTCAGGGCTTAAGTGAGTATTTCTAAACTTTTAGATCCCAACGGCTAAGCTCTCCATCAATGCAGCAGAAAGCAAGCCTATTAATCTTCATTCCTTTAACTACCACCAACTGCTTCATAAACAACAAGAGAAAATTGTTACAGAAGCATTTCCAGTATCAGACAGCTATCACTGACAGCATAAAATTCTTTTAACAGAAGAAGAATGAAAGAGTAATTTGTCTGATGAGACAAATTTCAGCCTGATGCTTTTATAGAAGTAATAAATCCCCCAAAACAGGATTCATAATATTGATGCAGAAATACAGAGACAAACTCAAAACTATTAATGGTGCACAGGACACCACTTCAAATGCTTTTACCTGTCTGAACCAGTTTTGCTGCTTTGACACACCCACAATTCTTGTATATATTTATGCCTCTGAAACACAGAACAAGCATCTAACACAAAGAAGCCTTTATATATAATGCCATATAATTACCCTTCATATTTCAGATGGTTTGAAAATCTATGTTTATGAATATAATTCTCTGATCATGTTCCTGTTGACTTTGGTGAGGGCAGAATACACTTCATGGAGAAAAAATAAACCACGAACAACTCAGTCTGAGTTGACTTGACTGGCCCAAACTCCACTAACTGGGCCATTAGACCAACCTTGCTAAAAAGGCATCTGAAATATTTGTTTTTAAAAAATTGCATGCAACTAGTTTCATAACAGGAGTCATAATACTTCTTGCCTTGATCACTTTCCAGGATCATAAACCATTTTTTTTTTCTTAACACAAACACAGGGAAACAAATCTACTAGCTAGTCATTCCCCACAACACAAAGTGTAATGCAAAACAGGGAAGAAAACCCACCAACCATGATGTACAGCCTTACTCTTCACTCGACAAAACACAGTTTTAAAGCTAGAAATTTACTTTTTGTGACAGCTGAGTACATCAGGGATTTCTTGTTTCCAGAAGCAAGTGACTTGATTCTCTTTACTGAATAATCAGTTACTCTAACTGAACTATTATTTTCAGTACTTGTGTAAGAAAAATTGAGAAGGAAGATTCAGTGAAGCCACATCATCAGTCCATAAAGTTATATGGCAATATATATTCCATACTGTGCACTTCTGTATAAATATATTGCTTTGTAGGTGTTATTTCGACTGAAATCTACATTTTTAAATCTCACATTTGCAAGACATCTAACTTACTACAAAACATACTGTACGAAAAATACAGTAGAAGTAAACTTTACTCTCATTCCCCTAGTCCTTTACAGAAAATAAAAATAGGCACACACGCACATTTATTGAAAAGTTGTCCATCTGCCTTTTAAGCCTGTGAATGCTTCCAAACCCACTAGAATAGCTGTACAACCAGTAATTTGTTATAGAAAGAAATTTAAGATTGAAATAAAGAAACAAAACACTCCATCAGTGTGAAATTGTACATAACTAAGAAGTTTCACAATTTTCCCCCCCATTTTATGCATGAAAACCCAAGAGATTATGTGACTTGTCCGCTCAACATCATATCGAATCTCTTTAAGACCTTCTGTGGAAATCAAAACAGAATATAAAATTTGTGCTTCTCAATCCTTCACGCTGAGATGCAGTTTCATCACCATGAGATATGGAAAGAGAAGTCACTGACACTTACTCTGCAACAGAGGCTTTAAGATATTAGCATGCTTTTTTTTTTTTTTTTAAGAGAATCTCAGAACACTCAAAGTCTTTAGAGTTAATGACAAGAGTGCGACATATTTAGGTGTAATACACCAATCTGTGCATCACCCATGGAAACAAAAGGGAGCATACTTTCCTATTATGCTCAACAGTTTTGGTCACAAAAAGCAAGCCTAAGAATTTTGTTAATACTGCTAAACTTAAAAAGGAAATAGACTCTTAGAAATAGAATACAAATTGAAGAGTGTAAAAAGTGGCTATTCACTTTTGAACTTCTCTTATAATTTCATATTCTTAAAATAAAATGTATAATTTTGCCACCATAAGTAATATCAATTCCCAGGATTTCCCATCATTCTCAAAAGAAATACAAAACATATTGAAGAGCAACAAACATTTTGCTAACAGTTATGTTTGTACACCACCAGGATGGAACTACTCTGAAAAACTCTTTTCTTTATATGCAAATTTCTGGAAACACACAATGTCAAGTTCATTTACTACTTCTTCATTTTACAAGTAAGCTTTTAAACACCTGCAATTGGTAAGGCTTGGGGTGGGGAATCAGGCCTAGTACCCAGAGAAAGATTTACACATATAGACATATAGGGAAAAAATAAGTAACTGTCAAAAAATTAACTTTTTATGTTTCTGCTGTTAGAGAAATTTGAATTTTAAATACATTACTCCTTTACAGCTAAAACATTTATCAGCAACAATATGTAGTTCAGACTACTTCTTCCCCTGCCAACAAAATCTTTCTTCAGACGTGGTATTCCTTCATGTACTATTTGGAGGGAAATACTTCTCTGTAATAAAAATTCCTTCTGTTTTTTTTTTTTTACTCCGTTCCAACTTATACCAAACAAGAAAGCATAACACACATCCTTTTATGGTTAAAAAGATTCTGACCAAGGTTCTTAATGTTCTTGGACAAGCGATGCCCACATTACCACAACATTTTCTTGACTTAACACAGTTTGAAGATGAGGATGATGCCTTACATGCTCCAGGCTGAATAGATTTGTTAGGAAGACGTGTCCTGACAGATATGCTTAAGAGAATAAGGTCATTGATTAACTAAGAAAGGAGTCCATTAAGATAATGGAATTCATGTTTTTGCAGATGGTTACTTAACAGGACACTGTCAAGGTATTTTTGTAAATTTTTTTAATATATCTTTCTCAGTCAGCATTGTTAAGTGTTTGTCGTATATTTGTCTAGCTTTCAGCATGTTACAAGCTGGTTTGCAATTAACGGCTGGATAAAAAAAAAAAGTAATAGTCTCAAACTAACTGTTTACTTAGAACCAAAAAATGAGCATTTTCAATTACTTTGTTTCCCACGTAATAGTTTTGCAAGGACCCAAATGCACTTATGCACAGAAGAAACAAGTAAATATCTGAAGATAATGCTGTGAAAGTTTCAAATTAGTGTTTTCAGGAGTTTACATGCAGTGAGCTTCCAAAATATTAATCTCCATCAGAATCTTTTTCATTGTCTTTTTCAAAGAATCCCAAATTAGAACACAGATGAACAGATACGACTTGTTTCCACTCTTTCTTTGCCATTCAAA
Organism: Psophia crepitans; assembly: GCA_013399095.1. NCBI lineage: Eukaryota > Metazoa > Chordata > Aves > Gruiformes > Psophiidae > Psophia > Psophia crepitans. The sequence goes on from VWZZ01003502.1 coordinate 1,278,380, forward strand.
AAGCACACTCTAATGTGTTTTGTATAGCTGTAAATAACTTAATCGATAGTACCTTACAAAATTGCCTTAATATGGTAGTGCAGAGATTACTCATCCTTCTCCACAAATCTAGACTCTTGCTTTCTCTGTCTGACCCCAAAATACCTTTTGCATATTAAATGAGCTGTTAAGCTGTCTTCGTGTTGAAAACTTACCATCGATTCTCTTAGCGCACGTGAAGGGAGAGATTTCCTTCACAGTAACAGTGATGAAAAAAATCAGTGGAGGAAGGAGAAAACCAACTACACCTTGACCTACCACAAATGTTCGTGCGCTGATAACTTGACTAAAGATTTATTTCTAAACTGTATAATCCCTCAGATGGGCATTCCCAAATTGATTTAAACAACACTGATAGAGGATTAGGTTGCAGGAAGGAGTTTACAAATTCAACCAAATGTCTCAGTGCTAACCACATGTGAATATTCTACTTGGTTATTCATCCCATCCAAGCAAAATTGTTCTACAACTTTTTGGATGACGAAAAACTTTTCAATGTCAGCAAGCTTTTCATTCTAATGTAGACGTATTGTAACGATTTACCCCCTCTTTGTGCATACATAAGCACACTTTCAGATGCCTCCCCACCCTCTTCCCTTCTTTTCCCAACCTGCTTTTGGTCTCAAAGATAATTAAGTTCCTAGAAGCTGCGTGAAGATCAGCAGTCAGGTAGAAGAGACAGATAACCAATTAATTACCTCACTAAATATTGCCACAGGTAAATTCAGCTTGATACAAATGGTAGCGACTAGGGGGCCAACCAGTGAAAACAATTCCCACCTTTTCACTTGATAAATTGCTACCTGGGACACATAGGAGAACCATAATTGTATAGCATAGAGATTCACAGAGACAAGGGATTAAACCTGTGCATAATGATGCTTCACTGTTTCCACTGCTCACAAATGTGGTTGTTTTACTTAAAATCTGAAAACCTACATCTGTGCATGCCAGAAAACCGCACACCTATCACCTTACTCCATAAGGCTCACACGCTCACCTTTTGTCTTGCTGAACTGCATGGCAAAATTATTATTATTATTTTTTTTAAATCATAGCATATCAGGTTGGAAGAGACCTCAAGGATCAAACCCCTGTTCTCTCAGCCTTTCCTCATATGGCAGACTTTTCAGTCCTTTGATCATGCTGGTAACCCTTTTCTGGACCCTCTCCAGCCTGTCCACATCTTTTTTGCATAGCAGGGACCAAAACTGAACACAGTATTCCAGGTGTGGCCTAACAAGCACTGAGTAGAGTGGCATAATGTCTTCCTCATCTCTGCTGGTGATGCCCTTGTTGATGCAACCCAGCATCCTGTTGGTTTGCTTTGCCACAGTAGCACACTGTTCACTCATGATGGGCATCTTGTTCATCAGGTCCTTTTCCACAGAGCTACTCTCCAGCCAGGTGGATCCCAGTCTGTGCTGCACTCCTGGATTACTTTTTCCCAGGTGCAAGACCTTACGCTTGTCCTCGTTGAACTTGGTAAGATTCTTGTCAGCCCATTCCTCCAGCCTACACCTCTTTCTGCATGGTGGCTCTCCCTTCCAAAATGTCTATTTCCCCACTCAGTTTGTTATCATCTGCAAAAAACATCAGGGTGCACTTTATCCCATCATCCAAATCACTTATCAAGATATTAAACAACACTGGGCCCACTATCAATCCCTAGGGAACCCCATTTGTGAAAGGTTCACAGTTTGAAAGAGCTATTTCTCACCATGCTCTGGGTACAGTCTGTCAGCCAGTTTCCCACCCACCACCTGGACCACTCGTTTAGACTGTAACACATCAGTTTCTCTAGGAGGAGTCTGTGGGAAGCTGCAGAGAACGCCTTAGAGAAATACACGTAGACAATGGCCACTGCTCGCCCCACATCACTGGGAGCAGGCTACTTTGTCATAGAAGGCAATTAGGTCTGTCAAGCATGATTTGTCCTTGGTGAATCTGTGCTGGCTTTTCCCAATCACATGTTTCATTTGAGTTGTGATAGTCCCCACGAGGATTTGTTCCATAACTTCCCCAAGGGCTGAAGTAAGACTTATGGGCCTGTAATTTCCTGGGTCCTCCTTAAAGCCCTTCGTGTAAATGGGGGTGACATTAGCCTTCTTGGAGATGGACTGTTTATCAGGGAGTGTAGTGATAGTTTAAACCCATTCCCCCTTGTCCTAAGAGGGGGGATTTAGATTAGATACTAGGAAGAAATTTTTCACTGTGAGAGGCACTGGAACAGGTTGCCCAAAGAAGCTGTGGAGGCCCCATCCGGGGAAGTGCTCAAGGCCAGGTTGGATGGGGCTTTGGGCAATCTGGTCTGGTGGAGGGTGTCCCTGCCCATGGCAGGGGGGTTGGAACTAGATGATTTTTGAGATCCCTTCCAATCCAAACCATTCTATCATTCTTCCAGTCTTCTGGGACATCCCCTGACCTCCATGACTTCTCCAAGAACAGCCTCGCAACGATGTCAGCCAGCTCTCTTGACATCCAAAGGTGGCTATTGTCAGGGCCCATCAATTGTAAGAGTCAAGCTCCTATAATAGTTCACATACCAACTCTTCCTCCACTGACAGCAGGTCTGCGTTTGCATTGTCCTGGATTTTTGTTCCCAAGGCCTGGAGCCCATCGGTTCTGGTAAAGACAGTTAAAGTGCTGAGAACCCCTGCCTCTTCAGCACTGTCTGTGACTAATTCACCTCTCCTGTTTAACAGTGGACCGATATTATCCTTCTGCTTCTGCTTGTTGTTCACATACCCAAAGAACTCTTTCTTGCAGTTTTTTGACATCTCTGTCCAATTTCAATTTCAGCTGAGTTTTTGTTTTTCTAACTGCATCTCTGCATGCCCTGGCAGTGCCCTTGTAGCTCTCAATGGGCATTCGTCCACTTTTCCACCTAGGTATGCTTTCCTTTTGGTTTTGAGCAGGCTCAGAAGCTCACAGGTAAGCCAAGGGCATCTCTTGCATCCTAGTTATATGGATCACTATTACAATTTTCCAAGTTTGCTGGGAATGCATCCTCAGAACCTAATAGACTGCAAATTTTTCTATCTTACGTGGATCTTTTGTTTCTTACTAAGTTTTCAATGATTCTCTGTTCTTTTCTATTAAATTACCTTTTCAGTGCTACTTCTTGTTTTTTAAAGTATAGAAGCGTATTGTTGATTTACTGTTCATTCATATGCAGTTACCTACCTTTTGACAGCAGTGATAACATTTTGGTATCACTGGCATAAAGCTTTCTACACCATTTCTCTAGGAGAAGCACATTTATCCAGTTATAGTCACAGAATTTATAAATAAAGAAGCCAAGGAAAAACAATTCTGCATACTGCAATACTAACTCAGATGACTCAGAGAGATAATATATGCTTCCAAGTTGCTTGAACAGGTATAGTCTCCTAAATCTGATACTATCATTGCCTGAAGGCTTGTAAACTGGGCTGCAGTTTGATCATACATCTTTTCAAGAAGGAACTGGCAAAGTGTGGTAAACAAAAAAAAGAAAGAAAAAAGATTATTTTCGCTATTAAGTTGCTGCCATACAGTAAAACTGATACAGCAAGAACACAATCACAAAATGCCAGTCTGGTTTATTATAAACTCAGTTGCAGACCTTTTCATGAAACATTTGCTATTGCAACCAGAACCACCCCTTTGGTAATTTTGTTCCAACATTTCTTTTGTTTTAGCAGAGCTCCTAAAACATGCAGTCCTAAAGACTCATGTTATTAGCACCACAGTCCTTTTTTTCTGCCAAACAAATTGCACAAATCCTGATCACTGGCCTTTATTCCAAATACACTGCCTGCTCTAAAGAAATTTTTGATTACCCAGTATTCGTCTACGAATTTCCACATCTAAAAAATAAAGTCTCAACAAAGGTTTCCAATTTTAAATTAAAAAAACCCCAACACATTAAAACTGGCAAAGCAGCTTAAGTTGCCATTTTAAAACGAATACTTAATGCAAGATAAACACCTCTTCTGTTCAGTAGTTATTGTGCAGTCAAGGTTAATTACACAGAACAAAGCCTAGAAATTAATGCAATTTTAATAGCACTTTACATACTCTGTCAAAATACATGATATGCATAAACCAAAACGGATACACAAAGAACTATATTCTGCCTAGAAAGTTTTCCATTTGTAAACAAAGAGAAAACACAATGTAAAGAATATCAAATTAAAATTGTATCTTAGTTCAGATATTTTTCACCCCGACAGGACTCTCAGTCAGGAAGCCAGATTTCATGTTGTCTACTCCTTGTTGTTAATTTGCTTTTCAACTTCAACTTTTTTTATTATTATTTTTTAAGTCAGTGAAACAGTCACAGTGTTTTTCTGTCTCGCAGCTGAGCTCTGTGAACTTTGGAAGGAAAGTATCGTAGAAGTTCTAAGCATCGTCAGAGATATAGAACTCAATGAAATGGAGTGTAACATATTATTAACAAGAGCCTGATCCTGAAAATTACGATGTACTTGTATTGAGTAAATTGCCACTGAAGTCAGTGGCATGCAGGGAGCATCTCATTCCTTTCAGAAGTGGAAACCAAATCGTTTTTACTGCTTGGACCAATAGCTGGAACTCTGAGCCCTAGTCTTTTTAATGCTAGGGGGAGTTTTGTTGTCATTGCATACAACTTCCCAATGGAAAGACTGACTTACATGAGTCAATACAACATCTTAAAAGTTACTGTCCAAATGTTAAGAGGTGTCTACAACAACTAAAATCAACAGGTACTTAAGACACACAATAACAGTAAAGAATTTTAAGGAGGGACAACAGAAAGATCCTATGAGTGGAAAAATAGCCTACAATAAAAATCCCCAACAAATCTGAGGTCATACAACTCTCCCTGCTGACAGAAGTAGCTTGTTTTTCCTTCAAGAACAATGTGCCAAAATGCACTGGATCTGAATGACTGCGCACTGTAATTGTGATGAATTGCGAAGGTTATAGAAATAGAAAGGAGAGGAAGAATACCATTCTGGTTAAAGCTTTGGACTACACTTATATGTAAATCACATTGCTAACCTGCATATAATTTGACCTACATTTCAAGAGCAAATCTAATCACTTAACAATAGTAAGATGAAGATAAAAATTAAATAAAATTTATTACTTACAAAAAAAGTCATAAGTCTAGGTGAAATGAGATAGAATTAATGATTTTATCTAGGACACATGCTATAAATGCTAAACAATGAAGAAAATAATTTGGAACGAGCATGTTTATTCTTTGTTAGCCAACACACTGTCCTCAGGGTTCTTGCAAATGAGTAGCTGATTATTTACATACCATCAGTCAGTCATCAGTTTTAGTCAAGACATCAGTCACATTTGTCTAACATTGTTCTAGACTAGAAAAGATGTTACAGTAAAACACAGAATATCTGGTATCTCCAAACCTATAAACATGTTTAGATATATTTTTAAAGGTACATATTTCAGCAGTTTATTACTAAAACTAACTCCAATAACCAAATCATTAAAATGACAAAGAATGGCAAGAGTTGGAGCAGCATTATTAGTTTACCTGTATTTCATTATTTTCCTTCAGCAGAAGTACTTCCTATCTATATTATGTAGGTATATGTAAACCTTGTACGTGCACTCCAGACAGTTCATTATGTAATTTAAAACCAACATTTAATTCAGATACACCTTTTTGCCCAAATTTTGATGTCCTGGTAACCTGCTAAGACCTAAGGAGTGCACCTACATACATTCAATGAAGCCAAATTAATGCTCCTCCCCACTGCCCCATCACTCCCATGGAGGTGCTGTTTGCAATGATTACAGGTCCCAGCACATAAAAGACATACAAGTTCTAGCATGAACACTTAAATCATTAAAACAGGAATAGAGAGTCAACAGGTTTGAGTTTTATTTATCTTTCTTTCACTGTCTCACTGAGATGCTACTGGATATGGTAGTCTCTTTTAGCCTCCTCCATCTAAAGCCTCCTTCTAAAACAGAAAATACCAAAATACACCTTAGGTTAACAAGCACCTACTTTCCTAAATAGAAATACAAAGCTTAATAGAAACATGGCATGTTATTCACTAGCAATTTGTGGAGAAAATGCTGTGTATTCTTTTGGTAACACGGAAGCAAAATGGCAGAACATCCTATATTTTTGTTTGTTTGTTTCTTGGTGTTTTTGTGTTTGGCTTTTTTTACTTTATGTTTCATGATATTATGATCAATGACACTGTCAGTATCAATTAGACAAAAAAAAAAAAAAGATGGATCATCCAGCCTCAGAATGTTTACTGCTGAGAGTAACTGATTCAACAGCAAAGCTTTTGTTTCTCCCTTAATATTTTTGGCTTAGATCTTTAAACCTATGAAATGAAAGCAGGCAGTGTTCTACATATTAAAAATAACTGTGTAGCAGAATGTATCTGAAAAATAACAAAAACCCCTTTTTTGACTGACAGCTATCAAAGAATTTTGTGTATTTAACAGAAAAAAAGTTACCAGTGAAAATCACAGAATCCAAAACAAGAATGACTAAGAATCATATGAAGTCATCACACAGACGTACATTTGTGTTCGTGCTAATCCTTCTTAAGAAGATAGACATAAACTAGTAATCAGAAAGCTAGGACAAAAATACCCCGAAACACAAAACCAAGCCAATCACTGTAACAGTAAATAACTGGCACTTTCGTACACAAAACTGACTTTAAAACCTCAAAACATGAGCTGCTGTAGGACTTAAGCCATCATCTGAAGCTTAAGGCATCTAATAGAAGAAAGAAGCTGTGGCCTCAGCACTGAAATATTCTTCTAAACATCCTACCATCATGCTTTATATACTTCTATATTTCCAAATGCAGATTTGCTGGTTAATGAATTTTACAGATTATTGTTATGCTCAAACGCTACACTCAACTTCTCAAACATTATTCCTTTCAAGAAGAAACAGCAATGGGGAACTAAGGGAAATGTTTTTTTTTAAAAAAATATATCCAAGATCCTCTTCTTGGTTTAAGACCCCTATACGTTGCTTGTTCTATATACTATGGGTGGACTACGACAGATAAAACAAGCACTGTCATTATGTAATAACCTGCAATTATTTTTATGGCTATTGAATTCCATTCTTCCTATGCAACACATAGAATGCAAATGTAAAGCAATAGTACAAATTACAAGCCCTAACAAGGCAGTAAATCTGAACCAAGTCACGCAACATAACGTGTCTATAAACTTTCCCACCAGATGTAAAAAAGGCTTTTAAATTTCAGAAGCTGTTCTTTAACTCGTGTTTTTTTTCAATTTATTTTTTTAATTAATGAAAAAACCCTATTTCTGCTCATCTCAGCATAGCAAATTAGCAATTCTATCAAATTAGAGAAAAAAAATCACAGAAATTGAGATGAATATTGTAAGATTTAATTTATCAGTAGATGCGGCGGTCCTTTCCTTTACTATTGCATTATAATCATAAAATGTTTAAATATAAGATAACTGTCATCAGAAATACAGTTGATTGGAGATTATGATTCATATTAAGATCATAACCTATAAAAATCATCAGCTGTGCAGAATGAGCTGTTCCAGTTGACAGATCTTATTAACAAAATCTGCCAATAAATTACAGAAAAAACTGATTTAAAAAATTGCTTTTGGCTTCCAGCATATGGAGCTTAAGGTACTCCTGACACTAACTTGTTTTCTGTGGTTTTAGCGACCAGTTACTACAAACAAATCATGTTGTTGTGAAGAAGTTGTACTAATAAAATCCAGTGAAAATGAAGGGAACTGATCAGTTTACAAAATTCAAATATAACATGGTCTCTTCCAATCCAAACCATTCTATGATTCTGTGTTCTGATTATAAAGCATAATTTTATAGGGCTTTTCTTCCCTTGGTTTGCAGGCAGCAGATATTAGAATAAAATCTTTAAAGGATGACTAATTAAATCATAGTTTCTATAAGTATTTCTGGAGCTTCACTGAAATATAGCAGTAACACTTTAATTCTCCAATGCCGGACTCAGTAGATTCTGTGGCAAAGCAAGAGGGCTGACCTGTTCTACAAAACTCTGAGGTTAATCATTAGACTGCAGCAGTAAGACTAGCTAAGAAGCACAATGTTTCTCTAGGGTGGAATAAGATCTTCTACAAACAGTGACAACTGAAACATCCTGCTAAATTACAAAACAAAACAAAAACTCTCTAAAAGTAATGGAGTTGATTTTTTTTTTTGAGCTATTATGAAAAACTAGACACTTATAAATATTTTATAACCAAAAATATTTTTCAGACTCCACAACTTTCTAAACTGCCAGAAACACTTCCCAACACTAACACCTTTTTTTTTTT
>VWZZ01003502.1:1286804-1338788 GCA_013399095.1 Psophia crepitans
AATTTTTGGCCTCACTTATTACACAACCTCTCTGGCTTGAACTTTCCATGCTTCTAACAGGCCGCTATGCTGTCACTGGCCATCATGTTGAGGAAAAGGAACACTTCCTCCACAGTACTTCATTTAGTATTTTTTGATGAAAAAAGTGGACAGCAAAAGTAAACTTCCAATTCCTGAGCACAGGCTAAAATGAAAGATTATTAAGAGTCAAGTATCAATAACATCTCTTCTTGACAAATGTTTTCTGCGCACACAGGTTAAATTTATTTGCATGGCCTCTAGATCATGCAATTTACTGGCTTCAGCTACTACAAACTATTCTGTTTCGAACATTGCCAGTACTAACTTGCACAGACCCACTTCTAATCTAAAATCTCAATGGCTCATTATAATTGCAGGTTATAAAGTTTGTATTTAAACTATTAACAGAAGAAACTTAGACAATCTTCAACGATTTAGTATTCTGTTTAAGTAATTTAACGCTGGTACAATATGTAATCTAGTGAATATCATACTGACATCTACTTTTAAAATTTCGAGTATTTGCTCCAAATGCATACATACATCTCAAGATAAGGAATACGTTACGGAATACAATTCAGGAAGTTAACTTTATGCCTCTGACACACATTATGAAGTAGTAGAAGATTAATAGCACTCTATGTATTAGCTTAAAAGATCTCCATGGAAAGCACGGTCAAAGTATTGTGAATTATGAGAACTACGTATTATTTCAGGATTATTTACAAATCTTTTAAACCGTTAGTTTTCCTATATGTAAAAGAGGTAAAATGACAGCTGGCACCATAGACAGGACAAGCTTCATATGATGTACAGGTCCATCATTCTACCCAATATAGAAGACATACATTATGGGAAGACAGTCAAATAGCGTATACTGCATAACGCTCCATGCTCTTTTGAGAGGCAGCTGCCCAGCACAGTGTAAAACACTCTAGTGTAAAAAGATCAAGGCAGATCTGGATTCTAATTCTTTCTTCCCATTGACTTTGTGACCGTAAGACATTACACATCAGTTTTTCAGTAAGCCAACAAAATGAAAGTCAAATGAAGTTTAAATGTAAAAGAAAACATTATACTTTTTCAGAATAGCTCAAACTTTTCAGTTAAACAGCAGAAGTACTACTTTTTATACAAATGTATTTGTGTTTGGGTATTTGCAGCAATTTAACACAAACTTAACTTAAATGTTGTCAAATATAAAGAACTGCTAAATCACAACAGTAAAGAGACTGGCCTGAAAAAACACCTCATTGGACCCTGCATATTATACTTAACTTTTGTTTGTTCTCTTCTATAGTTGATTACTCAAACACACACAACTATTGCAGTCTTTACACAGTACCAGGAATTTGGTCTACGTTGTAAACAAAAGTTGCACCGAAGTCTTAACAGACTTCCCAATGATGAAATCACAGTAAGGAAAAACAAAAATATCTTCTTATCTTTCAATTTGAACTTGAGGATAAACCTTTTCCATTGACAGTCTTACACACAACTGTTTGGCCCCTGGCAATGCGTCTAGACAATGTCTGTTATTTGTTTCAGTTCTGAAAGATATGCACTAAATGGTCACCACAAAAAAGCCCTTCAAAAAAAGCAGGTTTAAAGTTTTTTTAAATCTGCTGCAAAAAGAAATAAGGTTTGCTTTGCATATTTCCTTTACACTTGAATAGTAAGAAATTATTGGAAGGCTGCTGGTCACAGCATCATAGCTAAATTGGTCCAGACATTAGCTATTCACCAGGGCACAACAAGCGGGTACGTATGAATAGGAAATGAATACATTAAAAATTTCATCTAAGAAGGAGGTAGTAAGTCTTACTTAGGCACAACCTAAAAAACCGCCACGGATATAAAAGGAAAAAAACCTAAATGTCTTGTTTTCAACAGCGTCACTGGCAACATACTCTAAAGTTCACTCATACTGTGCAATCACACTACAGTCATGGAATCCAGTACAAATTACTAAGCTAGAGATATTTAATGAATTATCATTATGGTAACTCATGTCCCTGTAGCTGACCAAATTACAAAGAATGAAACAAAATTTGGATGAGATATTTTAGATGCTGAGTCTGTCACCTTCATTATTACGGTGGCATACATCTTATCTGTAAAGAGGGAGAAATGTGAACTAGAAACTGACTTTCAAAACCAACCTATATGTTCAATAGTTTCATCTATAAAATATTGTGGCAAAAATTAAAAATGTTGCAATCACCAGGAAAGAACTTCAGTCAAAGTAAACGTGCTAATTAAAAATCCAATGGCAAAAGAGGGAAAGGTAAAGTAGAATAGTAAGCAGAGATACGTGTAAGGATTCTCCTGAGCCAATGACACATTCTTGTCAGATAAGAGAACCTTAATGAAAGGCCTATCAGTAATGAACCTTGCAGTAGTTTGAGCTACCAGCTTGATTCTGCAGTTGTTTCAACACTTTAAATTTTCATTTATGCCAAATGAATTTGCAAAAGAAAACTGTAGAAGTGGATACAAAGGTCCATATTCAATTCAAAACCTTTCTTTTGCAGTATAAGGAAAAGGAAGAGGATAATGAAAGTGTGTCTTTTCCTAAATGTGCTTTTTCAGTGTAAACTAACATTTCTTTCTGAACAGTTCTTTAGCCTGGAAAATACAGAATGATACTTTGTCTTTCAAATGTGAAGGAACATGTCAAGAAAATTTATGAAAAAGATTTATCTGCTGCAACCATCACAAGGAGTATTAGGTTTCCAAATAAATAAAAATTGAAAAGCTTTTACTAGAATTTCAGAAATACAAGGAAGAGACAGTGTTATTCTACACAGCTCTTTTAATCATTCTTGCTCTTCTTAATACATCCGGCTACTTTCCTTAAAATGCACATACATTTGAACTGAATTTTAAATTTAGTGCAGCAAATACCTTTACCTGGTAAATCCGCCTCTCCAGTCCACAACAACCTGAATTATACTATGCGTTCAACTTTTTATTCTTTGTAGGGAAAGGAAAATGCTCTCTCCACCATCAGTACAAAGTTGACAGAGTAAGATCTTATGATTTCTGACTATTCTCAACAATTTAAAAGATTTTTTAACACTGCAGACCATTCTCACAGCTTATAGTCTCAAACCTGAGTATTATCTTACCATACAAAGCTTTACAGTCCCATTTGTGGTGTGATCACCTACTGACATCAGTAAAAATTTCAGAAGTGTGTTACAAATCATTGGTGTACTAGGAGTGATTGACGAGGAAAAAAAAAAAGTCTTTAAATATTTAACCAAATTTTAAGACAAGTATTACTTAAACAAGAAGATAGCAGGGAAAGTATAACACAGGTTTGAACTTTGCAAATCATTACAGAGAAGCTACTGCACACTATAAAGCTGGCTACAGACTAGAACATAATTCAAAGACATTAAACTCTGAAATGAAACTTTAAGCTGTTAACACATTAAGAGCCTTTGATTACTGACTACTCTTACACCTTTCAGGGTAATATATTGACAATTATTTCCACTGCATCACTAGATGCTCCATCATGTACCATAATCCAGCAGGTAGAATTGAAGCCAACATAACTGACAAATATGATGGAAAATAAACTATTTTATTGCAATAAATCAAAGATCTATTTATGTCAAAACTCTCACAAAAAAAGTAGTAGTAAGATAAACATCGACAGCTTAAAAAAAAAATATCTTTTTTTTAAATAGCTTTATGAATTGGGAGTAGTCAGAGCATAATTATTTCTACCACAACAGAGTAGTTCCAATTCTACCTGCCTTTATATTGTTGTCATATGAGATGACATCCATATAGTTGATAATGTCAGAATTCAAGGAGCTAAAGGCAGCAAGGTTAAAAGATCCACGCCTGCTACAGAGCACCTCTGTCATAATCCATGCTGGAGCCCAAGTCAAACTATTCTTCTGCCACCAGCAGACACTACTGGAATAAAACAACAATTCTTCTCCTTTGGCTACTCATTGAGACTACATACCAACTTCCTACAACAGACAGTTAACCTGTCAGTTTGCACAGTAGAAGTCTACATAAAATAGATAAATATTTCATCAGTACAAAACCTCAAAGCTGAGACATTAAGATTTTAGAAACAAAATAAAGGTAGACTGAGAAACTTTGAATCTGCTTCCTTCTGTGTATGCCTCTTCACACAATCAGTATTATATGCATTCAAAATAAGTACATGCTTTCCTTCTGACTAATGAATCATTCAGTACTCAGGGTGAACAACGCTGCAGGAAGCAGCTGTGGAGTACTGATGATTTATCCAGAGTATACCAACCTTGCTTAGAGAAGGTGAAAGGTGGTTAGTGAACATGATAGGGAATTACAGTAAGGAGAAGTATGCTGTCATGCATCAAAACATTACTCTTCAGAAACACAAGTAGAATCTGCCTCTATCATGGGGTTCCTACATGATGACAGTCACTTACATAAGTCATACACCACCTTCCAACCTTCAAGACAGGTAATTTTCCCAGAGGCTGAGCAGAGGTATAATACTAAGTGAGGTATTGAACATACTGAGTGTGCACACATCCTGAAATTCTTGACCAATTTAAAATTGTTCCTGGGTAATACGGCACTTGGGAGTTCTGAGAGAAGCAGTCAGTACATTCATGTTAGACGTTCTTGTTTTCCCCACAGGGTCTTTCAGAAGCAAAATGCTGCTATTCTGCAGTCCAGGTGAACTGTTGCTGCATTCTGCTCCTCAACCCCATCATTCCCGAAAAGGTCTTGGCAAACCCTCTTACATCTGACATTACCATCAAGTGAGAAGAGAAGGCCCTGATGAAAGACAGCAGCTGGGAGAAGGCCTGCTACTGTGGAACACAGCAACAAATCGAAAATATCTGGATGCTTTTGAGAAAGTTAGGAGTGGCTCGTTATTCAAACAGCACATTGTCTACAGAAGGTAAAGAGATCACAGGACACCGATCTCAGACTACAACCAAAAATTTGAGTCAGATTATAGTTGTGCCTGCCTTTATTTTCATGGTTCTTAGCTTGAGGTATCTTATTTGGAGAAACACTGAAGATTCACACTTGCAATTGTGATCTAACAATAGTTGCAGACAGTTCTAACAATAAGATGAAGAGGAAGTAATGGGATCTACATTGACATTTTCATCTCAACACATTAGTTGCTAAACATTAAGTAGCTGTTCTTCTTTCCAAATATTTAAATGGAAAAAGCTGAGTAAGAAGGCAGACATGCAGTGGAAAGATGGGTGTTGGTAAGATCAGCTGCCTCAACCCTTGTCTGCAGTAGAAGTTTTGGCACTTCATTCTGACTGTAATCATAGAGACACCCCAGATCTCTCACTGCATTCCCTGGATATGGCAAGATTGACCTTATGACAGGCTTCCACAGTAACTGCTTGAAAGAGTGACTGTCCTCCTGCTGTGAAAATCACTCATTTCAAATTATTCCATGTTGGTAGTTTGTCAGAAGCTGTTGGGGTTTTTTTGGGGGTGGGGTGGTGTTCTTAGCAAGGAAACAAATACTTTTTCCCAACTCATATTGATACTCTACAGTCGTACTTTCTAAAGTATCTGGTCAAATTATGTTTCATTGTTTACAACAAACACAAGTAGTTATCGAAACCTTCAGTTCATGTCACTTGCTTTCACTCCCTGTTAAGAAATGGTACATTTAGTTTCCTTTTCTGCTTCTACTAGCAAGACTACTGGTACAATCGGACTGTTCATTAAAAAACACAACACTTACATAGCATGAAATTCCATAGACTCATATAAAAGAGTTTATTTGGAAATATTTAGATTTATTCCCCAAGTTAACACTTTGGATATGGTCAAGCGTTTGTTACTTATTGTATTGTCTAAAACCCAGAATATCTGGATTGCATGGCATCTTTTACAACAACCCAAATCCTGCAAGGTCCTTTAGAGTGAAAGGTGTATATTTACTATCTGGAAAATCGGTGTGCAAAACAACAGTATGTCTAACATCACCTTTTCAAAACATAATCCAATCAGGTTTAGAAATGGTGGACTTTCAAACTCCTGGTGAGGAGAAGGGCAGGAAGACAAAATAGTTACTAAGAACATTTCGATAACTCAATACTCTCTCCCAAATACTGACAACTTAGACATTCATTTTACCTTGAGAAGGTATGTAGGGATATTGCTGAAATCTACAGGCAGCTTCAAGAGGAATCGAGCTGAGAATTCTCCAGTCTGTGGAAAAAAGGTAACACTAGTGAGAGCTGGTGTCTAAAACAGAACCACAAACTTGAATATTCTGAGGATGAAGTATTAACCATAAAAAAATACTTAAGAGCCCGTCCCAAACAGATGGGTTGAGATTTAAAACAACATTTCTCAATGGAATTACTGACAAGGGAAAAAAATTAATTTACAGATCTCACAAATGTTACATGAGAAAACACCTTAAAAACCATAAAACGTCCTTGCCAGTAAGTCAACAGCAAAAAGTAGTCAGAATACAACAATGTGCATGGCAAAAATCAGACTATACTTTGTTAGGCCCTAAATATAGCTGTATCTTGGCTGTACTCGTTTCCGGACAAAGGTCCGGTGAGACCTGCAAATGGTCTGAAAGCAAGCTAAAAAGCTTACATTTATAAGATCTCATAGAAAAATATAGACGCATCTTCACAAACATTGCAAGTATACACAAGACAATTTGCATTGAGTAAGGTGAGAATGTATCAAAAGCATCCTTTGAATAAACGTAGAGCAAAGAACTGAAGTAGGTTTTCTGTAATTTGTTTCCAGAATTATATGACTCTTAACACCTAGACAACCATTTACTGAAAATTCGCCAAGCATCCCTTACACATTGCTCTTTTTTTATGCATAAAGTGTATGCAGAGGAAATGGAAAGGATATCCTTTCTGTTTCATACACTTCCTTAAAACCAGACGTTGTCCACCTGGTTATGAAGCAATGAAGTTGGCTGTTTTTGAAAAATAAACGCCTGCTTGATTTCCTCCACATTAACTTTTTGTCATCTATATTTTTTGATTTCAATAAAGTAGTCCTACAGCAGCTATATTTGTCATGTTGAATTAGAAGTACAAAAAGTGTTAAACATGAATTTTATGCAGTTAAGTAAAGAAAATTATGGTATCTTAAGACAAGGTAGCAAAACTTTTTCCAGCTTTAACACTGCCTTATATGCTACTTCGCTATACGATGACAGGTTTTTTTTTAAAAAAACAAACAGTACTTCATTTTCACATGCAAGGGGACAAATCAAAGCTGTGTGAATATGCAGCATTCATTCTTGGACAGTAACATATACATACTGCTCCACTATTTCTTGAACACAGTTATCTGTACCTAATTTTCATTTTAATATTTTAAATGTTTTGCATAGCCAGACAAAGTGAGAAGAAAAATACTTTAAACACAAAATGTACACCATACAAATTTTAACAAAGTGCATGTGCATTTATGGTGAATGTACATACTGCAATTTTCATTAAAAGGGTGAATGTAAATCCTATCCTAGATTTAAACAGGATCATATCTGTTGTGTATGCAGCTATACCTTGTGGTAAGCAAAAGCCTGTAATACATCTGAAATAACGGAAGCAATGTTGCTATAGAATACAATAGTGACCTATGGGAGAGATGCAGAGAATCTTGCCAGCAAACAGGTTGCTTGGGACCATGTCCAGACACATCTAAATATCTCTAAGGATGGAGATCCCACGGATCTCTCTGGGCAATCTGTGTCAGTGCTCAGCTCCCTCAATACTGAAGGGTTTATAATCCAACACAGATGTCGGAAGGATAACTTTTGGGTCACTGCTTTACCACATTTAGTAGGTGTTATCACAAGAACTCCACATAGCTATGGGGACGGCTTGCCAAAGGCTACAGCTCTTCAGTAGGAAAGCATTCAAAGCTACCTGTACTGATACTGAAAATCTGCCATATGCCTTCGCAAGACAGTCACTACTTTTGCCTCCCCCCTCAATTAGCTCTGCTAATCTGTAAGTTGCTTGGAGCTGAGCATAAAAGAAAACATGAAGGTTGTCACTGGCCATATACCACCAGACCACAAGCTTCCGTAATGATGGACCACATCAATTGCTACGCATATTGATTCAGAAAGGAACTGGCTGAATAAAATACTGAAGGAAACCAGCTTGCTGATGCACAAGCCTTTCTGAGGGAGTACTGCAGGTCAAAGCCAACGGAAACTTGCTTTCCAAAGTTAACAGTAAGCTGCTAAACAGGGCAACTGAGGAATTAAGAAGGAATTGAGGACTGTTTGCTAAATACATTATTTTCTGTGGTACTGACATGAAATAAAACTAAGAAGGAAAAAATTCTACACAACTGAATTCCTTCAATTATTTTATGCCTAAATTAAGCAAAGATTTCACCCAAAGCATCTAAGCACATATAGACAAAGATGCTGTATTAGGCAGATGTACATTAAGCAACCCTAATATCAGTGCCAATTTGTTTCTTTGTCTATGTGTGAGGCATGAACTAAGATAACTCATTCTACCTTCCAGTCACTAAACAAGAAAAAACAAGATCTTGAATGCAACCAAAATCTTTCCATTGGTACTTTGCCAGCTATATCATTTGCCAAAAGGGTTTGTGTGATGTTAGGCTGTAATCCACCCTACTGCAAGCTAGCTCAGAACAGCCCTTAAAATTTGTCCCTGGTAGTCACGCAACAGAGGCAAAGCCAATGCACATGAAATCACTATGCAACAACAGGTGACCATGTATTAAATTAAAGTCAGGCTCTGAAACCTTTCCTTATAATGCTACTTGTGAGAATAGATGCCAACTTTCTGATGCTGTGTTACTTAAATATGCAGAAAAATCACTGACTTGTGCATATATAACACAAATACTGCTTTGATGACAGTGAAGGCACTTGTTTTTTAATTAGAAATGTATAGAGAGCACTTCTTATTTGCTGTATAACTCAGAAAATTATTTGTGGTAAAATACCAAGTCTGATGAATTGGGATGACCATTGAACAGATGAATGGGCTCTGAGCAAAACATCAGCTGCTCCAAGATGTGGAAGTAAGTACTTGCAGTCCAAATCTTTTACATCATTCAGTCAAGACTCTTTTGTGATGTATTACTTCCAAAAGTCGTGGAGAGGCAGAGAGCAGTCCCTGTCCATGGTGCTCACCTGCCCAAACCCAACCAGCTGGTCACAGCCATTGGGTCCTGTCAGCTGAATTTCTGGCCACAGCACTGAGAGATTAGATTGTTAATGGCCATCTGTATCAGCTGGTACTCTACCTACATGAAGCCACTAAGCTAGATAGTTTGTCATAGATCACTTCAGAAAGTTGGAGATACTGGAACAAAGGTATAAAAGCAAATCTCTGCTCCATTTTGGAACACAGCATTGAATTCAGGGTTCCTCTTCAAACTTTAACTCATGCACTTCAGATGATTACTGTACAAGGTTCATTCATAGATGATTATTCCAAAAGTCTGCTGAGCTACTATCAGTTCCTGAAAGACAGTAACAACATGGATTTCAATGACTTCTAGGCAGAGGAGGTAACATGCAGTTTACATCTTGCTTTTCAAATGAACACTGCTATTGCACTGATCATCAAGACTAACATGACAGTTGTAAAGGACAGGTAGGAGAATGACACAAGTTAGTTTCATAGTTCTGAGTTTTAGGACACTCATAAACAAACCTCTGTCCTGTAGTAGGATTTTCCACAGAATGTCCAAACAAGACTCTCAGAGTCTTCTTGATAGAGATGTAAACTTTGAAAACAAAGCACCAGCTACAGAAACCTCAAATAGCTCTGCAATGATTAAAAGGATTTTCCTCAAAATGTATTTATTTTACTGGAATATTTTTAACTAAAGATAGCATTTCAAATGTAAAGAAGTTCTTTATTCAGTCACCAAAAATTGAGGAAAGATTCAAAAGGCTTGAGTAGATATGACTTTCCCATAAAAAAAAAGGAAAAATACCCTAATTTTCTTCGATCTTGAGCAGAATTTTGGCAGCTGCCAAAAATTATGATAAAAATCTCAGTACGGTTCAGAAAG
Organism: Psophia crepitans; assembly: GCA_013399095.1. NCBI lineage: Eukaryota > Metazoa > Chordata > Aves > Gruiformes > Psophiidae > Psophia > Psophia crepitans. Next base: position 1,296,888 of record VWZZ01003502.1, read on the forward strand.
CCTTCTGCATTTCAATAAACCGGTCTGATGGTATTTACAGATGTGGCAAGCTGTTTGTGATGTGAGCTATAGAGAAAAACATTTAAGAACAAATTAATTTTGATGAAATATTCTGATCTATAAATACAAAAAAAGAGAGATCTGAAATTCTCTGATAAAGAAAATTTTACTTGGCTTAAAATAGAATAACCTAGATGGCTTGTCCAAGAAAAGAAAAACAAATGAATACGTAAGTACTGTGAGTTGTAAACATCCCTGCATCACCTGTAATTTAAGGATGATTAAAGTGACATAAAGCAGAATCCTGCGCCCTGATAACAGGAATGTTGAATTTTCATCCATTTTCAGATTGCATCTATTTCAGAACATCCCTTTGAAGGCCAGTATATCTTAAGAGTATGCTATTGCTGAAAGCAAGAGGGGGGCATGTTCAGCATAAACACAGTTAGATATTTCCTAATATATCTTACTCCAAACTCCCCACGATAAATATATTACCAGTGAAAAAAAAACCAACTCATTTTTGCAAAGCTTACTTTATGGCAGAGAGCAGTTTAGAAAAGAAAAATAAAAAATCCAAATCACACACCAACCAAAATGTCTACATTGCCAATGGTCTCATTTTAGGAGGCAGAGATGGTATACACTGAGCTTTTCTACACAGCATGGCACATTTCCCAGGCAAAGGATACAACTTCAGGAAACAGATCAGCCAATTTAATGACTGATTGTCCTATGAAGACATAGCCCTACATGCTCTAGCCCATCGCACCACCTCCTGTCCTTCTGCAGAAAATTAGTCTTTCCTTTTTTTTTTTTAACTTTACTCTCCAGTTTAGGTTCCTGAAAAAACTCCTGAAAAAAATACGTAAATACAAATAATTAATGTGTGACTTCCTATTAACTTTCATATCCAGCTATTTTTGAAGCTTCCTTTTCTTTTTCTCTGGTTCGTTCTTGCTGCTTATCTCAGTAGGTGGATTTGCAGGCACATCACTTCCTAGTATCTTTAGTTCTACCAACACTTACTCAAGTGCCAGAGAGATATAGGCAGCTACAGCTACCAATTAAATAAACTCAATCATAATGTGGAATCACAGCCTAATACATTCTACCCCTATGCAGACTGATTTGCCTGGGCAGCGTGTCATACCAACACCATTATTCTTCCTCTCAAATCTTCAGAGCTAACTCAAACTTCCACATAACATTGTACCATGCCCTGTAAATATGGCACAGACTTTTCATCAGTTCTCAAAGTTTTCATCTATAAATCAGATGAACTAACATCAAGTTGAAAAAAGTTACTCACCAGTAAATCCAGTTCAGCCAAGGTAGTGGAATGACATCAATGTACAAAATAGGGAGTACAGAAAGTGAGCTGGAGTCAAATAGAAGTTTTCTCCATTTGAAACGTAAAGCACGGAGATCCACAGAAATAACTCAAGTTTTCCAAGGCAAGAGCTGTATTTATTAAAATGAAAGGATCACTAAAAGCATTTAGCAGAAATAGTCTTAATAGCTTACCCAGTTGTTTTTTTTGCCAGCATATATTTCCATGTTTTCTCCATACTGGGGCTCTTCAAGTAAAGTCTGATATTCAAACATGAGACGAGAACTCTCACGTAATCGGCTGCACTGAAATTGGTGATACTGCTGCACAAGCTCTTTCACAACAAGCAGGAGGCATTCCGGGTTTGCAGGATTCCAGGAAGCTAAATTCTGTTGAATTAGAAGAGATCAAAATTGTTTACAGCGATAGAAAGACAAGCAGTTCTCCTTCCATACACAAAGGCGCGTATGCATGCGGAAGCTTTGTGACAAAGCTAAACCATAAAATTTAATGCAAAGGTTCTATCATGCTTCGGAATAAACCCAGGTCAAACAGCAAAAGCAAGCTTTAATGTTAAATGAGAGTCCTTCTAGGGACGTACCCGAAAACTGATAACAGGGCTACTATTAGGCACAGATAGGCCCAGATTACCACTCCATTCTTCCCTGAATGCACCCGAGAACTTGAAAAGTTTGAATCAAAAAAATTAAAACTGATATGAAACATACAAGGATCAGATAAACACAACCCTGCACAGTATTGGACTCAAAAAGCAGTCAGCAAAGTGAATATGCCAAATTGACACCAACTACAGAAACTACTCTGCTTTATTATTCGCATAGTGGATATAGTATTGACAGTGACAGAGCAAATGGCTCCTCTTCTGTTGCCTCAACTTTGTGCTTTACTTCACCTTGACTGTCCCTTCACTAGAGTTCCCTTGACTCATCCCCTTACCACAGATGCCATCCATACACAAGTCTCTTCAATGTGCCTGCCAGAAGTTTTTATTACAAAGTGACTGCATATCGATGTGGTGGGTTGGCCCTGGCTGGAGGCCGGGTGCCCACCAAAGCCGCTCTATCGCTGCCCTCTTCAGCTGGACAGGGGAGAGAAAATATAACGGAAGGCTCGCGGGTCAAGATAAGGGCAGGGAGATCACTCACCATGGGCAAAACAGACTCACTTAGAAAAAATTGATGTAATTTATTACCAAGCAAAACAGAGTCAAGTAACGAGAAATAAAACCAAATCTTAAAACAACTCCTGCCTCCCCTCCCTTCTTCCCAGGCTCAACCTCACTCCCAAATTCTCTCCCTCCTCCCACCCAGTGGCACAGGGGGACTGGGAATGGGGGTTGTGGCCAGTTCATCACACATTGTCTCTGCCACTCCTCCCTTCTCCGGGGAGGACTCCTCACACTATTCCCCTGCTCCAGCATGGGGNTCCCACAGGAGACTGTCCTCCACCAACTTTTCTGATGTGAGTCATTCCCACAGGCTACAGTTCTTCACTGGTTTCTCCAGTGTGGGTCTCTTACACAGGGTGCAGACCTTCAGGAGCAGATTGCTCCGGTGTGGGTCCTTCATAGGGTCACAAGTCCTACCAGGCAACCTGCTCCAGTGTGGGTTCCCCTCTCCATGGGGCCACAGGTTCTGCCAGGAGCCCGCTCCAGCACAGTCTTCCCATGGTATCACAGCCTCCTTCAGGCATCCACCTGCTCCAGCATGGTGTCCTCCACGGGCTGCAGGTGGATATCTGCTCCACCATCATCCTCCATGGGCTGCAGGGGAATCTCTGCTCTGGTGCCTGGAGCACCTCCTGCCCCTCCTTCTTCACTGACCTGGGTGTCTGCAGAGTTGTTTCTCACATCTTTTCACTCCTCTTTCTGGCTGAAAAAGCTGACACTTTTTTTTTTTCCTCCTTCCTCCTTCTTAACTATGTTATGCCAGAGGTGCTACCACTGTCACTGATGGGCTCAGTCTTGGCCAGTGGCGGGCCCATCTTGCAGTCGGCTGGCATTGGCTCTGTTGGACATGGGATAAGCTTCTAGCAGCTTCTCACAGAAGCTGTCCCTGTAGTCCCTCGCCCTGCTACCAAAACCTTGGCAGGCAAACCCAAAATAATCAAGAAACACAGTTAAGAGAAAAAAATGTTAATACAATGAAGATAACTGTGTCAGTAGCACAGTAGCAATGTTTTTCTCTCAGTATAACTATTCTAACATTGGCTTAGACCAGTTTTCCATGCACTGCAAGTTTTTTTCGGGATCAATATTGCATGCTTACATCTGGTTGACCTAAAATAGCTCTGTGTTAAGGGCAGATGAGAAGTCACCCTGTACTCCATGTTGATAGGGCTTGAGACAGTTCTGATGCAAAAGCCCAGATGCTTTCTACTTAAGTCCTCAACAGGTCTTCATGATATAAGCTCAGGACATGTTAACAGAGTCATAAAGCTTTTGGTCAGCTTTAAGTATAAGTGAAGTTATTCTGTGTATCACTAGACATATGACAACAAAGTAGCTGCAACAGGATTTTACATCACACAGATTGTACAGTTAACATTAAGATCCTTAGAAATGGCAAAGATGTATTTTACAACAAAGTGCAGATACATTATAGTAGCTTCAAATAAAATTAGTTATCCATATCTGAACTCAAAGTAATAACAGATGGCATGGTTACTTTTGTCCTGGAAGTTGCGGACATTTCATAAACAAATTATATGCATAATTTACATTCTTTGGAAAGGACAAAAAAAAAGCATTAGTCCTTTTTTACCTCTTCAGTGGAAAAAACTGCTTTGGTATGCATCATTTTCTACATGAAAGGACAGAAAATGCTTCTGTACTTTGAAGTAGCTATCTTAAGACTGCCTTGTATTCAAACACATAAAAATTTATGTTTCTTAACCTAGGTTTAGTATATTAATGAAGCCAAATAAAAACTGAAATATACAAGCTACTCACATTTTGTGTAAAACCAAAACTTATAAATACAAGTGAACATGTTGCACAGGGAGGTTTTTGAGTCTCCATCCTTGTCCCAACTGGACAAGGTACTAGACAGCCTGCTCTGTCTGAACCTGCCTAGATGATGTCTAAAGGCTTTTTATAATCTCAGCTATTTTTTGATTCCACAAAGAGGTTTAGGAAAAGCTCAAACTGAAACAGAGGATTTTATCAAGGTAAGACTCCATAGTTCTAATCTAAAAAGAAATTGAAGAGCTATGTACAAATTTTATCTTCTGATACTCTGAAAACACAGATAGAAAGCTTAATCACTTATTCACCAGGCACCATACCTTCAGGTCTACAATGAAATCTACTTGTAGCCTGATCTCCAACTATATAGCTATTTCTGTTAAAAAGATTTATTATTTTTATTATCTCTGATGACTGTAGTTCATGATATATCACTTCGGAATGTTTATATACAGGCTTCAGTATATGCGTATGATGGATTAATACTTCAGACATTTCTCTTTCCACAACTTTACATTTGTTTCCTTCTGAAGTCAATATATATTAAGATGTTATCAAAATGAATTTCTCATTTTCAGCATCATCACTTAAAACATACAAGTCTAATTTGTCAGTGAAAGTGACATGAAATACATATTGCTTCCTTGCAAATCTTACTCTTTTTTTGAGAAAAAAATATTGACTACAGTAATTTTATCTAAAATCTTAGCACATGTTTTTCTTGAAGTCCCCAGTCCTGAACGGGGCCAATTTTAAGATAATCTCAGCTAAATTCTACCCATCCCCTCCATCCCTTCTCATTTAAGTTAATAGCTACCAGAGAGGTAAAGAAATCTGTGTATGCAGCACTACCTACATACAGAAAAAGAGAGACAAAAATAAATACAATTTAGATATACAATCCTTTTTCTTTCTCATAAACGTTGTTTTTAGGTCACTGTCATGGCTTTCAGCAACATGATTCATTATTTTTGAATGACTATGGCTGGCAGTGCTGCATTAACTGTCTAAGCATCACTCATTCCTGTGATTGATTAGGATAAAAAAAAACCCCATACATTTCTGTCACACATAAAGAAAATGGTGGGGGGAAATTGAGTTTTGGAAGGTGGTGCTCTCATTCTTCAGACACACAGACTTTGTTCTTGCTTTGATAAAAGAAGAAAAACTTACAGAATGTGGATGGAACACTTAGGGGAACGCTTACTTCTGGAGTACAGATTTGAAAAATACTCCATGTTTACATAATTTACAGATTCGCCCAAGACTGACAGGCTCAGCTTAAGAAACACAACAGGACATAACTGCTGATCACAATTTGCTTTGTTTCACATGAATGGCTGAACAGTTCAATGAACAGTTACAGGATTAAATCGTACTCCTATTCTCCTGCTTACTAGGATTCTGGTAGAAAGAGCGATGCAGCGTGGCAAAGGTACTATCCTTGAAAGTCTGCCTTTAGAAGCTATCACAGTATCACAGACTACACATTTGACCATGGCTTGAAGTAAAAGTACTCTGGTATTTTCCTGCTAGCCAGCAAGAACCTATCTTAAAAGGTAAATTATATTCCAGAGTAACTGGTGAATGTGTGAGATACTAACACAGTCCATGTAAGTTCCTCAAATACATACTACAGTGACCGAAAGCCTTGTTCTACCTTGTCTGCCACCTACAGCTGGTAAAAATTTATTCCCAACTTTTATTCCTGTTTAAATTTATCCAGTTCTCAAAAATACTAGAGAAAATTTGTCAGGTAGACAGTGTCTTCTAGGAAACACAACTTGTATCATGCAGTCTGAAGCCAGACTGTGTATAATCTTAAATTTCCTGTTCCCAAGCTGCTGCTCAAATAAAGCATTTCCAGCAAGCCAGAGGATGTAATATGCCAGTATGTATTGATATCAGCCAGACAAGTGGGAATAACCTTTCCTCCTAATGACATTGGTATAACACAATAGAAATGTTCTGTCAAAGGAAATGACCAACAATATTTTAATAACTGACCTAAATGCAACCGAACCTTTTGTTTTTTAAAAAACATTACACTACAGAACAAAAAAAGAGCAAGAGGAAGTCCATTGTCATTTGTCCAGCATGGAGCTAGAGTATCGCTCTCTTCAAAGAATTCAAGAACACTATTTATGCTGAATTGCCTTAAAGCTACAGGTATTAAAATGAATGATTTGACTGTAGGATCCTAATTAAATACCTTTCATTCAGTAACTAAAGATTCAACAAAGTATGAACTGGTTATAAAGACAAATCACCTGGAGAAAAATTCAACTACCCACCCAGGACATACATCAATAACAACCGATTCTCACTAATTAAATATACAATAATTACACAAATTTTCTGTAACACAAGTTCTGATTTAAATAAACATTAGTTTTTTAACTTTAGAATTATATTATTGTAGTGCTGCTTATTTGGCAATTGCCTGTTACATTTCTAGCCATTTTGTTAACTGTGCAGAAGTGCTGTTCTTTGCTGATCTAAATTTATAAATTTGAAACACAAACACTTCTGAATACAGTGACATATTTATGTACAAAATTCCTTTTTAATATCTTTAAGTGTTGCTTATTTGCCCTAAGCACTAAGTTTGTTAATCTGAAAATACTTTCAGGCCATTTTATTGTGATCCAAGTTCAACAGTACATCAAAATACGTGCTACATTGGTATTTCAAACGGTACCTTCTTTAATCTTCCTTCTATTTTTTAAATCAAAGTAAGCAACTACCTGTAACATACACTGTTGAAACTGAACTAAAAGTAGAATCTGATGTTTAGCAAACTGATCCCTTGTTGACCGTTTAATTGCTACAATTTCAGGACTATGATGATTCTTCTGAGAACAGGCAAGGATTTGTCACTTTAGTCAATGAGAGTAGTATCCCTGCAACAGTAAATTCATCTCCAAAGGATCTTATAAATGAAATTTTATTTAGCAATGCAGTATTGTATACACTGTTAGACATCAGAACTTGTTTTAGTAACTAAAATCTTAAACTTAAGGCTTTGGAGCAAAAAGGAGTACCAGCCTGTGCGCTTCACTTTCTGATTGTTTGCCCAAAGGCTGTACTCCAATCCTAGTCAATACAGCTTTTTAAGAAATAGTATTATAAAATATTTAAAACGTTAGAAGAACAGAGTGAGCTTCTAACATTTCTGTGTTCCATGGCTCCAAGTTTTGCCACAAAACTCAGATCTTGCATAAGAATAATGCTCCAAATGCAACTGCAAATTTATGAGGTTTAGTTATTACAGCTTCAGAAAAACCCTGGAAATATGAAAACACACATAACCTCATTTTCTACAGCCAGACTGTTGAAGCGTGGCAGGTATGAAAAACTCAATGAAAGAAATAACCAGCAAATATGTATACAGCAAAAGACTTCCTACTTTCAGTGGCTTCTATCAAAATCTCCTTCTGCTCTACTTACCAGGACTTTCAATTCAGTCCCTGACAAAATTTATATATTCACATCATTTTACCAAAATCACATGCATACTGAGAAGATTTTTATCTGAAATTGCTATAAAATTGCAATTTAAATGAATTTTGTATAAAAAATGAGCACACTGACTGGGGTACTGACGGACTAAGTTACGTATTTCTCTCAATAAATCTTTTCTAATTTAAAATGAGACTTCTGCAGACTTTCCAGAGAGTTAATAAAATTTTACAGAACAATCACTAATGCATTTAAAATAAAGAAACTCAGACTTGGATTCAACTCCTTGTGTTATTTGCCAATAGCTCTCTTCAAGTGAACTCTGCAGGGCAAACTCTCCAAGTTACTCTATCCAGCCAGACTGCAAGTGGCACACCGCACAACAATATACAAGCATGAATTCACTCAAACTGTGCATCTGCAACTAGTTCTGCATGCAGGTTCATCTCATCGGAAGGCTTACACGCACACCTCAGATCGGCTATGACCATTTGTAACGTTACCATTTTTTCAGTGTATCGTGGAAGAACTTGTCATTTCTTAGGACGCAGAGGGAGGCTCAATTGGACAGTTCTCTTCTGTCCAGACACTGCTTGCATGCCTCTCCCCTGATCTCCACTAAAACTAGGAGCAACTCCACATTTCAGATTGTAATTTCAACCTTTTAATTGCCTTTTGGCTTGGCCATACTGCAACTTGTCTAACTTTCATTTTCTAAAAAAGGTAAATTGTATCTCGTCTTAAGCAATTTATTTTAGTAGCAGGTTTAGTAGCATCAGAAGACGACTACGTATTTTCTTGTGGATACAAAAGTCTGGCAAAGTCATCTGTGATGACTGGCTAATCCCCATTTAGGGATTGAATCCCCAGTTAGGGAATGAATTCAAAACGGTCTACAGGAAAACTAATGAAACGAGAACTACCATATGATAAAAAACAGATTCCAGAAGCATTGTTGCCCACACAGCTGTAGCTACTGTCATACAGAAGATGGCGAGTAACTATTTACCTATCCGTGAGTAATTCAACATAAGGAAATTGAATATTCTTTTGTAGCAGAAGCTTCCCTGGCAATTTTTAACTTTTTTTCATTATTGGACTAAGCTTCAGGAAAAGGTCTGTGAGAAAATAGGTATCTAGAACTTAGAGTAATTAAGCAATAGCATGTACATACACTAACTTTGCCCTCCACCTCATGCTGTGTGGCAACACTAATACAAAAATATTCAGCTATTATATAGAGATTGGTAGACCACAGGCATTTATTAAACTGTGTCTACACTGGAGAAATCCAAAGTGATGCAGGAGATCTGTTCTGAACCTGTGCCAGATATTCATTTAGACAAGCTCAAAGAGCATAATCTTCACTAATAAGTATAACCCCCACACACTTCGTTGGGGTGCAAATTCAGTCTTTGAATTCCCTGGCTCTTGGATCCTGTCCCCTGACAGGGGTTGACTGCACAGTAAGGATGCAGTTTGATAAGGAAAGGTTTTTGGACTATCAGACACGACCAAAGCATTGAGAAAATAAATTCACTTAAAGTGCATACAAAGAAGCAGAGTAAAGATATTATAAGGCCACCCACAGTGTGCAATTTAAGCCATTTCAACGGCAACTCATTTAAATGAATAGCAATGACACCAACTGGATTTCAAGAAGAGACAAAGAAGATTTGCAGCCAGACAGTATCAGTTTTAATGAGATCTCCTTAGAGGTGAGGCAAGTGAAAAGCCCCCACAAAGTAGCTTCTCAGCCCTACTAGCAAAGACATGCAGAATTTAGCTTTCCAAAGTAGCCATGCTACTCAACTTTTGGCAAAGAAACTACATTCAAGTTTTGTTCTGGAACATTTTGTGCTTTACAGTCTTTCCTCTATCCTTCCAAAAAGCTAATCCAGAACCTAAGTAAACTACTCAGTGTCCGTGATAACCTATTCCCCCTTTTTTCAGAACCTAATGCACCTCCTGTTCCATAAGCAGCTAATTCACAGCCTCCTTCACAGGTTATTGCTTATTTCATAACTCCAGGCAATGTCTGCAGCAAGCTACAATTCTACGCTATCAGAAAGAAAATACAATAACAATTTCTAATTGATCTGAAGTTGTTTTTCTTTGAAATGTGTTTAAATATCCAGGTTGCCAGAATATCTTCCAGGAATGTGATTTTAAAGAAGACAGATTGTAACTGTTTTTCCTGGCTATACTACAGGAAACAACAGCAAGATCTTATTTTAAGTTAGTGTACTTTTATATTTCTAAGCAAGAAATTAACTTTCACGAGAAAATGTCAGTAAACAAAACCTCCCAAGCCCGTAACAGTGGTAATGCATTTCTATAGCATCTTTCATCCAGAATTATCATAAAGAATAACGTAAGTACAGATTTGCATTTTGTTTATATCTCTGCACACCACATGCACAAAACTTGCATCCTACAGTGGCTTAAAATCAGTACCAATGTAAATCTTTACCTGAAATGAGAAAGATCACACTGTGATGACAGCACTTACGCTCAATATAAATACAGAGGAGATACGGGTCCAGTGGTTACAGCATTTGTCTAGAAACTGGGATATCTGGTTTCCATCCCTGCTTTGCTACAGTCTTCATGGGCCACCACGGGGAAATTGCTCACAGAAAAAGGCACAGGATAATTATCTGCCATATGCTCACATCTTTCTATCAACAGATATTTTTCACAGTATTTGCAGGGCTGGAGTGTTATAACAACTTCAAAGGCTTCAGCTTCTTAGCAGCCAGCACTTAAACATCCTACAGGCTGCAGTTTCAAATCAATCACTGTAAACCTACATGCCATCTACTTGTCATCTTATTTTCACAGGTTCTTCATATCCCCCTCCCCCAAAGCACCACTGGAACAACTTCCTGGAGTGATCTGCTTGAAATGATCATTTTTGGGCACACGCAAACATCAAAACTTAACATTTCATAAAAACAGTTCAACTCAGGAGCACTTTTGTCATGCAAATACAACCAAAGAATTTACGGACCTTGTGTGCTCAACTAGTTATTGTGTGCAACAGAAAAAGTTTGCATAAAGCAAAGCTTGGGACAGTCAGTATTTATTTTATTTTTTTATTTTTAGTGAGAGGCTGTGAAAACAGGATGCAGAAATTACAAACAGCTTATAAACGCTTTGCTGAAGAAATATCTGGAGACCTTGAATTAGCATGAAAATACAGAGCAGGAAACAACATACTAAGAAATTAATTCTGCTTTCAGAAAAGCACCTTACATTTTGTATAAAATTATTTTCCCTCTTTTCTTCCAGTGGCCACACAGTGCGATTCTTGATTAATGATACCATACCCAAGGCGACTCCAAAATAGACCCCAGCAAATCTGACACACGGAGAACACTTTTCTGCATTCACCTAGAATAAACGCACCACTGCTTTTCAAGTACCATTCACCCAAAAAAAGGGGCAAACTCCACTTCCAAAAGTTAGTACAAATTACTCCTATGTCCTGCTGTAGGGGCAATTAAGAGATGGCTCATGTCCGTAAATTAAGGGTGCTCTGAAGATGCAGAAACTGTGAAGCTGAGCCCAGAAAAACATTTTTAAGTTGTGCATTCTTCCTGAAAAAGTCTGCCTGCTTCTCCCACAGAGCTCTTCTACAAGATAGTCAGACCGTTAAAAGCTACCACTGCCTACTATCACAAGAGAGAGTACAATACTATCTAAATAATCTCCTAAAGACTTGGCATGCACAAGTATTTCTCGCCCTACTTTGCTAAGGGATTAGAGCAAGTTCCGCTCCTTTACAAACTTCCCAGCACACCTCTCCCAGAAAGCAGATGGTACCTTTACTTGTTCTGAGAAGGAATTTCTTAATTCCCTCAGCTCGTATAAATCCCAGGATAGGGAATTCAGTGCACTAATCATTAGTTAATCCATGTAAATACACAGCATTTTTTCCCCTTGGGAGTCTGTTACCAGAGGCATATGTATTTAACTAGGCATGGAAGTAAAAGGAACAAAGAACGAAGACAAAATTAATTTCAACACAAGACATACGCACATGCATCTTTTACCTAGAGGCTTACTCATCATGCACTGGTGGCACTGTGAACAGGCTCCAACTCCTCAGACCCTTGGTGGACAAGAGAACAGACCACTGTCTCAACATTAAAAAGGGATTCTTGAGGTAAAGCATTGAATAGCAAGTCTTTCACTCTTATCAGTTCTTGGAGTTTTTCCTTTCCTGTCAAAATAAGTAATTTTAGCTACAGCAAAGAGGCAGAACCTGCACTGCTAATGTTTTGGACAGCACCCGCTAACTACCATGAGCATTTATTGTTGGGTGGCACATGCAGAACTGTTTTCTTCTAACCATTTTTCCGCATCCAAAATCCCGTAAAGTAAAATCAATACGTCACACGGTGGATCTCACTGGCCAAGCAATATTTCCATCTTTATTTTCACATTTGTACAAGAGAGTTCTTAGGACCTTGAAAATACAGTCCCTAAAGAAAACATGACTTACACAATGGTATTTTGTAAATAAGACATTGGAAATAAAAATTATTTCTCTACTATCCTGGACAGATTAATGCAAATTAGCTATCTCTTCTAAAAAAAACAGTACAAGAAAAGAACACTCATTCAGTTACTTCATGCAAGTAAAAGTTGCATCCCTGGGAGACACGTACATGGCAAAATTCACATCAAACTGTATGAAAGCTAATCCTACAAAGAGAAGACACAAGATGTTGATTAAATTTGAACCATATTTCTGTAGTTATCTTTTAAAAAAGGGCGGACATGTCTGGGGATCCGAGATGGAAGATAGCAGGGAAACATAGCCATAAAAGCATGTAAAGAGTGGGTAAAACAGAGAGGTTTTTAAAAAAATACAAGCTGAAACTTAGAACAGTAAAAAGAAAAGAAAATACAGCTTGCGCCATCGTTGATTTGGGGACACAAATAGATCTTTTGGAAGTTACTCTGAGTGCAAAGACTTTTTTTGCCCCAAGGAAAGAACCCTGCAGGGTCCCAGACTTTAACTAATCCCATTGTAGAAAAGTATAATTACAAATTCTAATAGAATTCACAGTCCAGAATTTAATCAAATATGAAACTGCATTATCAGACAGAATGATTATTTCTAACTGACCTTCTGTAATCAGTTAATTTAAAAGTCTGTTCTGCTTGCATATTCATAAGCAATGACCAACTTTATCTACAGAAAAATGAATTATCGTGGCTCAACAACTTGAATTCAATAGCATACCACATCGAATTTAAATGTATTCTCAATTCAGAAAGACTGTGCTAGATTTGATCTTTTCTCTTAAAAAAGGGCGAAAAAAAAAGAAAAAAGAAAACCTTGTAAATGTGTTTCTAGAAACAAGCTGCTGCCTTCAAGCCAAGCCATTTCTTACTGTTCTAGAGTTCTTGTGAGGAAGCAGTGTATTGTGCCAGTACCATTACACATCAGGGACAGAATCCTTTCATTTTCTGACAGTTTCTCTAATAATATTTTTTTTCAAATTTTAATAAAACATCTCTCAAATAAAGCATGATTTTAATTAACTGAAGAAAAAAATAGTCATAATTACATTATCAGTTTGCTGGTTCATATTAAAGAATTATTAATACCAGCATTATTGCACTCCCAGCCTTCCAAATAAAACACATCCTGTTTTCATATGTCTGGCTTGGGATATCCAGCTTTTTATTTTTGTTTTAAACTAACGATGACTTGAAAGTCAATGAGATGCTGGAATTCATTATACCATCCTTACCACTAGCACAGATTCACTGAGTGGCAGGTATTGGAAGGGACCCCTACAGATCATCTAGTCCAACTCCCCTGCCAGAGAAGGATCAGCTAGAGTAGATCACACAGGAACAAGTCCAGGTCTTTATTTCCTGCAAAGCATGTATACTATATATACACACAAGTGCATTAATATATTTAGCCATCGGTGCCTGGTCATTGTCAATCCGAAGTTAGGCCGCAGCATGTATTTTCCTTCCAAAATGACACCATCCATCTGAAGAGTCTTCCGTTTGCTCAATCATGTTGCTTACTCAGGTAACCACTAGTCATAATAGAGAAAGTTGTGCTTCTTGGAGGAAAAAACTGATGCCTATCACATATATCAGGAAGAGACACTGAAGGAGACTAGGGTGTTACTAGATCAACCTGACTGGCCACAAAAAAGCCTTGCTGACAGAGAGATACATGCACAGCATTAATAGCAGTGTGATATACTGAGAAAATCTGAGCAAGTTTGACTGTTTCCTCCAAGCACTTTCTAAAACTATCCTTACCACAAAATCTAGGAATTCCTTTAAGAGTTCCTACAGGAAAGTAATAACAGTAATACACCCTGATCACAGAAGGGATAGCACTAGATGCAGATAGTCTTTGAAACAGGTAGTGGAAGAGTTGCCAGGCGAGGTAGCTCCTTAAACAAGAAGTAGTAAGAAGTCTCTGAAAGTGGTCAAAGTTTCTGAAAACTGATAGAAAAGACAAGGCAAAGGAGCAGCTTTTGTTTTGTCTTCATGGACAGCAAGCTGCCCTTGTGAAAATATCCAGCAACATGAACAACTGATGTTGGGAGGGTATAAGTCACAAACCCAGCAGTCATTGCCTATAGGAATAACTGCAGCTTCAGTAACTCCAATCATCGCTTAAAGAATATTGAAAGGCCCTCCCTCTCCCCTACCACACAGTTCACAACTTAGATTTTTCTCTCATTCATGTTCATAGACTTCATTTATCCTTAAGGCAAGATACATACGGTAAAAACATCGACTGACTGTACCTCTAATGGGATATTCTCATAGCCTACAGAAGCAGGTTGGAGAACCATCAGACGTTGAAATGGGCTTCCAGAGGAAGTCTCAAAACATTTGGGGTAAGTGCTGTAATAATTGTCTGTCACTATTAAAGTTAAGGAGTTTGCATATAAACTCAGGTAAACATCTCAGAGAATTGGAAGGAACACATGGAAGATGGAAATAAGAGAGTATCTAACAGGAAACCAAATAAAAGCACAACATGAAGTGAAGGGGGTTAAGAAACAAAACAACCAAGTCTGAAATGCAATCAGATTTCAGTCATGCACGGGTCCCTTGCTGAACAGCATTAAAAAGGGGTATGTTGGCAAAGCTACCTAACAGAGTTTTGACTATACAGAGAGTATAGATTTAGGCACAGCTTTGGTTTGCATACTGGCTCATTGACAGCCTGCACAGCTATTTCTCAGGCCCAGGATTGGATGCAAGCTTGTCCCACCTCTAGCCTTTCCAGTCTCCAGGGTCTGTGGGGTCAGAGAAGAGTGAGGCTCCAAAGGCGAGCCTGCAATCTCTCCTGTCGTACAAGAACACTGGTAATTAAGAGATGAGTGTTGATTTTGCTAGTGGTCATACTGCAGCTCTCAGCTCAGAACAATACCTAGATGTGTAAGTGCTCCTTCTCCATTTACCAGAACTTCAGGATACACTATTCTATTTTACACAAGAGAAATAAAAGAAAGAAGATTCATTCAGACATGCAGTTTGGTTCTAACAGAGACACGGGAGTCTTTCTCAAACCTCATAGCAACTGTTGTCCACCTAAGAATGAGTGAGAAATCCAGATGAATTCAACATGAATTCAAGAGAAGATCCAGAAACTCAGGAGGCCAGTGCTCTGGGCTCAGGTATAAGCTGAACAGGCATAGCTTGGAAGAAACATAAGCTTAAACATCTTTTTCAGCCTTTACATTAAGATTTAAGCATCCTGTTATTCTGATCCAACCTTATGGTCTATCTAATTGTATGATCGTGAAAAAGATGGTCAAACTCACGTGACAAATAAAAATTATCTTTTTTTAATACAACAATATGAATGGAAAGCCATTAAAAGCTTTTTCCCCTATTCTGCTAGTACACAATGATTACATTTCTCATCACATGCACATTTTCTCCCACTCTGACATCCTTCAGTCAAATGATCCACATGTCTTCCTAATGTTCTCCTAAAACTAGAATTTCCTGGACTGAAATGCTGTATTTTAAGAGCTAATATTCTAGATTGTCCATATTCTAGGGAGAAAGAGCACTATGAGAGAAGCTTGTGCCAAGACATGAAAGGAAATGTTTCTCCACCAAGCCCTTTAGAGAATTAATGGAATTAATTTTGCATTCTACCCCAGCAAGATTTAAGCAAGAGAGGCAAAACTACCTGTCTTATCAGATATTTTCTTCCCTCAAAATTAAACAGTACGAAACTGTAGAAATTTTTTTCAGCTTCTGGATTCAGTACGTGAAAAGGCCTGTCAAAATGTTGTGATTAACTACAGCAGAACTTCTGAACTCAGCATATTCTCTTCTGCTTACACTTTGAGATAGAAAGCCAAGTTTAGCAAACTGTGCTAGGAAATGTTGAAATTCCGGAAAAAGAAAGTGAAGTAAATATATATAACGATTTTGCATGAACAGAAAATTACTAAGTAATACAAGGTAGCTAACTCTTTCTCAGCCCTATAAATATCAATGATTCTGGACAAAGAGGACAAATAAGAGAAAGGCTAGAAGAGAAATTCAGAAGACTAAAACAAGTAGTAAAAGGAATAATTTCCCAGTGCAGACAGGCCTCGAAGGAAGAAGAGTTGGAAAAATGATGTGAAAAACTTGTTTACTCTTATCTCTCTTGAATTCTTTCTGCTGAACTGTTCGTATAGCCACCACCTTTATCACACAGCTACACTGACAATCCTAACGCTCACTCTGGGCACCGTATGACCTCTCAGAAGGACCTCCTGAATGTTGGTCTCACACGGGCTGTAGTCAAGTTGGCCAGGCTACCACAGGAAAGGATTCCCTGCCAGAACGCTCTTTGGGGATTTCTCATTTTAAACCCAGTACAAGCACAGTGAAAATAAAAGGCAGAAAACCTGTGCCTGGTTTATGACACAATTTTCTGTCTGGATCAAGGACACAAATGAGGATTCCCTGGCAGAATTGTGTGGAGCTCTGACACCAAAACCAGACCAAAATACATTCAAAATTAGATTCTTTCAGGTCTGGCCTAAAGAGGAATGTTGTACTGGCATAGTTCTATTGTTTGAAAACATGGACAAAAACGTATACCATAAATGCCAACAATAACAGCCAAAAGGTCCTTCTGCTGATCTAGATTTCTCTTCTGATGGTATAAAATGTGACTTTGTCACCACTGCCTATCCATACCAGACAAACCTCAGCAAGGCATATAAAGAATCTAACTTTATATATAGGTTATCAGATATGTGTGTGTATATATATGCACACATACATGCATCCCCCGTACAACAAGTGGGCAGGATGAATATAGAAGGGCAGGAATAAACAGTTTTCAGAATCTGCATTTTAGAAAACTAAACAGTAAATAGCACCGGATTATAAATAATCAAAACACATCTTGACATATAAAGTCAAGAAATGACTGAAAAGTAAACACAAAAGAATGTGAATATAAAGAAGTTCAAAATAAGAAAAAAGTTTCTAATAAAATGCAGGAACTGATCCTGCATTCTGTTTCACTTAGATTCCCCAAGTTCATCTGAAACGAAAGTAATTTAAGGCTTTCAGTAAAAGAGTGGTAGGTTAGGGGTCCAAGAACGAAATTTTCTGCCGCCATCCCAAATAGAGCAAGCAGAAGTGATAGCAATGCTAAAATAGTTTGAATTACCTACACATTTCTGAGACAAAGAGAACCTAAACTTTAAAGTCATATTGTGAAAACCACCGTGCTCCTTGCCTTTATGTAGGGGCTTTCATACTAGAACACTTAATACCTGCACCTTTGCCAACAATACAATAGCCAGAGTTTTTAGAACAAAATAGTTCAAATGGCATTAGCTAATAAAAGGGCTGTTTGGGCTTTTTGTAGCTACTGTGAGCGTAGGAACAACTGATGCTGTTAAACATCTGTCTCTCGCATCTGATGGTAAATGAAGAACAATTATGGAAGAAGGAGATATTTAAAGAATCTCTTCACTACCCGTTAAAAGCTAACTCAGCAAGTTGACAGTAATAATGATTTTGAACAGAGTCACAGAAAACAATACAGCCTTCGTGACAGTCCTCATACAGTCAGATGATGCATATGGACTCTAAAAACTACAAATACAACTATTTAAAATAAATGTTGCTCTACACAAGATATAGAGCATGACAGCCAATACACTTGAATAACACAATTACCTGAAACAACTCCACAATGACCGAGATCTGCACTCAGTATTAACAATTAGACAAGGGGCAACAATCTTCCCAAAGCTACCTGCTGGCATGAAAACTGCAGTGGCCCATTCTCTGAAGTTCGGTGATGGTAATGCCCTCCTTCCATGGTTAATGCAGCGCTAAGTATTCCCGTATATACCAGCCCACAAGGACACATTCAGCACTTACTGGATTTCAGGAAATGCTGATGTCCTCTTGCCTCCATCCCCACCAAGGCTAATGCAGCCTTTTTGGTAGCAGTGGGTGGGCAGAATAATCCTGGGGAGACTAGCTGAAGATTTGAAGTAGGATGCTAAAACCCAAATCTTTAAACTGACATTTAGCTTGCATATACTATTGTTGTCTCCTCTTTGCCAAACAGAATATACTTCAAAGTCATTGGAAAAATGGGGTTAACATTTTGCATAAGCACTTCAGTTATTACCTGGCTCACATTAACAATCAACCAGGCTAACATAACAAACAATTCTCGTTACTCAAACTGGCGTCATTGTAATGAGCTCCAAATTAATCTCATCCGTACACAATCACTAATCTCATTTTGTGCCAAGTGAATTTTTAATCGGAATGGAGTGAATCATAGGTTGTTTTTAAAATACTTTTCTAATACTTGTCATCCAAAATGAATAAACACTGGAGCATGGAAGAACTTTTCTATTTACATTCTGAGAAACTGATTTTATTTATACATACTATACAAACAAGTATCAAATGCATACAATAGGTGAGGACATTTTCAATGAAAATAAAAAATAAGTATGTTTATTTCTAATAATACTTTGAGTATGAATAGCATCACCATCCTGAAGAATGCAGGCCTCTGACTGTAATTAAAACTGTATAACAATATAACTGTATAACCAAAATAAAAGGAACAGTTGCCCATCCGTTAAGCTGCTCCTCAATCTCTCCGTCACTCTATAAGATCAGAACACACACAATCAAGACCCTGCAAACTGCAGAGTAACCACTTCTGGTAAGGCATGCAAATGAAGCATATATTTTGCAGTGCTGGACTTCAGACTCAACCTGAGTTTCAAACTAAAGTGACTTTAGTATTTGTGCAAGACACAAAAGTGAAGCTGAGTTTCAAGAAACATTTTCAACTTGATTCTTCAAGTGCAATACCAGTTTAACAAAGCAGTTGATTAGTTCTGCTTAAAGCAACAAGAGTGCTCAGTGCAACACCCCACCGCTGAAACACAGGCCCAACCATTTAGAAATTCTCTGGAAAAAAAAAAAGACAGCATGAAGCCTTCAACTACAGCATTTACTTTTTAAAATGCAGTATTTCTGGAATCTTGTTTTAGCTGTCTGGCTAACAGCTGCTTAACTGAACACCTGTTACCATGCTTAGATGAAAACCTAACTTGAAGGTCTGCCCACGGCCATGGAAACTGAAAGAGTGACTTAAATGATCTGCAGCACAGCCATTCAAATGTCTTCAGGGAGCTCTACTGACAGCCTAGAATCTATTACAGCTGCACGAACTGGAGGAATCTGGAGTACCTGGTTCTCATTTCAAGCTAAGCATAATGGCTGACTCAAGCCCTGTAACAGCATGTTTTCCAAGCAGTAGTCATCACAAGACACTCGGGCAGATGAGAGCAGTGCAGGAAGGCTCAATGTCAGAATTCCCACAGATCTGGTGGCACATATTACTTACTTAGAGACTGCGCTCCTCATTTAATACCATCTACATGCTTTTGTGAATGGTAGATTCTGTTTTGATTGCCAGGAACTGTTGCATCAAAAGTATTTGAAGATTGCTCAAGATTAAGAGCATTAAATTACACTCAACATGCTAATCTATTTTTACTTACAGTCAGTAGAAAGATATGTTAACACATTAAAAAATTCTGCTAATATCGTAGAATTCAATTAAAATTATCTTAATTCAACAACTCTGAGATCTGTGGAAAAAAGGGAGTCATTCAAATACTTGATATAACACACAAGTTATTGTTGATGTAACATTCTGAAGAAAAACCCTGCAAACCATGTTGAACATTAAACAGTGAATGCAAAAGCAAAACCACACCATATAGACCATAGCTGTAAGGTGAAGATAACACGCTCTGATAAGATCAGGATGGACTGCAGGAGAATGACCAAGGACCTTATCAAAAAAGGTTACATTTACATAGTGAATACTGTAGCAAGGCATAAGCTGTTGGCTTGAAAATTTCTTTTTTTGTTTGTTGCTAATTAATTTTAAAATAGGCTGGTTAATATCTCATTATGCACCAAGGAACAAATGGCTCTTCAAGCCACTATCCAACGAAGAGAACAGGATACTTGTTCTGTGCTTAGGCAGAAGAAAAGCAATGCTCCCAAAAGGAGGATAATTAATGAACATGCATGGTAAGAAAACTACGGATGTTTTTATCCTTGCAGGTTTCCCTGTGTATCCCTAGTGCTAGTGGCTTCTTTTCACATGAGAAATATGGCAACATTATCACATTCCATCTGAATAGCGTTTCTGCAAGATGCCCCAAATTATCTTTAATATCTCATTTGCTATCTGTTATTAATTTCAGCTTTCCAGCACATTAAAAAGTGCTCCTCCTCCTTCAACATCAACAGCAGAAAGTTGTTGCTAGAGTGAATACTTCTCAGGAGCTTGTAAGATTGTGAAACAACAGAACAGAAAAAGGGGAAAATAAGAGAACTGGTAAATAAAACAGTGCAAAAACAATTCTAGAATTGTCACATAAAGTAAAACCTAACTTTATGAGCCTAACAAGACAGCACCATGCCTCCCTCCCAGAGGAGTTCATGAGCTTAACAGGGAGTGATCAGGAGAAGCAAAGAAATAAGACATTCGTCTTTTAAAAATTCCATTAGGTATGCTAAAAATCATTATTAAAATGAGATCTTTTAAGATTATGTAGTTTTTTCAATATAACTTACTATAAAGTGAATAAAACTAAGAACAAAGCCTGACACATCTGGCACATCACATGCGATGGACATGTTCAACTCTGGGGCCACTGCCTCACGTTCTGCCCCCATGACACTTGCACCCCAAAACTGAACAGTACAGCATGACAGCCTCTGACTTTGGGGAGCTCCCATACCTTATGGAATCACTCAGCTGCCCTGGAGACGTGCTTGTAAAACACAAGAGAGGCTGCAGGAAAGGATTATGCAAAGAGTGGCTCCCACAGCAAGGCTCTGCGCCAGAGGAAGCTGAATTAAAAGACATTTCCTGGGTGCCTGTTTGTGACAGTGATTCCCACATACTCTTACAGGTAGCTTATAAAATAAAATATATTTAAAGTGACAATACCTTTCCGGGTCAACTTTCTAATCAAAGCAGAAAATTTTGAGGAAAAAAAAGAAATGAGATCATGACCTTCTACTCTGTGGGCAACTGAGCAGGAATTACAGTGGAGCTCTCTGGCAAAGGCACGCTTTTCTGACACAGCCACTAAACTCTGCACCATAACCAAAGGCACCAGACACCCAGTGGAAAAACTATGCCCAAATTCTATTGCAAATGATACTGTCAATCCAGATCTGCAAAGGCAGTAGAATGGAGCCCAAAGAGAGGAGGAAAGTAAAAGAGAAAAACACTCCAGGTTTCAAAATACCTTAATATGGCTTTAGTAACTACTGGTAACTTCTGAGAGGGAGAAGTCTTTGAAATGCATAAGCATTGTTAGCTTCTTCAAACAAGGCTTTACTACTTGAGGCTAATTTTAAATAGCAAACAAAATGTTTGTTTTCAGGTTGTGATATTTCTTCTTCCACAGTAATAAGACTGTGTAAAAATATTTTCTCATTAAGTTAATTTTTGACCCTCCCACCTTTAAAAAGGGCATTTTTTGTCTTTATGGTAACACTACCACATATGAGCAGATATCTGACACGGTGGTTTCAACGACATACAAGCTGGTTTTATCCTTCCTCATAGGAAAACAAAAAAAAAAAATCTACATCACTCGACAACATTATGCTACTTCTTCTGGAACTAAATGCTTTTAAAAGACAGAATTGAACAATCCTTTTTGCTGAGACAGACCTTTTAATACGGTCAGTTATTAAATAGACATTTTTAAAGATACTCTGAAGTTATTGTAAATGTCATCTTGTCTCAATTAAAATATTTTTAAAAAAATAATCTTCCATTATGGATTCAACTTTAAAACACATTAGAAGACAAAGTGTTTGTGCTCACATAATAGTGAGCTAAAAGGGTTTTTTTTCTTTATTCTGCACTGTTAGCAAATTCCTATTGCTGAAGGTATTCTACAAAAGCCAAGTCTCTTTGCATGGTATAAGGTTCTCAAACAGTGAATTACTTACGTGCAAGGCAGAAGGATCGGGCAAAAATTCAGCATCCTCTCCAAAGATAAAATCTGGTGGCAGGTCAGGATAGTGAGCATTGAAAATTATATCCCCTGGAAAGTAACAAATGAAAACATTGTTTGCATTTGTATGTATGTGCTCACAAATGAATAAATACAAAAATCTGTGTCATATGTACAATGTTAATATAAAATTTGATAGCTACATTAAATATATTTCATGCATATATCTTTTTTTTTTTTCTTTCCCAAAAAACACATGCAAGATGAGCATCAGATGTTTTGGGGGATGAACTCAAGTTCCTGAGGCACAGCTTCTTCCTCCTCTGCAAGCAACGAAACATGAAATACATTATTGCTTCGCATCTCAAATTGCAACTCAAACGCTATTGAGGGTTGCCTCAAAACACCAAGTTAGAAAAGTGATTTATTTTTTTTTTTAAAGAGTACCACATCTAGATGGCTGTGTTTTGCATATTAAGTCAAAGTCAAATGCAAACTACTAAGACCAGTATTTTCAAAATACTGGAGCTTCTAAATCTTAGTAGCACTTACTCCCTCTTCTTGCCACCTGCAACTCTTAGAAGGAAGAGTATGCAGTTCAATAGGAACCATTCCAACTAACCAAATTCTGGCCAAGAGAAATGCAGTATTACACATTTAAATGGAGAGACTAAAATTAGCTAAAAATATACAACTTCATCACAGCTTGGCAGTGACTTCTCATCTTGCCAGTGTCACAAGATATACAATTAATTACTGATGTGATAGTTCAAAGAAATTAGTGTTATTTCACTAGTAAGCATACTTCAGAGTTTATATAGGTCAAAATGTGGTCATCTGCATGTGAGCTTTTAACAAACACACAATTCAAGGAAAAAAAAAAAAGCATCTAGCATTACTTCTCTACCTCCAAATCGCTCTTTCCTCTTCATGTAGTTATGAAAGAATAACTCCGAATTTTTGCATAAAGCATTTGTGAGGTAGTAGGCATTAAAAGGAAGAAATCAGTACCTACTATGTGTTACCATTTGTTTAAAATCTACACAACAAAGTAACCAGCGTGGTAAGGCTTATAAACAATTCTGTTCAGAGAACAGAATTTTTTCAAGAATTATGAAAAGCAGTAACTGAACAAATCTTACAAAGCCACATCACTGGATCGATGATGTCACCATCTCAAGACATTCAACATGACAGTTTTAATTGCTAATATTCTGTAAACTTACCTTGGCTTTAGCTGGAAGCAAGGATGCTGTAAAGATTAATTTACAGAGGATGAGGGCTCACGACCAAGAAGTCGATGGCCAGCCTGGGGTAGGTATGCTCTACAGTATTGCTCTAAATCATGAACTCCCTGATCATGGGATTCAGTAGAGCACGGTGTGGGTTTCTCCTGTCTGCACTGGAGAAATTTATCTTTTGATAAATTTCAGAGGCAGGTTTAAGTATGGGGTGTATCAAAGAGTAGAGATCCACCAGTTAAAATATCCAACACAGTCAACATAAAATCAATCTTTTATTTCATTTAAAAGAAGAAGAAAAACAGGCATCGATCCTAGAGGAAACTGCATAAAATTGCAACAGCAAATGCATCTACATTAAGTAAGAGAAAATAAGAACTAGACTGCCCAAATTCAGAAAAAAATTATGTTTGCTTGACTATGCCACCATAACTCAACCTTTTCTTCGTGTTTACTAAACTTAGAAATTGGTGAGGTTGTTATAAGGAGTTATACATCATATTTTACGTTCAGAGCAGGCAACTCTTGAGATTATGTGTTGAAGGAGATAGCACCTTAACATATTCTTTGATTGAACTTTGCCTCATAAAGACACGTGTTATGAATAACTCAGAACACAGCACAAAGAAGCAGCTTGGCCTGTGACTTAGGTAGCTCAGTGCTACTCTGAAGGGAAGAATTGTATTTGTGGTTTTGCCATGTTCTTACGTGATGCTAAGTAGCTCATTTAAGACACACTTTTTAGACTGCAGTTGCTAGTCGAATACTTTTCATTCTCTACATTCCTCCTTTGAGGAGTTGAGGAAACAGAGGACAAATAGCTACAATTCAGCTCACTAGGAGCTGCACTCCAACTACACCGACATTACAAAAAGCTGCTTAGAATAAAAGAAGGCTCAAAATAACTGCATATTTTCATGTTACACCTCCATATTTGATTAGTGAAAAACGATTACCCAACCTTCCATCACGAGGTGGCCCAAAGACTCTGCTTAGAGTCGTGAGATTGGCAATGAACTGTATTCACCTCTGCAAGCTCCACATTAATGGGTGAACTTCAGGAAAGCTGTGACAGTAGATGCAATGTGAAGGTTCAAGGACATACAAACTCTTCTTTCCCCCCTGCCCACAGTGTTTTCAGTTCTACAGCAACATGAAGTGAAGAGAACTCACAGTAGTTCACAGAACATCAACATACATGCTCAAGTATGACAGTAAATTACAATTGGCATCATTAGTTTAACATGCTAGGCGGCAAATTTTTACAATTTGGTGTTCGGGTCAACTGCGTACTCCATGCAGTGATTCCCTGCTGTGGGACAGGGCCAACAGCAGGGGTTGGTACCCTCTTTAACCACTCCGAGGTGATGCACAGTCACACTGAGGTCAGGCAAGTCACAACTGCTGCTGCCCCAACCGATCTATTACCTCTCTCACATGTTCACAGTTCTTCACTACCTTCTGTCATACCCCTTCTTCCACTGAGTGTTTGTGGCATATCACTCCTCATCCATAGTGAGTGATTAACTATGTAGATATTTTGATTTAAAAAGTTTTCATGACCTATTGATGTCACAGAACTATTCAGTACAAGGGACAGAATCCAGAGTAAAAAGCAACACTGTGATATTTCATTTTCTATTGCTATTACTTATAATTGCTATAACTGCTTCTACTTGCCCAAGGTAAACACACGCCAAATCCAAAGTCCCAAGTCCCTTTAGTAAAAGTCATTTTGAGACCAAATATATCAGCATTAAAGCCAATATGAATTCCAAGATTACTTTTGCTATAGAACAGTCATTTCCCAAAAGGTTATACAGTATGGCTAGGCTTCAAAATAAATAAAACTATTATTTCAGTGCCTGTTAATCATACAAACACAAAACACTAGTGCTGAGACCATACTCAAAACATTTTATAACCCCATGGAACCTAAAAAAATCATGCTGTTGTCCTTATTTTCTCACTAAACCAGAAACATATAATTTAACGAATCTTTAACACTTTCTTTCCTACAGTACCATAGGTTTTTTATTCAGATGTAAACCCTAATTTACACTGCTACAATCAAACATCACACAGGCAGGGTGACAGTAAAGACAAAAAAGTTCAGAACAAAATGGTGTTTCCACATCAATGTAAATAGTCAGAAAAGAGCAGTGTTTCTCTGTCATCAGTGGTTTTCAGTCCATCAGTTAAATACAGCATCTTACTATTGAAGATGGTAAGATCTGACCTTATAACAATTCTTTAACATATTTGAAAAGCACCCCTTCACTCATATCTTATTCCAGTAAGTCTCATTTCTGCCATGAATCCAAAAGATATTCATCTAGTTGCTAAAAGGAAAAAAAAAGAACCTTTTTTTGAACCATATCAGACATTCACCCACGTGACCCCCCTGGCCTTTGTAACTTTTCTGCTTGATCCTCTCCCCTTCCATATAGTTCTTCTTATGTCTTGCTTAAATTTACCATACTGGGCCAGAAAAAGTTACACCTTTGACTCTAGAAAGTTTAGGAATGAGTTTGCTCTATTCACAGCTATGAGCATGAGCTATTTTCATAAGTTATATACTCTCAACAAAAATATACCATTACAAATCAGACTAAATATTAAGAGAATCAATCCTATACCTGAGTTTTGTTCTTGTTAGATATCATAAAGCAGGGAAATTAAACCTGCAGTTAACAGTTTGTTTGGCAGGGCTATGATGCATAAATAAAAAAACCACTTCTTCATACTCAAATAAAAAGGTATTTAGAGAATGACAATGGCCAATGCAACAGCAAATCTGGTTTTACTTCTCAAATATTAACACTCATATTGGCAATGAGCTTACAAAACATAAGGTGCTGAATGTTTTGAACCACCAACCACCAGTTTGTCCTGACCTAGTAGAAATATCCAGTTTTTAAAAAACTGCTTTATTTAATACTTGCATGATATTACCTGTCGCTTATCCTCTTCAAATATGATTGTGCTAATGTAAAAACAAAATTTTCAACCAATAAAGCCATTTGCAAAGTTATTGTGCTTAGATTTTGAGAATGGCTACCATTTTAATTTTGAAAAGAAAACCACCAAAAAAAAAAATAATCAATATAGTCCTGCATTCTCTCCCTTTTCTTATCTAAATGAAACAAATACCTTTTCCGTGCATCTCCAGCACTCGAGCATGTAGTTTTTCACGTTTCAACTCTGTTTGCCCTTATTGCCTTGACAGAAGGCAAACTGTGTGGTTTTCCACAGTGCTATTGACCATGACCATTCCAGTGTAAGAACAATGCAAGCAAAACCTTCACACTCAGACCATATTTATCTCATCTCTGTACAAATACTAGCCAACAATTACTTCAGTGGAATTACATTTCCAATTAAATACTACTACAGAATTTAAAATTACTACAAAAGTTAAATCCATGGAGTCAGTGATAAATCTAGAAGAAAAAGGATGTATTATACATCTTTTGTTTTTCATTATCCAAAAGTCTCTTCTCTTGCTCTGCTTGGGCAAACAGCATTAAATTTTGAAATGTTTTACTTTACAGGATTTCAAAGGAAAAGTTAACATGCTCCCAGTAGACAAAAAGAAAATTAATACTTAAATCTGTCATTTCTTTTAACACACACAGTTCTTTTCTCATTTATCAAAATGCATAAGCAAGTCTAACAAAGCAGTAAGGATGAACTACAAGCAAGACAGGCGTAACTCTGAAACTGAGAAATTTCTTAAATCCTTACATTTGCTTTCCACTGACCTGTCCCATATAGTTTTTCCTCTCCCAATAACTTCATTTTTGGGGTACTTTTCTGTCCCTTTTTAACTACATGGTAAATTTGGTAGTACTGAAAGATGCAGAGTGCCACAGTGTTAACATCCCTGATTATCTAAAGGTGGCAAAATTAGGAAGCAACATATTCTTTAACTTCCTAAATTCTACTTTTGAAAGGATATCTATATTCTTCAGCTTTTTATGACCCCAAGAATTTCTAAGTCAGCACTAAGCATGTAGAATAAATGTGAATAAAGCAATGTGAATGGAATTCATCTTATGAAGATGCTTTTAAGAAACAAAAAATCCAAATGCAACTTGACCATGAAATGCATTCACAGAAAATAGGGAACAGTGTTGATGCAAGTGAGTGATCCTATGTGCAGAATCAGTTTTGGGAAAATAAATAAACTGCTCTTCTTGAATATTACAAAGAAAAAGTAAGTAGAATCGTATTATTCATCTATTCAGAGTGCTAACCTATCTTTTCTAGTAGCCACAGAAATTGTAGACAAAAAGCACAGATCAGCTCCCTCTATCAACAAATTCTTACATTCTGGACTTCCCTTGAGCAAGTAAGTGACGGAAGTTTTTGCAGGTGTAAGTGTGAACCTACAGCAACATTTGTCAGTTGAAGTTAAAGGAGAAAAACCCAACACACCTACAACCCTTTGCCCAAGAACCAAATAACCATCCTGCAACTGTTTTCTATAACTTTTTTTTTGCTATTGGAAAAATGGGAGTTGATTCTCTTGCCTGGCTATAGGTGTCTAACTCTGAGCTTCCCTAGGGGGTATCCTGCTTGGCCTTTTCAGCTGCTGACCCAAAGGGCATTGATCTCTGAAAAACTTGGTGTTAGAGCTGCCATAAATGTGCCCTGAGGCATCTCAAATCAAAGGAAATGTGTTCAAAAAAACCCCACAAACCAAGTGAGAGAAAAGTGATTATTTAAAAGGGGAAAATATTCTTGTAAACTTTGCATTCTAAGAGGAAATAAACATAATAAAAAGATTAGACTCTCACAACATTTTCCATTAGGCACATTCATTAGGTAACAGGTTACAGAAAGAAGATGATTCATTACTCCTGCCACGTAAAGCAAGACTCAGCAAAACTTCAGAAAACATATTACCTTGAAAAATCTTTGGTACATTGTATGACCTAGCAGAAAGACACTTTCCACACAGGTAATGATATCACCCAAGTACAACCTGAATTACTGCAACCAAAAAATACTTCCCATAAGAGTCTCAAAAAAAACCACAGCTGGTGCAAAATAACCTAATTGTGCACAGATGACTGACAGATGCATTGCAGCAACCCAGTTATGAGTATCTTAAACCTTACAATAACTTGTAAAATAATTTTTACAATTGTTTATTGAAACAATAAAGAAGTGTTCAACAAACAAATTTGCAAAGCAGCTTTAAGAGATCAACAAGGTCACGCTCTTCTCCATATTTATCATTTTGTTTCTAACTACTTCCTTAAAGTAGAAAGCCACAGGAAGACTAGATGAACTTACTGAAAAGACTTCCCTCATAGGAATAAAAGCAGATGAAATTCTGTACAGTGTATTATGGGCAGTATTCTTAGACTAGTTAGGCAGCAAAACTGTGATTTCCCCCCTTTAAGGCCTATACCTGAGTAAGAAACTAAGAAACAGAAATCAGAAGCAAAAAACTCTCAAAATTAAGCTTCAAACGAGGCCAAAAAAAAATAAAAATATCCCCACCATTCTTCAGGATCAAGGAAACCAAAGTAGTGGCAGTAGAACCCAGAGCTGTAATCCACTCACATAAACACAGTGAAAATCAGATGGAAGATGAAAATACTAGAGTTCAAGAGGCCACAGAGAACTGTAGCATTGCAAGGGCAACACATTGTTTAATCACTGAGAAATTCCAGATGACAGCACTCAAGGATAGCGAGGGAGGGAGGCATCAGTGCCTGAAAAAGAAAATCTTAAGAGCACGGGCAAAAAAGAAAAGAAAAGAAAAAAAAAAAGTCAGGCTCTCTTAGTAGCAAGAAGCAATAAAAGCTTGAGTGAAAATGGAAAACCTAAATTAAGAGATATCAGGGTCTGCTGTAACAAAACTGCAATGACTAAGGAACTGATTCTTGATAGTGTATTTTGATTAATATTATTCAATAAAGACTATTACAGCTTATAATTCTGCTTATCCTGACAATTTCTATGATGACATCTGCCTTGATGTTTCAGCAAGGAAGACCACTATGCCTGCAAGAGTTACAAAACACTTCACCTCAAAATACACAAATACGTCTCCCAGAAAAGATAACAAACGATACTCAGCAGGTACAGCTGTTCAGTTAGGAATAAAGGACAGCTCTGTATACCACTTATTCTAAGTTTTGTCCTTGGAACACAGATTCAACCTCTTACAGGATATTACAGAGAATCTTCTTGGCATTAAAACTCCTATTAAGAGCTTCGAAAAATCCAAATATAAAGAAAACACCGAGTTTAACATAGCAGCATTGAATGCTGGATAAACTAATAAAAACAATGCGGCTGTCTCAGATTTTAATTGACAGTCTAGCAAGAGTAGGCTCAAGTTTTCCAACCATTCTGGCCATGAAAACACAGAATTTGTGGTTTCCCTTACAGAAGAAAATAAAGAAGTGTCTCTCAGAAAGCACCATTTAAAGTTTTCTGAGGTGTGATAGAAGACAATTAGTATGACAAACTATTTTATCTCAACCAGCAACATAATATTTTCTCCAGTATAAAACTGTGTCTTTCTCCAAGGTCCCTGGCTGCAGCATAGTAAATGTTCAGTATAACATTCCAGCAGCTCAGAATACACACAAGAGCATGGTGAACATGACATCTGAAAAAAATTATTAAATTGACAACAAGCCATTCTTAACTCACAGGATGTTTGATCTTACTGAAGCTAACAAAACAATTACTTTGCACTACAGGTAGTCAGCCACTGCATTGCCTGCAAGTACGCTTTCCCCTTTTTCAAAAACCAGTGAACTTCCTGGTCTTTTGGAAAACAGGACTGTGACTATGCAGTTATACTTCTCTAAAGTAGCACACTAACAGTTTTCAACACACTAGGATTCATACTAGGGCATTTGTGCAGTGGCAGCGGTTATGATTGATGACATGCAAAGATCTGATCTGTTGCAAAGAGGATGTAACACAAACCACAGAGGAACTACACGCTTCAGCCTGCATTGGGCACCACATAATGAAGACCATACGCTGGGGATCCTGAACATTTTCAGCCAATCTTTTTATTCTGGCAGATTTCGCAACTTTCCTTTGCAGAAATACTCTGCCCTTGAAAGATAACATATCTAGCAACAGCCTACAACAAAGTATCTACAAATCTCCGGTTGCACGCCAAGGCCGTCTTCCCCTGCCATCACTACAGATCTAAACACAAAATTATTTAAGCTTTTCTTGAATCCGCGTGCTTCATTAGTTATTCCACATGCTGTGAGGCTGAATGATGCACAGCATTTTCAAACGTGTAATGAAGAAGTGCGGAGGATTATTATTACTTGAATTCACTGCTATTATTAGGTAACTCTGGAAAACATACACTTGTTTACAGTACTTTCCATTGGTCATGTTAAAATATACAGCATGCTTAAAACGTGTGGTTTGGACTTTGCGAAGGTGGAGAAGAGCAGTAGTGTTATAATTGATTATGTGATATTCAAAATATAAGATCTGGGGGAAAGACAGAAAAAAGCTGATTTCTCAATATTGAAATTTAATGCATAGTGCATAATCATATTTCTAGGTACTTTAAACTGGATTACAGTCATTTAGTATCTTAGCATAGTCTATATGCCTATAACCTCACATATGGGCGTTTTAATCTACTAATTTTCCTTTATGAATCAGGAACATTTCTAGTCTCTACTTAAAAAACAAGTGAAGACTTAAAGCTCCCAGAATGTAATAATAGGGTCCTGTATAGTGATGAGTTACTACAGTCTCATAGAAAATATGATATTGTTCTCTAACGTGATGTCATCCAATGAAGCTTCTTTTCACTGCATCTTGATCGTAGTCACGAAGTCTCAACTAGAATCTACTACACATTGCAGGATGCACCAAGACACAGACTCAGTCTTCTACATAATGTCACATTTTTAAAAAAAAAAAGTTTAAATAAGGACAAAAATTCTACTTGGTAGGGTAGTTGGCTTCATATAATATGGACATTACTTACTGAAAATTCTGAAGAGATAGAATAGAATAGAATAGAATCATTAAGGTTGGAAGTGACCTCAAGGATCATCTAGTCCAACCATCCCCCCACCACCTATTACCCACTAAACCACGTCCCTAAGTACCACATCTAACCTTTCCTTAAACACCCTCAGGGATGGTGACTCCACCACCTCCCTGGGCAACCCGTTCCAATGCCCGACCACCCTTTCAGAGAAGAATTTTCTCCTCATCTCCAACCTGAACCACATCTTTTTCCCTTAAAATAATTCCTAGATAGGACTTAATATTCCATTCTTATCTTTTGGAAAAGAACAATAACTAAGTTTCCTGAGCCATGACTTTGTACTTTTAGAATAGTCATAGCAGACTACTACGTGAGCCTTCCTTATAAGTGCTGAATGGAAGCTTTAAAATACTTCTAATGATAAGAAATAGAACTGTGTTCATTTCTGGTCATAAAGGAGACAGGCTTCCAGTGCACTACATAATGACAAGAAAAACTGCTACAGAAGGAATACAACAACATTCTTAATATTTAAAATGTTTAAGAGAGCTATAGAGTATGTATGATGCAGTGTAAATTCATATTATGAAAGCAGTAGGTGTTTTAAATGTTCAATATTTTTATTCACATCAAGTACTTCCTCCCCCAGCAGGCACATTTTCACAGACTTGGAGGATAGCTGAGGTTGGACAGCACCTCTGCAGACTGCCTAGTTCAATCCCTCAGCTCAGAGCAGGGTCAACAGGAGCAGATTGCTAAGGGTCATGTCCAGTTGGGTTTTGAGTATCTCCAAGAATAGATATACAAAGTCTGAGCACAACAAGTTTCACTGTTTTATCACCCTTGAAAAAAAGTGCTGTTATTATACTTAAATGCAATTTTCTGTATTTCAGTTTGTGATCATTTCCCCTCAGTGACCACCACTGAGAACAGCCTGGCTCCATCTTCGTCATTCCTCCCATCAGGTACTTATACACACTGATAACATTTGCCCTGAGCCTTCTCTTTCTGAGAAGCCTCAGCTCTCTTGGCCTCTCCTTGCACAACAGATGCTCCAGTCCCTCGGTCATCTTTGTCGTCTTTTGCTCGACTTATTCCAGTATGTCCACCCTTTCTCGTACTATGGAGATTGGAACTGGACATAGATGTGGTTTCACCAGAGCTGCTCTAAATCTAAAACTACCAAGCTTTAAATTTTACTTTATCTGAAATTCTTCATCCATTCTCATATTTCAGTTGCTAGAAATAAAAACCAACACAACTTTACCATTTTTCATACATAGATTACCATCAACTCAAGTGTTTAGAAAACTATTTTTTACCTTCTAAAAACATACAAAAGCAAATTTTGTTCTAATCCTTTGAACAAAAACACAGACTAATTTACAAGCGGGCAAACAAGACAGCTTTATACAGATCCTCCAAAGCTAAGGGGGATTTTACTACACCACTACGTCAGGAAAAACAAAGTCACATTTCTCTAATCTGGTCAACTATACCAGTTACTGTTCAGAGATACCTAAAAAAATAACAGACTGACTTATTTTATTGGAGCTTAATAAAGAATTCTTCCTAAAAAAGAAAAAAAAGCAACGACACAAAGCATATACAAATCATACGTGAGTCTAAAAATGGTCATGAGGTTTGTCTTAGCTGCTAGTAGAAATATTTTGGGGAAGAGGTTTGTGACTTTTGGCTTTTAGGACTCATTTTCAAATCTGTAATATCAAGGAAGGCTTATCTTAGGCTTATCTTAAAATTAGATTTTGTTACAGTTGCGTGTTCTCTGAGCTGAAGCTTTAAGAAAAAAAACCAATAACACAGATATCTCAAAACTCAAACTTAGACAGACACGCTGGAAAACTTAACATGATATAGAACATTGTTACTGAAAGAAAGGCCAAGATACAATAGCAATAGTTTTTAACTTACATTTGAGTGTTTCTCCAGCATAAGGGATATGTAGCTTAAACCGATCACAGCTCGGTCCAGGAGTCAAGGATGTACAGCTAAAAATGAAGATAAGAGAAGAATGTGCTAAGCAGTTACAGATCGTAGCAGATGCTAACATTATTCTACAGGTTAAAAATTACTTACATAGTAAAGATGATGTGAATACTAGAAATATTCATCCTTACAATTCTGAGGAGAAGAAAAGGTGGGAAAGATGCAGGCTGCTCGTTCTCTTTTGATCAGCAGTTCTCGTAACAGCATGAGCAGCTTTAGGACCTGTGACAACTACCTTTCTTCCCATTTTAACAAAATGTCCTGGTTTCAAAGTGTAATTAGAATAATATCAATTAGTCAAAGCCATCAAATTATCTACTTTGTATATGATTTTGCTGGTGACAACTATGCCAAAGTAACATGGTTACATGCTCCCTCGCTCCCCCATGGACATACCTGGGATGAATTTCAGTTTTAATACATCAGTATTCAGTCATTTTTACCTGTTTTTACCTTCAATTTTTACCTTGTGGAAAAGTCTCACAGTAAGCCTCCAGGTGAGCAAGTTTCAGAACCAGGTATTTGAGGCTATGACAACTGAGTATCTAAGTTCATGATCTGTGACCATTTCATATCTCCTGCTTATCTGGAACACCGCATCAGTAGTTGGGTCTCACGGTGATGAGCAAGCATTTTATGAAAACAAAAGTCACTGAAAAACTGTTTAGTGTCTAGGCCAGAGATGACCAACTTTTTCACACCTTCTAAGTCATGCACCAAAATCTTTGCATAAATAAGAACCAAAAATCTCAGCTGCAAAAGGAGAAACAGTGGCACAAAGTGTTTCACTGGCAGGAATGGTCCCTAGAGCTCTCACCAGTGTGGGCTGGTGGGCATATGACAGGTCCCAGCAGCAAAAATACTGGAAGCCCTTAGCAGTTCATTACTTTCCATATCTAGGGATCCTGAAAACCCAGAAGTCTTCTTGCCAGACTAATATCACTCAGAATTGTTTATGGCCCGAGCACAAGAGCTACGCTTGATGTAAGCCACTTAAAGCTCAAAGCTAAAGCCTGGCCAACTCTAGCCAAAACAAACAGTGAAAAGATGGTAGACAAAGGTAAAACAACTTGCCTAAGCTCATATATCAGATCACTGTTAGAGCTGTAATACAAACCACTAACAATATAATGAAACAAAAGTCTTGTCTACTAGGCCATACACACAACTGAAAGCAAAAAGATGGGTAGACCAGAACAGAAAGAAATTCTGATCCTACCTGATCAGAATTGGACAACACGGTAACTCCTGGAGCTTGCTCTCTCTTACTGCAAAAGAGGCACCAGGGTAAACAGGGTAATGTTAATTCTCACTAACACTCAAAATCCTTGAGCGCGCCATTTCTCTCAGATGCTGGCTCCACAATCTCTTTTCTCTTTACACTTGAAAGTTAAGGAAACTGTGTGCACTAGCTTCAGATTGTTTTTATTCAGTGAGCTGCATTTTCTACTTAATCAAATTTGTGCTTCATCAAAAAGAACCAGTCACAAAACTACAGAACTATTAACTTACATGAAGTTTTCATAAAAATACGACAAAAACATGAGAAAACCACTCGGGTGCACCTAGAATCTAAGACAGATACAATTAACAGCCTACATTGATTCAAGAAAATACACTGCACATTTTCCATATCATTACAGAAATTAGATAACTGTTCTTGCAAATAAAAGGGTAGCAACACATGCTATCTTCACTTTAGAAAGGTTTTTGCAGTGTCTTGTGAGAGCACCATGCAAAACAATCTATAGAAACATAATTTAGATACAACTATTATCAGATGTGTGCAGAGCTGACTGAAAAGCAAGTTTCAGTGAAGATTAGTTCACATCTTGCTTCAACCAGGAAGAATGCACCGACTGGGTTTTCTTCTGGTAGAATACTACTTGGCATTTCATTGAAAGACTGGTGATGGAAAAGAGATGATGTATATTAAAGCTGCCAATGATGCCAACATGAAAGTGATCACAGTATGCTAGATGACAGGAACAGAGCTGAAAAGCGTTTTGCTTTAACGATCTATACTACTTCTTTCTGAATTACATCTAGGTAGGGCTTAGCAAGAACAGTAAGTATCACCACCCTCACTGGGAATAAAATCAGGTTCTGTTTAAGAGCAAGAAAGATTGGCACTCCGGTGCATCAGAAACAAGAAAATACAATTTTTTTTTTTCAAAGATGCGGGTTTTTTAGTAGGTGAGAACAGCAAAACAGGAGTGCCTACTGCTAGGATTTTTTAATGGCTGCAGATGAATTTAACAGCCATAGGGTATGAGAGCATTATCATCTACTTTCAAGTCATTTCTAAGACTTACATCACGTATAAGACAAATTCTAGGAAGCATACGAAAAAAAAAACAACACAAAAAAAATCCTTTGCAAGTTCCAAAATATCCTGCAACATCAGTTAATATTTAATGGAAGTTTCTTTCCAAGCAGCACAGGTCAGTCAGAGGCACATTTCTCAAATACCATCAAAATAACCTTGTTGTTGCTAGCTTTTCGACAGACATAAGAATTTCTGATCCTACAAATACCCTACAAGCTTTTCTTTTAGCACAATGGGCCATTTGGAAATACTTAGGGAAAGTATAATATTCTTTAACATTAAAATAAAAGCCTGATTCAATAGTAAATGTCCCTAAAAGCAATACTAAGTATTTTTCCTAGATTATTATATTCCACTAGAGATATTTTTAATTTTACTGGTCTAGAAATGATGGAAAGTGACAGTATTCGCAGTCTTTCTTCTTTTTTTTTTTTCCAAATTACTCTGGCTAGGCTGCGCAAGAGACCTCAATAACTGCAACAGGCTGAGCAACCAAGCAAAAATCTTACATACATCCATTTGAAAGGAGGCAGTTACTTTTTAGTACAAACAGGAAAAGAACAAAACTCCTAAGGCACATCAAAACTTTGGTACATCTAGCAGTCTACGTGTGACCTTATTTCAACAGAAAGCCACAGACCATGGCTTGACTACAGACATCTTTCTCCTGCTTGAAACTTCTTAACACACAGAACCTTTCATAATTACAAACAAGCCCCAAAGCTTGGCCTCTATTCTTTCCAAAATGTAAGATTTTACATTTGCTGATCTTTTTACTTAACATGTTTCACACTAAAGTTGCATTGAAAAGTAATGACTTGTAACAAGGTCTTTTAAAGATTATTGTTCACAGGGAACTGACATATACAACAGGAATATCTGGTGTTGAAAATTAATTTCAGGAGCTGACTCCATCTCATGATGAAGAGATGTGATATCTCCCTCTTTATTCAGGGAAAAATATTACACTGGTTTGCGTATCTTCATCTAAATAGTCAGTATTTTACATAGGAAAGCCATGGAAGCAAGAATTAATGTTCTGATGCTCAGGGCAGTGATAAGAATTATTCTTCGAAAGATGATTAATGCTATACCACAAGATCTCCCATAATGGTTTCCCTACTAAAATATCAAAGAATCATCAACTTGACAAGTTTCCGGGACAAAGGAACATCCTTGAATGTATCACGTAAAATCATGCTGCACTATTCAAAGGAGCTGTGCTGAGACCTACAGTTGCAATCTGCTAGATGGAACCAAGTATGGAAGAAACTATAACTGAATAAAAACTCTTCTTCTCAGCAGATTTTAGCTAAGCTGCTTGAGCAAACACCAGATTAAACTTGAGCTGAGATACTTTGCATCCTTATAAAATACATATTCCAAGTAGGAGACAGGTAGAACATTCCTTTGTGGACTGTTTGATGCATCTTGCAGTTGGGATTGTCTCTGACCTGTTGGAAAAAGGTTTCTGTCACAATAACTAGAACATACATAAACTAAACCAGTTCTCATTCAAAGAAAGTCACTGTCGGCACCTGATGCTTAGTTAAAAGTGTTCAGAATTCTCTACCAGCCACAAAAGGAAACAGGAGAGATTATTCAAGAGGAAATAAAAGAAAAAAAATAATCAGGGAAGTCACTCAGTTTTGCTGCTCGGAATCGGGCATCAGCCTACAATGACAGGTATAGAAGGTATCTTTCTGCAGAACTAATCCTTCTTCCTAGAGTATTCTGAAAGCCTCTAGAAAGGCAGTTCTCATCGAGCATCAAGGTTTTCTCTTATACCAATGTATTTGTAACTGACTATTCTGCTGAATTGCGTCTTCTGTTTTGTTGAAGCTCCTTCTGAGCCACTTTGATATTTTACAGGACTGAAGACACGATGATAAGGAGGACTGTGATAGCCCTACATTTCAACACAGTCTTCCTATCAGCTAGTCTTCTACAACCATCACTTCAAAGTATTCCTAACACAAGCAGTTTTAAATTATTGGAGCTCTGTAAAATATAATACAGAAACAAGTTCTGTGCCAGCTGAAGGGGATCAGTGAAACAAGAACCCAAGTGCTTACCACTTTAATCCTTAAAGTCTGGAGATGACCGGTTATTCTGTCCAAAGAATTAAAAAAAAATAAATCCCCAACCAACACCCTCCCCCCCATCTCTTTATGTCCCAAAATTCCAGTCTGAGGCTCATTTTTTATACCACTCATAAAAATCTACTGCTTTGAACCATATCAATCCATAGCAAATGTCCAGGAATGCCAACAGAAGTACAACAGCTCTACTGAAAAATATACAGCCTCACTTTTATTTCTACATCTTTAATTGGTGGTAAAGGTGTACGCCCCAATATTCATGTCAGATTTATTTGACGACTATCAAATTTCTTGATTTAAAAAAAGCATGCAACGTGTTTAGTTATTTTTCCTTCTTAGATCATACAGAAGGCTTTACCACCTTTACTAGCTGAAAAAAAGGCCCTTGGCTGTATTCCCAACCTTTCCCAGCTCTAATATACCTAGTATATGTTTCTAACTGCTCCTGTATATGTCATATGAAGATACTAATAGGGAAAATGAGGTCAAGTTCCTTTCCAAGGAACTAAGCAGCTAAAGAAGAAAATTAGTATTATTTTAGTAATGACAAGACACAATTCAGTCAGGGGTTTAGAGGCTGAACGTTTTGTCAGCAAGAGTCAAATATAATTCAGAAGCAAAGACAGGTACATCCCTTGTTACTAACAAGAGGCAGTAAATTCAAAACTCCACCCAAAACTCTTACTGTGGCGTTTGCTAAAAAAACCCCAAACACCTCAATGTTAAACTCAAGTAGAACAGCCTTTCGCAATGCCTTCAGATTCTTCTTTCCTCCGTTTCTGTAGATGGAAATCTGCTCCAGTGTTCCTTGAAGACACAATATTTCATCCCATTTAATTACAAATTCAATGCAGAATTTGAACAGACGGATAAGTCATCTACAGAGGCATTAAGAATAATTAAAGTGTATGGAGGCAGGAGGAGAGTTGAAGGAAGGCCAGCAGGTGACAGGTTTTCCGCGAGGATCAGGAAACAGAAAAATGGTGAAAATCACATTGTAGAGAGCTAACACTGATGGTGAAAACCTGTATTGTACTGCAGCCCCGGGCAACAGCACACGAAGCTTTACAAGGTCCCAGAGGCCTGTGAATACACAAAGAGTACAGAGCAGCTGCTGCTGAAAACCAACAGATGCAAACAAAATTCTGTCTATCAGACAAAATTTGAAATCAAAGAGATAGTCCAGTGAACCAATTTTCATCTTCAGTTCCCTTTCTTTATACAAACATATGTATTAACACATATGAGAGGGGGACTTGCGATAAAGATGTACAACATTGCTTTTGGGAAATAAAAATCCAGTTGAGTGATCACTACTTACTTACTTATATATCTTAATTAAAATACTAAAATCTGAAAGTCAATTCACTATTATTGCAAAGATCTTTCCAATAGACAAAAGCACTGTTTTCATAAAACTCATTTGTACTCTAACTGGTTTCCCCAAACTTAGTATAAAATGAAACTACACACAAAGACTACTCTTGGTATTGCAATAAGAATGATGTTCTTGAACCCTGCTAGCATAGATGATATTCTGGAATTGCAACTGCATTTCAATCCATAGTTATCAAATGGGAAATTCCAAGCTGTCTCCAGATATGTCAACTATATTCCCAACAAAACCTTCATCTACTGTAAGTGCTGATTTTCCTTTATGTACATATTTGTGGTTTTTTCTATGAAGTTCATCATACCAATTGGAACTTTTAGAAAGGAGTGGGATGCCAGGCAGAACACATATCCTAGGAAAACAACCCCTCACTTGCCTTCTGCATAGGTGGATTTGCATTTTTAAAACAGTTCAAATAAGTGTTTAAAATTAGTTCAGCTGCTAGC
The DNA here is from genome assembly GCA_013399095.1 of Psophia crepitans. Classification (NCBI taxonomy): domain Eukaryota; kingdom Metazoa; phylum Chordata; class Aves; order Gruiformes; family Psophiidae; genus Psophia; species Psophia crepitans. The sequence goes on from VWZZ01003502.1 coordinate 1,336,753, forward strand.
AACCTTTCACTAGAAACACTATACAAAAGCAGCTAATGACTACTATCATTAGTAAAACAAATATAACAGCTGTATGTTAACAGAAAATGTAGATTTATTTCATGTGAATGAGTGTTTGGCAAAGCAGATGTTGCAGGTGGGGAGAGCTCTGGACCTGCTTCTAGAACTGCAAATCTGCTTCACATCTGTCCTGATGCTGCAGCAGGTGTCCTGCAACCTCCCAAGTACAGCTACCTCTGTTGGAAGCAGACACTCAACCCAGTCTCTAAAAGGGAAACAGAGGAAGCGCACACACATACACATATATATTTATATTAAAATCATCTCAGAAAATTTCTGCATTAAGTGAAAGCGCATAAAAACCCCACATGGTTGTGATTTATTTTTAGCATCACAAACTCCCTGTCCATTTAGCCTAGGAAGGCTGATTTTAGAACTCTCCAGTCACAACAGTAGAATGGGCTGGAATGGGTCACCACAAAAAGGAGTATGAGGACAGAGCTGATAACCAGCACCACATGTAATACACTTGCAAGTGTACTTGAAAAAACAGCTCTGATGAACAGACTATCTCAAAAGTTTCCATTTGTAAAATCCCTACAGTTTAGGGTGGGAGCTCATTATCATTCAGTCTCAAAGACCTAATTATGATATAAATTAAGAAAAATCATTAGCAACTGACAAAGGAAAGTTTTCAACAAAACATGCTTTACAAATGTGCTTTAGATGCTTTAGAAACATCTTTCATAATCAAACTGATTACCTTTGTAAGCAAGCTCTTTTGTATATACAGGTAATTACTTGCAACTCCCTTTAAAAACTACATATGACACAAATACTCCCCAAAAGAATAAAATAGAAACAGAAAATGGAAATTTTAATGAAGGAGTGATTGAAATATGAACAGAAACAAGAAAATTGCAGTAAGATAATAGTGGTAATGCACACTTTAGTAGACTGTTTTGGTAAATAAACTAGTGAATTCACAGCATCATAAACTACCTTTCTGTCACATGTTCACGCAAGGAAAAAGCACTACTTCATTATACTGTAAGACCAGCTGTACCCCAAATCCTTGGAACTCATAAGCAAAGTGTTACAGAGGGGTGAGGAAGCAGCAGATGCATCCTTTGGCTTTACTTCATCTCCTTTCCTTCCTGTCAAAGTCCTGTTTCATATTTTCGTAACTGCCATTTGATTACGTATTACTTTGTTATTAATTCTGTCCATGAATTAGAACCTAATAATCTCTCATGTTCTGCTTCTACTGTTCACTAACGTGAATTCAGCCTCTGAAGAACAAAAGAAAAAAAAGTTAGCCAATAAACATTTTTGCTTTTCGCTTACTCTTAGAGAACCATTCTTCGCCATGTATGAAATCACAGTCTACCACCTGGAGTTTCAGATCCTTTCAGTGTTCACAGAAAGCACATTCATACAGAAAGTCACAAAAGCCAAGCTAATATAAACACGAGTTTCAATAAGTCATATAGCATTGCTCCCAATGCCGCCTGCAGTAGCCATAAAGACTCCCATATTATTTTCCAAGTAATTTATTTCACACCATAGAACTGTTTATTGGAAAATGCAACAAATTGGTATCAGGTAAAAAACATCAAGTCTAAAAGCATAGTTCATGTTTATATATTATCCCACTAACTGAAGAATATCAGGAGGGGTCCAGTGATTCTGTGCCTTTTCACAGACTCGGCTCTTTCAGCTTTTCGTCTTATGAGAGATGCTCTAGTCCCCCATCATCTTTGTAGCCCTCTGCTAGAGTCTCTCCAGTAGCTCCCTGTCTTTCTTGAAATGGACAGAGTACTCCAGACGTGGCCTCACCAGGGCAGAGCAGGGGAGGAAGATAAAGCCCCTCTACCTGCTGGCCACGCTCTTCTTAATGCACTCCAGGGCACCACTGACCTCCTCGGCCACAAGAGCACACTACTGGCTCATGGAGAGCTTAGAATCACAGAATACTAAGGTTGGAAAGGACCTCCGAGATCATCAAGTCCAACCATCAACCTAACACCACCATG
>VWZZ01003502.1:1338940-1351569 GCA_013399095.1 Psophia crepitans
GCTGCTTCACAGCAGGTCAACCCCTAACCTGTACCGGTGCCTGGTTGCAGGTCCCTACACTTGCCCTTATTGAACTTCATTTGGTTCCCCTTCACCCAATTCTCTAGTCTGTCCAGATATCACTGAATGGCAGCACAGCCTCCTGATGTATCAGTCACTCCTCCCAGTTTTGTAACATCAACAAATTTGCTGAGGGTATGCCCTGTCACCTCATCCAAGCCACGGATGAATATGTTGAATAAGAGCAGACCAAGCACCGACCCTTGTGGCACACCACTAGCTACAGGCCTCCAACTAGACTGTGCCACTTACTGCAACGCTCTGGGCTCTACCATTCAGCCAGTTCTCTACCCATCTCACTGTCCACTCATTCACCACACACTTCCTAAGAATGTTCTATCTTTAGAGATTTCTGGCCATGGATCTCTAATTATTTGATTTCCTAATCTTATAAACTCTCAGAAGACATTTATGTTAATACATAACCACAAATTTGGTTCGTTGGACACGAAAGTTAGACCAAACAAGGATTACCAGATTTTGAACATAACTTGACAGCTCTCAGTTACATCTACATTAAAAAGGGTAACTTCAAATTCTGTATATTCATATAAAATACTACAGAACTCGAGACACAGCAGAAGACATATGAAAAGATGATACCATTTCCCACGGTGTTCTCCTGGAGAACTTTGCTGCTCATGGCTTACATGGGCATACACTTCACTGGGTAAAAAACTGTCTGGATGTCTGGGCCCAGAGAGTTGCGGTGAATGGAGTTACATCCTGTTGGTGGCTGGTCACAAGTGGTGCTCTCCAGGGCTCAGTACTGGAGCCAGTTCTGTTTAATATCTTTATCAATTATCTCAATGGGGTGATCGAGTGCACTCTCAGTCAGTTTGCCGATGACACCAAGAGTGAAGAAGCGTTGTTCTGCTTGAGGGTAGGAATGCTCTGCAGAGAGATCTGGACAGGCTGGATCAATGGGCCAAGACCAACCATATGAGGTTCAACAAGGCCAAGTGTCTGGTCCTGCACTTGGGTCACAACAATCCCATGCAATGCTTTTGATCCTACTGAGCCCAGTCTACCCATAGTTCCCATAACTTCGAGCTCCAAACCCATCGGAAATGCCTTGACATGTCTCAACGCTGCTTACAACATCTCACCTACAATCTCAAGTTTTCCTCCCTCCTAATCTAATAAAACTAAATTTTGCCTATGTGCAACAGGTTAAAACTAAAACATCAAAATTCACATGGAAGATGATATATCACTCAAAATCTCCAAAGAAATTGTTCCTTTTAAGTGGTTTCATTACCTGTGAATGCTTTGCAGTTGACCTGAAATCATATCAGTTTTATAGGGTTTAAGTTAAGGCTTATGACTAAGATTTATGGCAGCCTGAAAAACAGGACAGACAGTTGACTATCTAATTGTTCAAAAAAATTCTCATCGCAAAAGAATTATTAACAAAGGACATGTGTTTTTTAGGGATTCCCCTTCAATCAAACAAAAAATATGCATGGCTGAAGTGCACAACAAATTATAGAACAACTTTTACTCAAGAGATTGAAATCAGCATTCTAGAGGAAGAAGAAGGAAAGAAATAATACGTGTGAGATATTTTGAAAGGTAACTAGTAACACTAACTATAAACAAAAATAATTCAAACAAGTTTTTCTATCGAACAAAGAACTGACCATCCCAAACAGAGCAACAGGACTCTGTCATATTTTTGGCTTTAAAATTTTATTTCAGTGATACATAGGAATCTTTTTTGGTTGTTTTTGTTTGTTTGTTTTTTAGGGAAATACAATTTTAGATATTTTTATATTTGCCTTTTTTTTTTGGTCTCTTCTCCATATTGGAATTCTGCAATTTCCTTTCATTGACTTAATTTCATTGGGAATTTTTAAATCTTACAATAATAAAAATATTCAGTTCTAGTGATCTAATTTTACTTTTCCGGCCATATACCCCAGATTATAAAGAAAGAGCCTGTGGCCTACACTGCACAGTGGTTTGCCTCAGACCTATCAATTCCCTTCTCTCAGGAAAGACAAAATAAATATGTTCCCTTTTACCAGCTTCTCATTTTCTATGGATTACTTCGAAGGTTTAACTTTACCTCAAGGACTGAATTCAGTCTCTTCAACAAAAATACCAATTTCAAGAGCAAATGGAACTGTTCACTTATACATAAGGCTCTAAGTATTCTTTTCAGATGCTCACCTCCAGTTAGATAATAGTTGACTCAAGGTATGTCTACAGTGTGAAGTGCAGTGCCAAGTAAATGCCCAAGCTAAGTATCACAATAAACAGATTAAAATAGCTCAGGCATCACATTACATTGGTGCGGTTATTCTGTTCCCAGCTGAACTTCAGGTACTAACCTACACTGCAAATTCAGTGCTGGACAGTTACCCAAATGATAAGAAAAATTCAATTATCCATCAGTCAGAAGAATAAGCACCGTAACTGATGCTTCAGGAGATCCCAAAGCATTATATGGGTGCATTAAAAGGGCAGCAATAAAGAGATGTACAGTTTTGATCTCCCACACTGTCAGAGAAAAACTGTGTAGTTAGAAAACAGTGTAAAGATTCTGTTTTCCAAAATTAATGGCTTGCTTCCTTTATTATCACTTACAGAAATAGTTTACAGAAGTATTCCCAGTCTTCTGCTGACTGTAATATAAATGTGGAAAAATCAAATACCCAACACTGCTGCATACCAGTCTGTCAAGATTGAGCTTTGATCATCTACAATGCTTTTAAAGCCCCTAAACTCATCAGACAATGGTAGCAACAAACAGGCTAAAACCAAAAATCATAATCTTTTGCTTTAGCTTCATTCCAAGTGTACATTAGTTACCTGATGTTATGCCATATATGCGTACATGCATATGAGAGACTCAGGCATACACGAAGTATAACTGGTAAATTCTTCCAGCCTTACGTATGCAATCAGCTATCCAGGAATATACTCTTCTCTACTCAGCAGAAGAATAAAAAAAATTAAAAGCCAATTGTTCTCAGCTTCCCGTGAAATGTAACATGCATCCAAGATCCACAGTACGCTAGAGATCTCTCCGGCTTACATTAAACAAATGCTGCATCTGTGTGATGCAAGGGTTTGGAACAGGGGGACAAAGTGGACCAGGTACCCAATTATTAGATTTTTAGGTAACTTTACAAGAAAAAAAAAAAAGAAAGGCTTTGGAATTTTTTTCTTCTGCAGTGCTGAACAACACAAAGAAATAAGACAGACATCTGTTACAGCAGTAGCTCCTGGACAGAGACCTACAATATATTAATGTAAGCCCTGGGTTTCAAGAAGTGTTCAGGGAGTTACTAAGGTACAGATAGCCAAAACACACATTTAAGTATCTTGCTAAGGTACATCTTTCCAATTCTCTTTGGCTCATATGTCAGACAAGAAGAAGTCACTCACTATCCCAGTCTAAAAATACCAAAGAACTACTATGCAGTATTTAAACTGAATGAATCTAGGAAAACATAGGCAAATCTTTCAAACTAGAGCCCAAGTTACTGCAATTATCTAATACAACCTTTACTTTTTAAAATCCTTTCTTTACTCATAGCACTTGAAACTGACAAACACACTTTTGCTGAACAGCTTCAAGCACCTAGTTTAAAATTGGTGTGAAAAAAAATGCCAAACTTTGGAGAATATTTACAAAACCATTACTAAATGTATGCACTACACTTAGATCTTTATCAGACTGACATTTTGCCTTTGTTTTTTCAACATTCAGAAACAAATGCAGGAGATAGCAATCTTGGAGACAGTCAGTCTTTTTGGACCAGCACAGAAAAATTGTTTTTTGAAGTTCCAAGGGCTGCTTCGCAGCAACAATTCTCTAACATTGTGCCATCAGAGTCCCAGCCTGTTAAATTTCACTTCAGTGTGACAAGCAGCTACTAGTAATAAGATTCTTTGTAGTGAAGAAATATATTCACTATCAGAAACTGGAATGAAAGAACCTATCTGTGCAAAAGGTAATAATTTATGACTTATCCAACACAGCAGTAAAGGACTTGTAAGACCATACCTCTCCTAGAAGCTGCCACATCCTTTCAAGTATGCATTTTACTCAGACCATAATTATTTTTAAAACAGCTTTTCATGGCAATTGTGTTCAGAGGACTCAGACTCATTAAACTTTATACATAAACAAAATGCATGTTAAAAAACCCAACCTACAGATACCAATGTGAGCAATGGAATGTGAACTTTCCTCAAGTAACTGAAACAGAATCTTTCAATTTCAATTAATCAAAAACAAAAGATCACACAAAAGCTTTAAATAACTGCTACAGTATTGTAATAGTATTTCACAGTTAAAAACCAACATTATTTCATGAAATACTCATGTAAAACACGTATTTACTTTAAAAAGGAAATGTCCAAAAGAAAGGGAAATACCAAAGCATACTGCAATCCACTTGATAACACAAAAAAGTAAATCATCACTACTCACTAGGAAGCAGGGCAATAAAGTTATAAATATTGTATTACAGCTTGATAGTAAATTTGTATGTTAAAATCTGCTTCAGACAGTACTACATTTTTTTGACCACTCTTTATATAGGTTTCTTTCAGGAAAAGAACTAAGTGTAAACAGAGCTCAGTATCAGGCAGAGAGGCAGAAATCAATAGCAAATCAGACAGGTGCAAAGAATAAAATATCAGCATGGTTTACTATGAACAGTTACATAAAAATTCCACAATTAATCTCCTCATAAATATGTTACAAGTATAAACAAACAAGAGTGAAATTTAAAATTGTGTTATGAGTGGATATCTACAAAAAGTAGAATCTTAATATATGCAGTTTTAAATCAGTGTAGTCATTTTGAAATTCCACCTGGTGCAACACACCAAAGTAATTTAAAAAACAAAACAAAGTTTGTTGCATAAGACTAGGCTTGCAGTATAATTTGAGGCTCAAGCATGGGCCCTGATGAACAGCTGTAGGGGAAAAAAGAGAGTTCTCAAAGGCAATGACCACCACAGATAAGTTTTTCACTATTGTAACACTGCATAGGAAAGCAGCAGCCTCTTAAATAATTGCATTCTACATTATACAATAATTAAACACCCTTTGCATATGAAAATGTCCTCTATTTCTAAAGCTACCTAATAATCACTTTTCCTATTCAACATCTTTCCCATGATTATATATATATAAATGCTAAGAAAAATGCCCTAGCCACAGTTCAGCTGGTTATGAGTAAATTTTAATATCTCATTAAGATGGGTCATTATTTCAAAAAGACAATGCTAGAGATCAACTGAGTGATACAATATATAGCATTGACTCAACCGGCAGTAGTATTTCTTTGGGTCTAGAACAAGGTAATATCCTATGCAAGAGTTAAAATGCTTTGATCCACTCTGTCATTTGAAAGAATGTATTTTATTAATGCAACAGAGATGCCTGTCAGGTTTTTCTTATCACCAGAATCAATGCTGCTAAAGGTGCTATATTTCAGGCGTGACCGAACACTCAGGTTCTATTTTTGTTCACTGTGGAGCCCTTTTTACAAGAAAGCAGGTAATAGCTCTGCAGACTTGGCCACCTAGCTGTTTATTACTACCTTGAAGACTTTCCTTCTTTCCTCTGCTGCTGTAGAGCTGAGCTCAGTTCAGGGGTACTCACATTTCTGTACTAACTCTGCATCACCCATGGCAATATAATTCCTATGAATAGGACTCAGTCCTGAAGGTCCTACTCAGAGATGTAAATGTATGTAAGTGTCTGATGAGACTGGTACTGTCTAATAAGTTTGTAAAATACACAGACATTATGGAACTGTAACGTATTATTATAAAACATTTACATACTCAAAGACTGCAAAACAATAGGATTTCCTTACTATGACATATTTCCCTCCCACACTTGCAAGAAAAGCAAATTAACATATCATCATACTTCATACTTTTAATCTAACATCAGCTGTTTAATACAGTTCATAAAGCATAATAAAACTAAGTAGTCAAACTTAGCAACAAGTAAGAATAACTACAAAGTAAGTTCCTTATAAAATCATCTGACATACCGATTAACTTTTCAAATAATCAAAGGCTTAATATGTTTGCCATTTACAAATCAAAATTAACTGACATGATAGGCTATAAACCTGGAACTTGATCTTGCTGATGAAATAAAAGGGAAATTCCTTCGACTTTTGAGTTGAGAATGTCAAAACTAAGGCTCTGAACGGGCAAGGCCTTGGAGATATTACTATATTCAGTACGTTACCATTATTCCTGGTTAACCACAGCTTCCATTTCTAAAACCTAAGAAATGAGAATGGATGGATCTTCACTTTGTATGTTTTCTTACACATTGTAAAGCACTGGTCCATCAGGGAAGCAGAGTAACTACAGTAACCCTTGATTTCCTATCAGAGTAACAGTGTGGTACATCACAAGGAATCATGCAGCTCCTCCCCTTGACTCAGAAGCTTCCAGATGTTTCTGTTTTCAGTGTCAATAGCTATTGAGATGATTACCTTAAGTATTTTAACATCTTAAAGGTTATAGTAAAATCGTATTTATTTTAATCTTAGAAATCTTCCATATAACACACCAGGTAAAGCATAACACACTTGCACGTTCTGTAATAAACTCAAGCCAGACTACAGAAGAGATGTGTTTATACCCCTTTTATGTGTCAATAAATGTACAATCACTTCTCAAAAGCAAAGTTTCTGAACTAATAGTACTTATAAAGGGTCACATTCATACTTGAGCTCATGAACTGCTTTTTATTTAACTTCAAACAATCTAGTACCTCTTCCTCACATTCCTATTCCATTTTAAGTTTAAAGCCTCATTTAGCCCCATTGAACCTGAAGGGAGTTTTGCAATTAATGTCCTGAACCTTGTCCCCATAACTCTAACAACTGTTCTCCCCATTTTCCTTCTGTTTATGTCCAACCTCTACATCCTCGTACTTCTGTTTCTTTCATGCGGATATCACCTACATTTCCCTCTGCCTCCTACTTCCTCTGCACTGACACTTGTCTCTTTAAAAAAGCTTAAAGAAAGTGAAAGTATAGAAGGATCTGAATAATCTCATAATGTGGGATAGAGGGAGAGAGTACACTGATGGTTTTCAAAACGTTTTTGGACTCTCAGAGCCCTACAAAGTTTTCCTTTAGAGGCAGTACCCAGCAACAAATTTACATCTACTGACAATACAGCGGGTTAGGGATTTTGTTATTAAGCAGCTAACAATGGGCCTGCCAAAAACAGTCTGCGGAGTCCCAAAGGCTCCTATACCAAAGGTTAAAAACCACTGAACTGGATCTTGAGTTACAGAATGAACTTCTGTATAATTCTGTGATGCACCCAGTTTGTGTTAAGTAATTTTGGACTGTTTATCTGTTCAGCAACATCAAAGCACTAAATCACAAGGAAGTTTGTATTTCCACTCTGATGCGTAAATTCAAAATTTTCTATTACTATAAGCTAACAATGATTTATTTGTAACAAATAACAAAAATCTTTCCTAAAAACCCACATGCATGAAATTTACATTCCAAAGACAGTTCTAATTTCCAAGAAATCTTGCTTAGAAGAATACTTTAAAGAAATTTATTTGTACAAAAAAAAACCTCACTTTAAAAATAATTCTTAACTGAGTGCAGAATCTTGATTATCCCAACTCCTGTTCCTAATAACCTCAAGCCATAAGAAAAGGCTCAGCATAAAGAATGAGGTGCATTTCTACATTCCAGAACAACAACAACAACAAAGTATTGCTAGCACGTGCATATTGCTGAGCCTATTCCTTTAAACAAGATATGGGACAACCTCTGTCAGGGGCTGTGCTTGTGTTGTAGACTCCACGTTCACCACTGTTACTATAAAATTTGAATCACTGGATTTGGGCTGGGGGTGGTTTTCAGTTTTTTAAAGAATAAACTCTTGGGAAACATTCAGGATTTATCACAGTAAATTCAAGATGATCTCAGTAAGAGCACTGGCTGAAAACTTTAGACGCTTATTAAAACTACCTCTGAAAAGAGTCAGCTAGAAAACGCCGCTTTATATTATTTTAATGTACTATTTTAAAGGCAAGTGGCAGAAGGGGGCAGAGAGCAAAACCCTTACCTACCTCCTACCAAGCTGGTGCCTTCACCACCAGACTACAGCTGTGTTTTCCCTCTCCCTTTTTTAGTATTCCTTTATCTTAGATTCAAAAGGAGAAATGTAAGATAGCTCCCATCCCAGCCTTCCTACAAGACTAGTTCAAGAGAAAGCAAGGTCTGGCATGAAATGACAGCAGCAGATGCATAACTGCTCAGCCTGTCTCACGGAACTCGCAAGCCTAAATGCCAAGGCAGACAACACTAATAAAAGTTATAGCTTCTTAGACCTCCAAGTAAACCTGTTGTCTGCCACAGCACCTTACAGGGAGGGAATGGTTCTTCTCAACTAACATTAGAATTCACACCTCCCTCCTGAGAAGGCATTGTAACTACTAGAGAAGTACCTCCCAAACTCTCCCCGAAACCATAATAAAGCAGCTGACAGAAGCATATTAAACAAAGTTTTCAGCAGAACTAAATTTTAAACAACAGTGATTTGTGGCAATCCTCAAGACTGATCGGGTTAAGCCATCATTCAAAATGATACACAAAGCAGTAGTTTGTACAAAGGCGGTGATTTAGACACCTTAAGCTAAAGTAATTTCAGGCTCTGAACTCCAGTATCAAATAAATACCTGAAGCAGAGATGCCATCAGATGCCCAACTCTAAAATAATAAAGCAATTTCTAACGTGTCTCATCTTCAGTATTCTTTTATCAGTCGCCTTGGGAGTCTCCCCTCTCTGCACAATGTGTAAAGTAAACTCTACTTTTAACAGTTCACTTCTACCATGCATTATTCATAGAGGTTACACACCATAGTTTCTTTGTACACATGGACCCCAAACTTTATTACTATCTGAAAGCCATCATGAACCCTTCTGGAATTAAAAATAAAAGGAGCAGTTTGGCCTATTTCAAACACTTGGCCCTAGAGCCAAGGAAGATGAGATACGGGAAAAGTTAATTTTTTTCTTATTTAGCGTATTCCTGACTACAGGTAAGGTCACATAAATTTATCTTCAAGTTTTTAATTTACAGAAAAGATCCAGTAAGCAAGTGATAAACAACAGGAAAAAGTGTTTATAACTATCACACTGCTGAAAAACAGCACTATCAAGTGGCAGCGAGGAAAGTGTTTTAACAAGGTTATTATTGCCAACAATATGACAAATTACAAAATTACCAAACTACAGAATGGTAGTAAGACAAAAAATAATCAAGCTAGTATGTCAGCTCCAGAAATATTGGAAATGCTTAAATACACACAAACCTAGTAAAATTCAATTCTGAAAAGACAGCTTAACTCTGACGGGTTTGGTATTCTTGTTGGATGAGGAACTCACCCAGATTTCAAGTCTGTAATCCGTAAACAATTAGTAGCATCCAGTCCTACTTTTCCATTTCTGACCACACTGGAAATAAATGGTGAGAGCGCTGGAGAAATTCTGTTCAAGGCAACTTCGGGTGACATTTTAGTATGCTCCTTTCCTTTTGTCTTGAGCTGCAGAGAGATAGTAAGAGGGGGAAAAAATAAAAAAAATCCTACTTATTTGATGTAAATTCACATGCACTCTGCAAACATCAAAGGAAAAAAACCCCTAAGAATGCAACGATCACGAATGTAGAATAACTTAAGTGTACACAGGTTTATAAAGAAAAAAAATAAACACAGGTAATTTCTTTCTCCTACCTCTAAAACGTTCAATGAAGGCCATTTATTCAATGTCAACATAAAAACAGACTTATGTCCTAGGCTTCTTTAATTAAGATCCTATCCTTAGGAGAAAAGAAATAAATTGATGGCCATTCCGACACTTTGCAGCCCAGCCCTTCTCGTGAGCATTTCTATTAGGAGTCTGTAATTGACAAGGCACATTTGTTCTGCTTCCACTGAAATCAATGGGACTTACATTACTGGTTGTAACAGGACCAAGGGTTTGACTATTTCTCCGTATTCTCATTTGTAATTTCTAATACCATTAGCATAACTATAATCAGTATTACTTCTACATCACTTCATAAGCTATTTACAGCATTTCACATCGCCTTTTAAAGGCTAACACTGCTTTTCTTTCAGCAGTATCACCATACTCTTTGAAAGACATCTTCATTCACAGGTCAGGAAGCTGATGCACACATATTTTAAGCACAGCTTCTTCAGAAGCGCTTGCAATTGCATGACCTTATGCTAAATCAGTTAGGCCACTAAGTCAGCACACTTTAAGAACCTGCTGCTTTTTAGCTGAAATGCAGAAACTGAGCACGCATGCATTTTAACTCACTGCACCACAAAAAGGCTAGAGAATGTGGACATTAGACTGTGGTAGGAGAAGTGGGAGAAAAGACGACAAAGTAACCTATTACAATGCTAACTTAATATATTCGATCATATTGTTAGGCTGAGAGTTTCATCTGAAAATTAACTGAACTTGGCAGTTTCAGAAAACAAAGCTGTGAATGACTCAAGGTAACATAAACATGCCACTGGCAAGCGGGGCAGAGCAGCTCATACTTAAACTTTGACCATTACAAGACGTTTTAAAAAAAAAAACAATTTAATTGCAAAACACCAATATATATTGTATTTACTTCTTTACAAAATGCTGCATATGGACTGCTGTATTAATAAAGTGCTCTATAAAGAGAGCGTGAACAACTCATGGCAATAGTTGCAATTTTCTGTTGCTTCTAACGCTCTGTTTACAAGCATTAGGTGGTAACTAATGAACATTCTACAAACTGGTAATTCCCTGTAGCTGGTAGCAACACTCAAGTTACACATTTTGGTTTCATGAAGGTCATTCACACTGAATTAGTATGAAGCAATGTTCAAGAAATTACTATTTATCTTAGCTATTCGGAATGCACCCGAATAAAGCAAAGGCCAGGCACGTTAAGGCAAACAAAAAGACTAATAAAGCAAGACTTCCTAAAATAATAATTATCTTTAATATAGTGGTTCTTACATTTTATGGCAGCAAGGAAACTAGACTAAATATCTACGTTCTAACGTATAACGTGTTCTCTTCCCACATACAATTTGCCATAACTGACAATGAGGAACAACTGAAGTTTGCTTAGCAAACATCTACGGCAATTTTAAATGCTACCTCCTGTTTTCCACTTTTCTACCAAAAATTACTGCCCACTCACCTTTATTCTTCCCCAGAGGAACTGAGAGAACACAAACCCATACTTGACCTATTTCAAAGCAGTCCAATGGTTTAGATTGAACCGTTAATAAAAGGAGTTTAAAGTAAAATGATACTTTGCATGAGAGTGGCTAAAACAGGGCACATGTTTCAGCCTGCCAGCTCCACTGTCGGGAAGAATTTCAAGCAGAGAGGCAGAGGGACTGAATAAAAGTAAGTACTTCTTAAACCATGAAAAACATGCTGAAAAGCAAGCTATCCTTCTAGCAATCTTAAAGGAATACACAAAGATCTCAGAATTGGTTCTGATGACACATTTTAAGGGGACTGTGTTATGAGGGTAGGACTGGAAGACAGAAGAGATACACATGGTGATCAAAATTGCACAGATGCATCTTCCAAAATGAACAGGATGAGATTCCTTGTCTTTTTGTTAATAAAATATGTAGATATTGTCAAAACAAGATGTAAAGACAGCTAGGTATTTTTCCTGGGTTTATTGCACAATTTCTTTAAGATCCACACCACCTTCTACATAACACGGCAAAAACACCAGACTTAGAGGGTCACTACCAATTAAACTCACCGATTTATTTTGTAAATAAAGGTATTTACAAACACCACCACAACTAGTACCGTTTTCGTAAGTTTCAGTTGTCACACACCTATTTTTTTTCCCTCAGTTTAATTTTCCCACAGTACTGGAAACAGAACACAAACAAACTAAAGAACTAACAAAAACAAAACTCACTAGGCCGTTTCCCTCCCCAAACCAAAACATGTGAAAGAAGTAAACAGACTTAAGAGTCGGATCCTTTTAGATTCAGCAGGCTGAACAAGGACTCCAGGCCCACGTAGGATGCTTCACAGCACCCAGGAAAGCCCAAGCACCCTCTGGGCAGCAGAGTCTGGCTGCAGGACGCTCTGCTCCTGCCTCAGCACTAACATTACAGGCATCCAGGGAAGCTCTGAGGCGGCAGAGGTGAACACTGCGATGGAGACCTTGAGGTGCGAGGGAACCTTTCCTGCCTGGCCCTCTCGCCTTTGGCTGTGGGCAGCAGGGTTTGTGGTTTTCACTTTGAGCGTGGCTGTAACCTGCGTCTGTGTGTGGGGTAAGGAGGGCACCCACGACCACCTCCACCACCGTGCCCGAACACCCCCTGCCTGCCAGCCCGGATCGCGAGCAGTAACCCGAATCTGCGGCGCCACGGGTGAACCCCGAGTTCCCTCAGCCCCGGCACACCGGCCCGGCCCCTGCCAGGCCCCGCTCCGCCCCAGCCGGGCCCCGGCTGCCGCCTCACCGCCCCCCGCCTCAGCGAGGCTCCCCAGGCCATGTGCCGGCGCGG
>VWZZ01003502.1:1358380-1401902 GCA_013399095.1 Psophia crepitans
CTGCTTTGTAAGGACAGGAAAAAGGTGAAGAGAAATTGCAGGAAGGTCTTACAAAGGCCAAAAGACATGAAGTTTTACTGTAGAAAGTGTGAACAGGCTGTGGAGTTGGGGTTGAGATAAAATGCAGAGAAACTACAATTTTAACAGTGACAACTCCCCAGCTATCCAGAGGTCCCCTTGTTTTTCTGCTTCCCTTTCTGCCAGGCTGCTTGCTTTCTGCAGTTTTCTCACATGGCTGCATGGCAAGGTTCAGGGAAAAGCTCCGGTTTAGTCCTGCTATCTTCTCCCAGCACCAGCAGTTTGGAAGATATGGCACCCAGTAAGTCCTCTGTTACCTCCTCCTTCCCATGAATGAGTTCCCAGCTGTCTGCTTCTGTTCCTACCAGCTGCAGTGTCTGGTCTGTGTAAGTTTGTAAATTGCTTTGAGATCCTTCAAGATGAAAGGTTCTGCAGAAGTGAGATCATTATCGCCTTCTACCTTTCTCCACTCCCTGTTCTCGGCTCAAACTTCTTGTCTCATCTCAACTTGGGGTCCTGCACAGTACTCAACATTCCTGGCTCATGGCAACAAAAAGCTTACACACAAATTTCAACTTCCAATCCTTGAGTTGTTTGACGCCTCTCAGAGTACTTCAGAGCTGAAGGTTAAATATATGTATTTTTCTGAGCCAATGCTGAAATATTTAGCACTTGCCACAGTGAGATCGTACTTCTGCATTTGCGTCTGACTTCATGTTATTTTGTGTGCTTCAAGAGACTGTATAGTTCTCTTCCTCCCACTTCTGAAGTACTTACTCATTCTAGGAAGCATTCCAGCTACGATGTTATTCTGTGATCCTACACTATATTCTTATAGCCATACTTTGTTCATGTTCTTGTGGTTAAACTGTAAGCCTGTCAGGGCAGGGATTTCACTCTTGTCTGGCATAGTGAATTTGTGGAGTGGAACCCTGACAGGAGTTGAGAGGACTCTCTCTCTGTTCAGAGACTCATAGGCAGTAATGCAGTGTTTGGACAGGAGAACTCCTTTTCTGTTCAGCTGCATATCTAGCTGTTGTCTTCATCTTCTATATTTTAGCTGTCTAGTAAAGAGAGTTTTTCACTGTATAGTATCTATGTGTGTTTATTCCCAATGTCATTCACATTCCAGTGAAATTTCCCTCTTTCCTATGAAACTGAGGTCGTCTTAAACTTGTGTTTATGATACTGCAGTCATTTCCATGGCAGTAGACTATGATATCATCAGTGGAGGATTATGCCTTTCCTATGTGTGTTAGCAATTAAAAATTATGGTTTGTGAGATAAAACTAGTGTTTACCAAGCTTTTAGGTTTAGTCCATGTGAGGCAGGGAAACTATTGCTTCATTCTCTAGAGAGTTCACTTGGGTAATGGAGCAAATGAATCCAGAAACATTTTGATCCTAGCAGGTGATAAGTTTTTGGGGTTATATTTTCCTAATGGGAGAAGAAAATCAGTTACTCCATCTTGTGTTCTCTTGCCTGGCAAGGAACACCTGTCTGAAACACCATGGTACTCCTTATTTTTTTGTTCTTCAGAGCTACTTAAATGCATGACTTAAAGTATCACACTCTTCTAGTCTCATTAGACTGGCATTTTCCCCTTTGGAGGTCAGTAAGCTATTATACACTACCCACAAAAGTAAAACAACCTGGTTATCAGTCTTTTCATCTTTCTAATGGGTGCCCTATTTGCCAGCTATCAGTAGCTGAATCTCTTTGTTGAACCTTCCTAAGTATGTACGTGCTTTCTCATGGGTTGGTGACAGCAAAGGCCAGTTTCAACACTGCCATGGCAAAAGAAAATTCATTCATTTAAAATGTCGTGTCCAGTGTTAAAACAGTTGCTAATGCTGCAAGATGAAAATGGTGGGTTCACAACTTAATTTATTTCATCCCTTCAAATACTTCAGAATTTTTAACCCAAGGAAGTAGACTTTTCTCAACAAGAGCGAAGAGAAAAGGAAAAGAGATTAGATGAAAGTTTATACAGAAAGAACATCACCAGTCTAGGTATTGCAACACGAGACAAAATTTGTAGCCATTTTTGGTAATGTAGTTTAATTACAAAAATACACTACACCTGTTTACATTTCAGCCTGTTTTCCCACATAACAGAAATGAACCCTCATAAAATATCAGTTTAAATACTCCGGGTCAGAACATTAGGAAAAAAATCTATAAATGGTATGCCCTAATTATATGCAAGACTTGCATATGTCCAGTTTCACAGAAAGTCAAGGATGTGAAAAGGTTCTCCCTGAAATTATTACCATGTCAGTAACTGCAGTAGAAATAAATTCCTTTTCCTGGTGATGTTCCTGGAAATGGAACCATGCTGGAATGGAACAAAAGATAGAATTATTGTATGTAGTTTTCGGAGGCTGAGATTACTGATGCCGTAACAGACTTGGCCCATATTTACTGAGCATGAAGTCAGGTGATGTTATAGCAGCCTCCTGAGTGTGCAGCTTCCCTATCATTCTGCACTCCTGCTGAGCCTTCATCTTCTCTGGAAAACCCAGAGTGACACCTCTGTTTGAAGAAAATGAAGAGTGAGGAAATAACATTATGATCAGGCAAGAGGCTGTTGGGATAAAAGCTTGTTTGCCAATTGTCCAGTATCCATGTCCGGAGTGAGGGGTTTATGTTCATTTCTGCTGCAGAAAGGTGCCGTTTTATCTCAGCAATGCATAGTAGCATATGGCCATGGCTTCATCTTATACCATCCCACTTTACAGATAGCACAACTGTTGCCTTTTGCTTTCTGTAGGTTTCTTAGACATCTGTGCAGTTCCAAGTAAATAGAATGCAAAACAGTAATAGACTGGGCATTGGCATTGTCAGTGCTTCAGGGTATGCCTCGGGCTTCTGCTGTATCCCAATGATACAGACTGAATATTATGTTGTGTTGTGAATGTACCTATCATTTCTTGACCAATTAATACTCTTTTACCATATAACTCCAACAGAATTTTATTGTTTTGGTTATTCTCCCTGCTATTATTGGAAATTCTTTTTGGCTGGTTAAAATAAAACTTCTTGCCTTTTCAGTCTGGAGGTTTTTGCCACACAAGATTCACTACAGTCAAAGGGGAAATTGTCTAAAGGAACTCCTTTGAAAATATTTATCACAATAAACAGTTGTTAGGTGCTATATTTTAACACCCAACACTGAGAATATTGTATTTTCTCTCTCTTTATGAGCCACAGAATGATATGATTAGTAGTTCTGTTCTGTCTTGTTAATTAATTACTTACTGGCTGTACGGTTAATGGAAATAACCATTTTCCTAGATGCATTTCTAGACAGAAATATCTTTGGGTGAATTTTAGTACCCCTGACAGTAAAGAGCTGCTGGCACAAATCAAAAGCTGCAATAAAAATCGTACAGAGTCGATGGTAACAAATTTGTGCAAAAACACTCTGGGCAGGCATATATATAATGTTGCCTCTAGGAGCTGTCTGAGCTGTTCTTCCCATAGGAGTTTACCAGTAAGGTTTTGTTTGCTTGTTTTATATGGCTCCGGTTGTTAGCCCCTATATCATGCTGCAGTAAGTTATTTGATGCTGACATCCCTGGTTTCTTCCAAGCCTAGTATCATATACATCGAGCCTGAAGAAAATACGAAATGATTTTTCACTAGTATGTTGCCTGAGTAGGTGCAGCTTTATAGAACACGTTGATCTTTGTGACAACTAATTATAAAATAAGAAGTTGGTAATGTTCCCGAATATATCAGTTGTGTGCTCTCTTCTGGGTTTTATTATTTCTTCTTTCCATTTCTGGCTTTAGTTCATTTTTTCTTCTTTTTTCCTATACTAGATCAATGGCATGCCATCCCTGAACCATCTATGATTTCCCCGTATTAGCCTCCACCTCTTCTTCTTGTCTTTCTACATCACATTCTTACGGTGCACTTCTTTCCTATATTGCTCTTTTGCTGCCTCTCATCTCTCAAGAAATAGCATTTGCTTCCAAAGAATCAAAATTCCCTTTCGCTAATTTATTCCATCCATCACTTGCTGTACTTCCTATCCTCTCTCAGACCCCTGTTTATACAAAATGCATTAACCGTGCAAAACAGCAGAAAGAAAAAAACACATGTTGGTCAGAGCTGAAAATAAAGAATGGGAAGGAATAGGAAAGACAGATCAAGTTCAGTATTTGTGGACAGACAGGCATTTTCCATGTTCTCAAGTGTAATGAGAGTGAATATGCCTTCCTTCTTCTAATTGATCCTATTGATATTACTCTTTGTGAGTATCCTGTGAGTATTGCTCAATCTTTTATTATTATTATTTTGCCTATTTTTTTTTTCCCCCAGAAAGAACAAAGTAAAAAATGATCTGTTAGGAAAAAGCAGTTGGTGCTGCACATAGTACTCCATATAGAGGCAGCAAAAATGAGCAGATTTTTCTTCAGTTTTCATTCCCTGTTACTCATTAAATTCTGGGCACTAATGGAGACACGGGAGTTGTCCATCAGCAGGCTTCACAAGCCAGCATTATACAGAATTGCACCTTTCTGACTTTTAGAGGTCTGCCTTTCCCAAAAGAGCTTAAATGGTGAAAATGGTAAAGGTACATACCTGGAGGAGGTTCCTACGTGTCACAGGGAGTTAACCTTGCCAGCAAAGCCCAGGCACCCACTCCCCCGCGCCCTGCACATTCTCATCTTCACCCCGCAAGCCTTTATGTTATTGTAATCCAAGATTTTAGTAGATGCCTTTATAATTAGATTGGACTTCAGATAAAGCTTTCTTTTTTTCTTTTCAGTGTCAGTGAATCAAGGGTAAGATAGCTTCAAAGTAAAAACTTGTCTAGTGAAGGTGCTGTGAATTTAGCCCTGAAGTGATTGGGTGGTTGGACTTGGTAACGGTCGTAGGTCCCTTCCAACTCCTCTCCTCTCCTCTCCTCTCCTCTCCTCTCCTCTCCTCTCCTCATAGTAAGTCTAAATATATTGAGTACCTTTATCATCTATGATACATTGAGTAAGTATATGTAAACTAAGTACTGTTTTGGTTACACTTTTCATTTGTGATCCATATGTATTCTGTAAAAAGCACTTACTGTACTTACAAAACTTGGTGAAAAATATCGTACTTGCCAAAATCATTGTCCTGGGTATGAGCTTTTAGAGCAACATCTTATTGAAGAAAATTATTAATAATTGGACTGCACTGTATTTTGTCTTGATGACTATGTAGTGCGAACACGTCTATGATGTTGCTCTTAATATTGTAGTTTGAAAAGTACAATATGCTTGTGTGCAACATGCCTATACTTAATGGTGTGTGTGGGGATCCTTTTTATTTTTTAAACAAAATTGGAGACTGACAACAAGATTTGTAGGGGTGTCAGTAGGTGCTCTATTTTCTGCATGATAGTAAAGCAGAAGCACAGATTGCTTTGTTGATTTACCAGTATATAAAAAATCGCAATGACAAGAACAAGGACCCAGTGGCCTATCCACTCAACCATATTATTTCCACTTTGTTCGTTGTTGTCTGATAAATCCTTTCTTTAAGAGGTAAAGATTAATGTTCACATATGTCTCATTTATCTTAATCTGCCCTTGAGCATGTAAAGATCACTGTTTGCTTGGGTTGCAAACGTTTTGTTTTGTGTTGGTTTGGTTGTGGTTTTTTGTTTGTTTGTTTTTGTTTTTCTTTTGGTGTGTTTTTTTTGTTGTTGTTTTTTTCTATAACCCTGTTTTTTCATCATGATAAAATATTCTATTGGGCATAGGAACCATAGGCAGCCTTCTTCAGTCCTGGGTGAGCACAGCATGTTTCAGAGACAGTCTATTCTAACACCGCCATCAGATTGCCTTGAAAATAATTATGTAATTGCCCTTCCAAAAATAATATGATCGAGCGACATCAATGAAGAACGATGTGGGAGGCAAATAAAGTTAGAGAGTAGTAATTTTGAAAATTTCCACAATCTTTCTTAAATACAAAACAGATGTTTGGTAAGAATGATGGAATGTTTGCTGAGACTTAAATATCTGAAGAGAGATTCTTTAAAAAAAAAAAAAATCCCTTTAGAGCTTCAAGTTCAGAATTAAACATTCCATAGATTGTGGATTCATCAACATTGTACTCACCTTTTCCCAAAATGTAACTGCTAGTGATATTAGGAAAAATTACGGGTTGTTTCATGAGAAAGCTTTTTACTTTTGGCAGTTAGTCCAATAAATAATTTGTGTTGAAGGTTTCATATTCGTAACATAATTTAGGAATTTTGGTCTTTTGGTGACACTGTCATTTCACTGAAGTGTTGTACAGTGTGCCCCTGTAAATGCTTTGGGACATTCATGTGGACGCCTTGTCGTTTGCTTCATCTTTTAGTATCTAGGAGAGTAAAATTTGCTTCTGTGCACAGGGTCAGCAGAAATGTTCATTGAAGTTCTTCTTGAAGAGCTGGGGACATCTGTTCTCATTCAACGTGTTATGAATTTCAGTCTTTTTAAATTGAGGTTGTGATTGCACATATAAGAGGATATCAGTCTTGGGGCCCTCATACCTGTAGTCTCAGCCATTCATTTATTTTTCTCCTCTGCTAGAGATTTTCACCAGCTGTTTCAGTTCAGCTGTTTACCCATTCAGTAATGAGATGTGTAGTGTTTCTACACTGTTCACTACTGTGGCTAGAGAGAGAACTCAGACCATCCAACACCCAAGCAATAACAAATTGTTTGAATTGTCTGAAAAGTTAATTTTTCTTAAATAAAAACTTGTCATGTTCAGGGATGGGGGGGGGGGGAATATACATATTTTCTGTGCTTTCTAATTGTCTTTTAACAATTTTTTCAATCATTAAAGATCCGAAGTGAGACTAAGAACCTAGAACCGGATAGCCCCATACTTAAACCAAGCTGTAGTTAACTAAATTCCTGAGGTAGTCTCTTTATAAATCTTGGAAGTTTTCTACCTTCCAATAAAATGTTTTACTGGATTATTAAAAGGGATGAAAGCATAAACGAGTCAAGAACATCATATTTTGAAAAGAATTGTGGTCTTTTTGTCTCTGTGTTATGGATACTTTCCCATAGCACATGTTCAAATCTTTAAAAATTAAGCTACACAGAGCAAACCAAGGCTAAACCAAAATGTTAAGCCAGATCCAAAAGAGATCTGAGACTTCTTTTACCACAATGTTGTACTAATATTGCTAGTTAGAGGCAAGAACTGTTGTCTCCTTTTTATTTGTTCAGTAGTGAGAATCATGAAAGCCCAGTAAATTGTATGTACTAGACAGTGGCTAGTTACACCTACTCTAATCTCACAGGGATTTTCCCTGTTCTAGGGAATTCCCAGGAGGGGAGAAGGAGCCAGTTTTGTTCAGTTATTCAAAGAGAACAGAATCAAAGCTGAATTCTAGGTCTTTACATTCTATTTCTTTTTATGAAGACACTTTTACATGCATTATTTCTGCTATGACTTTGGTAGCCTGATGATCTTCAAGGAGAAAAAGTAATGTCTGAATGGGGTTTTTGATACTATGTAAATGGCAGTTATCTTCGATAATGTGATATCTAATCTAGCATACAAATTCTCTTTCCCTCTGAGTTTTCTGATGAGAATATTGTTTTGTTTTCTCCTTTTTTAGAGAAAAATATTTATATACTTTTTTCCTTTCTCATGCACATTTAATTTCTCGGAAACACTGATATTTTATGCTTTTCTTTAGTATGTCTAATGATTTAAGTATACTGTACTAAATTAAACCTTAGTTACATAGCATACAGTGTTTTCAACATATAAATTAGTATTGAGTCAAAGTTTCTACCTTTGCTTAGGGCAGTCTGGCTGTACTGCTGCCAGCAAAGGCACTCCTGCTCCTCCCCTCATTCACCTTCTTCACAATCCTGCAAGTTCTGGTCTACCCTGGCTGCTCTACAGTAAATTTGGATGTGCTGATCCAAATTAAAATGACCCTTGGAAAAGAAATATTTTGTTTTAGGAAGCTCCATGAGCAATAAAAGCAATGCAAGAGAAACAATGGGAAAATGCTGCTGAGGGAAGGGCATGGTTTTACATCAGCTTGAGCTGACAGTAATAATACAACTTTATAGTACTTTCATGTGTTGAAAACAATGAACAGACACTGGTTAGGTGTCAAGAATTGGAATCAAATCATGATGAATTTCAGCATTAATTTACACAAATGCCACTAATATACATCTCTCCCTTTTCCCTCCTTCCTTCTTCAGACTTTTTATCTCTGAATATGATCTAGTCACTACTTAGATGGGAACTTTTCAAGTTCCAGGGAAGGGGCATTAATGACTCGGTAAGTTGTTTCTGATTCAGTGCTTCAACACAGTAGTAAAGGATTCTGTTCTGTTTCTAATGCCATCCTTCCAAAGGGATGTCTGTCTAAAAATACAAATGCTAATCAGCTCTAGCCTTTAAGGGAACTTGTGGCATGTGCTTACTGGAAGAGAGGGGTGAAATTACTGCAGTAGTGAAATTCTTAAGTATGTACTTTTATTCATCCCAAGCCTCTGAAACATAAGTGGATAAGATTCTTCATTCCCATGAACAAATGTGGGCAGCATTGCCGTGCACTTTACATTTAAATACGGTTTTGTAAAAGCTCAGTTGAAATTCTGAGTGATTATATTCCTTTATTTGTAATGTCCAAAGTATTTCAGGATGCTTCGATCTGAACTTTCCTCTAAATATGACTCAGTAGTATGACGCACAATTTGCAAAACATATTCTATAGTAATTATATTTCCCATCTAGTAAGTGTTGGGGTTTCTCAAGTTTAGTTTCTGATTGTTCATAAGACATGAGAGTTCAATATCCTTTGCACCATTTATCCTCTCAAAGCTGAGCAAAATTTGTCACATAAGCACAGTGCAGTCTGTTAGCAACTTAAATTAGGTTTCTCAGGTCAGTGTTTTCAAATTACGTCAAAGTTGTGAATGGCTTTACAAAACATTTTATGCAACAACTCTGAAAGTCCCTGTGACAGTTTTTCTAATTAACTTATTTAGCCTAGTTCTGGAGTAACATTAGCTGTTTCATCACTTTTAGACTATTTTGAGTATTCTTTGTGGCAACATCAATAAGCCAAGAATTTATAGGGTTCCTTAATCATACAGATTACTCATCATTGCCTGCTTATAACAGAAGCCTGAAATGCTTGTTAAAATTGTCTGATGTGAATCAAAAGTTAGTATAGTTGCAGAATTAAATGACAAGACAATAGCATTATATTAGCAAAAAAATTTTCTTGAATACCTTGAAAGCGAAATTTCCCGGCTTATATATAGAGCAGTACTCCAAATTTGTTTAATATGGAAAATAAAAATAGGCTTCTGCAGTGGAGAATTGGTCTGAAAGGATTGGCAATCATGCTTGAAATGTAATAAGGTGGGAATTTTGTTTACAGTGAATTACAGGAACTTGCTATATGTTCTTTTCTAGTCTGCTAGCCTATTTTTAAAATTCGCCAATTATAAATCACTGTTCCAACTTGAACCATTGCTCTCTGCCTTGTACCTTTCCATCAAAACAATAAAAAAGGTCATCTCCCTGTCTTCAACAAGCTGTTTGATTCCCACAGCAATTCTTATGCCATGCTGCTTGAAACATTGAGGCCCAGATTCTCATCTCACCAAGCCTGTTTTTTCAGCAGTGCAATTAGGATGCTTCCATTGGAGTTGCATGTTGATGCCAGCGTAACTGAGAGAAGAATCAAGTCTTGGTCTGGTCACAGTTAAAACAAGAATATGTGTGGTTGAACGTATTTCTTGAAAGTGCATCTGAGCTCAGAGCAGTGCTATTAAGCAGATGTCTGCTGGGATGTTGCAATTGTAAATCCTTGTCTAAAAATATATTAGCTTTTTGTGGAAACAAATTCTATTTAGAATAAGCTATAATCTCTGAAAAAACCCCTAAGGAAGGAAAATGAATTGAGGCTTGATACCATTTTCATACTGCAGAATTTAAATGAGAAGACAGCATGAACTAGTGGATTGAGCTGATCTCTATTTTTGGTTTTGCCACTGGCTTCTTGGCTGACCCGAGGCACAAAAAGGCAAAATGAGTTGCCTAAATTTCACACCCACAAAACAGGAATAATGATGTTGTTCTGCTTTTTAAAGTGTAGTGAGATCTGTGGATGAAGGGAATTACACAGGAGCTGCTATTACTGTTTCTTACCAAGGTTGTGTGAAACAACTGTGCTTTACTGAATGGCACGTAATTTTAGAAGCGTGCCTGCATACCCTGGCACTGGCTGAATAGCAGCTTCCTCAGCTGAGTTTTCTGGCCTGTATTCTCCGGTCTACAACCATCACTACTTTGTCTTCCAGTGGTGAAAATAGCGATAAATTATAGATGTTACCATTAATAAACATTGTTTATCTACACTCATTACACCTTGTTCCCTGAACCGTACAAGTTGCTCGTTGTTGTAAAAAACCTGCCAGATGCTGCTGTGGGCAGTTTTAACTTAGCAAACCTTTCCATATGTGTATATATATACTTTTTTTTATATATATATATATATATATATATATTAAAAGCACCTATAAGTATACTTCTAAAAAGCTGTTGTATTTTTATTTAAAATGGTTTAAACATTTCCCAACAGAATGTTCCCGGCCCTGCCTCTCTGGAAACAAAATGAGTGCCATTAGCTGTATGTGGGAGCCTTCTGGGGCATCTCTGTGGTCACTCACGCAAAATAAACGTGCTGGTTGGGTACCACATCTTCACACTAAAATCTAGGGTGCTCTGTGAGCGAGCATCCCTACGTAGAGTCTGCATCCCTACCTGTATCTCTCCAGAAACTGTAACTACTGAGGAAGCACAGACCTGTAAGAACTCCTTTAAAGCAAAAATCTTAAGTTCTGCGAGTTCAGCTTCATTACTTTAATTTTAGGTTTTCTTGATTTCCTAATGCCTTTGCACTGATGGATGCTGGAGTTGAAAATTAGTAGAAAAAAAAAATGTTGCTTTTTTCTGAGAATTTTCAGTAAATCAGGATGTGCTCTGTCATTAATTCTTAAGATTTTGCAGACACCAATATGCCCCAGAAGCTGCAGCATAAACTCAGAAAGTAATATGCACCTATTTTTTGTGTACTTTTCAAAAAGCACTCTGTAGTGATTTGCCAGTGCAGAAGCGTGTCACCTTTGTCTGGATTGGAGGGCTGGCAATTTTGAAGCTGTTGTAAGATTTATTGGTAAAATAATGTTATGAATCGACAAACAGAGCTGAAGTTGATCTCTTTGTCCTTAGGGCAGATTCCTCTGCATTCTGCCAGACTGCCCTTCCCCACTCTCCCTTTCTTTTCTGCAGGCTTTTGGAAACCTGTCTGAGCTAACTGAACAGGTTGCTAGTACATCGTAGGAGGCCTTCCCTCCACATGTGTTGTGAACTTGTTTGTAGCTTAAGAGATTAGAAGGAATTACATTTTTAAACCTTGTGCCTGGAATGTATGGCTTGAGGAGGCAGAAATTTTGGTAATCTGAGTGTTGTAAACACAGCTTTCAGTTATGTATTTTAATAGAAGTGGGAAAAGTAAGCTAGCCTTTTGCATTCGAAGAAAACCTGCCACATAGTCATGGCAGTGTCTTTTCTTCCTTTCAACTTTTGCTGAAGACAGCAAAGCATCTGGTAGGGTTAACAAAATTACAGTTTTGTTTTGTTTTTTCCAAAATGGAAATTAAACCAGAATACATCCCTGATGGGTCTCCGCTTGTATTAGTGCATCTGGTTCTGGGCACCCATCCCCAGAAGATGTAAATGTAATTGGAGTGCGTTCAAGAAACAAGAGCATGCTGAGAAGTTGTGAAGCTTGATTTGTAAGAGGAAAACTTAAAAAGGAAAAGTTAAATACGTACAGTGCGCCTGAGTGACAGCAGAGGGGAGGAAGGTTTTGATAGCGATCTACAATTTTGAGGGGTGTGAACACCAACAAAGTGAAAAATTACTTAGGGTGGTTCAAGAAGGTATAATTAGATGTAATGAAATTAAATGAACAATATGTAAACTTGAGCTGAATGTTACAGTAGAACAACATGAGCAGTGAGACCTATAGATTTATTCTTTATCTGTATTAAGTTAGCACTGGGGAATCCCAGTCAGGCATCAAGTGCTGCTTTTCCTGTA
The DNA here is from genome assembly GCA_013399095.1 of Psophia crepitans. Classification (NCBI taxonomy): domain Eukaryota; kingdom Metazoa; phylum Chordata; class Aves; order Gruiformes; family Psophiidae; genus Psophia; species Psophia crepitans. Next base: position 1,370,540 of record VWZZ01003502.1, read on the forward strand.
GAAACATGAAACACAAACAAAAGAAATGCAATCCCTTGCTTGAGTAATAAATGAGAAGCTTGACTGGGTGGCATATAAAGAATAAACTTAAACTGGTGGGATGTGGAGTAGAGACCCTAAAAGGTCTTTCAACTCTTTTTCATTCTTACTGGCTGGCTGTTGGACCATTTAGGATTATAACAATGTAACTCTTAATTTGGAGATGCTCATTATTTTCAGTCACTAATGTATGTAAATATTGCTTTAAATTGGAATAGCCTTACTACGCGATTGCCAAGAGCTGGAGAAACTATCCTTGGACAAAAGTTTTTCATTGGTTTTGGTGGGAAAGGAGCCAACCAGTGTGTCCAGTCTGCTCGACTTGGGGCCAAGACCTCGCTGATCTGCAAGGTAAGCACTGGCTTGCTCTTGGATTACAGCTGAACTAGATGTTCATGCAAATTCCAGTAAACCTTTAGGTGATTTACAGAAAAGATTTTGGTTTGTTTCTTTTTTAAATCCCTCTCTAATTCCCTTTTCTTTTCCTTATTTCAGCTATAAATTTAAGCATGGAGGAGGCTGTTTTAAGAACACTGCCAGAACCAAAGACTAGTTGGCTAGAGATCTGGCAGAAATTGCATATAAAGGAGGATTGCAAAACTTGGATTGATGCACCATGGAAAAGAGAATTAGAGAGAATTTGAGATGTTCAAAATTCAAGTAATCTTGATTAGGCCCTCCTCTTTATGTTCCCCACTGTTACACTGCTCAGGGCTTCATTGATGACATTCAGGTGCTACCCACTACAGTCATTCTGAAATTTACTCTGTAGGTGATTAAAAATCAGACACTGACAAGCCAGTAACACAGTTGAGAAGGAATGGAAAACTGTGCTTCAAGGGTTAAATCGTTGTCTAATTACTTGAGATTAGGATAAGATATTCACATCCAAATTCTAGCGCCTTTGCTTGCTATGTGATTTTTTTGCCCACTTTTCTGAAGCGTCTGATATACAGCAGTTCTAAAGACTTGCTCACAGACCATCGGGCTGATTCAGCTTGGCAGATGCTATGTTCTTACAATGCTTTGCTTTGATTTTTGTCATTAAACATTATAAGTTTTGAGTGATCATTACTAAGGTTAAGATCAAATTTTCTCTCTCTGTAGCCTTATTGTCTATCCTGTGCTAACTGTAGATGGAGCTTCAAATTGACCGGACATGCTTTGTTTTTGCCATAGCTGGGGAAGATGCTATATTTGTTGGAACATTGTCTGTCAGGGATTTTTTGAGACGTACTGAAAACATTGTAAGGGAGCCTTTCTCACTGGTTTTCCAACCCAATATTTAGGCTTAAGAATGGTAGCTATAAACCTAAATTACACATGCAAGCATAATCTGTGGGTCATTATCACTAGTTGTTCTACAGTGTGGATTCCTTTTTTATATTGGCAATGTTTGTGTTTCTGTAATATCATGTACATTTGATCATCTTTGCATTCAAGAATGATCAGATTCAAGTACAAGATGAACTGGCAATGAATTCCCTGCTAACATTTCCTGCTAAATGTTAAAGGGTTTTTTTCCACTGAAAGTGTGAATTTTATTTTATTTTTTAATGGTCTAGCCTTTGCTCAGTGCATACATGTTTCTGGAAACATTTGCATTCCTAATAAAATTTATCAGTTACTATAATTTCTAGTTACTTTCCAAAATCATGTTTATGTTATTTCAGTAAAACCTAGTCTTCTTTCCTCCTTTCTGATGTGTATTTATTGGAGAAAAGAAACAGCAGAAAATGACTCTTAACATCTATAAATGTTAGCATTTCATACTTTTTTAATTTTAAAAGTTATTATTTACTTTTTAAATTTAAAATGTGCTTTATAGCCTCACAAAATAGTCTCACCTCATAGCAGTACACTCATATCTGCATAGGTCAATGGGATGTAGTATAAAGTTTCTTGCTGAAGAAACTGAAAAGAGTCAGGCAATAATGAACCATTACAAATCAATTATTTTTACTTTAACAAGTCAACTTAAATATTCAGTGGTTCTTAAAGCTAGATTTCCCCTCACACACACACACACACTCTGCTCAGTAACGTGCTTATGTTTTGGTCATAATTACCAATATTACTTATCCAGTACAGGTGCAACAATTGCTTCAATAATCTGCAGTTCAGGAAATGGAATCAGTATTAATACTAGAGGGACGTTCTGTTGGAGTGTGACATCCTCTTAAGAGGACTGTAATTTAGCCAGAGGATGTCCTCAACAAGAGTAGAGGTAGACATCTCAGATCAAGTGACAGGGCATTCTTCATACCTCAGAGCTTTAAACACAAAGGAGAGCCAGTGACTATCTGGTGAGGGTTTGAGAGAGGGAAGTTTAGAAAGATTTAACAGGTATGACTAGAGATGCCACAGAATGCTGTGGATTTCAGTGTAAAATCCAAGTACTGAGTTCAAGTAGTAGAAATGCAAACAGTGTTCTTACTTTCTGCCTGGATATCTCTGCAAGTGGCTGCTCTTACTGTGGGTTATCACTATCACAGTATCAGTCTTAAACTGCCCTCCTCAATTTGCTCAGTACAGTAAACCAATGTATTGACAGAATAGCTATCACGTCAGATAGACAAGACAGTCGTTCACAGAAATGTACAGGTTTACTGTCAAGGAACTAAAGGATCTAAGCGGATAAATTAATTGCTCGTGTTTGTACAAGAACCCTTGTTGCAGTACTGAAAAATGCACAGCAGTCTTGAGAGATTCCAAACTCCCCGACCTTTTTTTTTTAATGTATTTTATTTTTGTGGTAGTTGCTGTTACAAAAAATAAAAAATAAAATAAAATTTAAAAAAATCTGTTAAACGTCCTAGATTAGACATTGTATGTGCTGAAAAAAAGTCCTGTTTCACTTCTGACAGTTTGGAATGATCCTCACTGGACACTGATGTCACTGGCCTGATATTGCATATACTAAATTCTACTTAAGCTGCCCCTGCATTTGTTCCTGCTTAGAAATAGGAAGTGTTGTATTACCATGCTGTGTAGTCTTCTTTCTTTAGATAATCTATAAACCAAATTTAAGTTAAAGTGCTCTGAGCCTACATCCTCACTTCATAGTAAGAACATAGCTTTATCTGAGATGCAGCCCAGAATATGATGGATATCTCCAGTTGTTTTTTTCCTTTTCTATTGCTGTTTTATACTTGTCTTTAGCACCTGTTTAATTCTCTAAGCAAGAAAAAGAGTAAACACTTAAAAAAAGAAGCATATAGAATAGATTAAACAAACAATTGTCAAGAGATGCATGTTTTTGCTGAAATTAATTTTCAGGTATAAATGAGTTTGACTCTCTAAGCTGCTAAAATTCTAGCTAGTATGATGCCAGCCAGCTCCCCTAACTTCACGTGGAAAACACGATAGTGTGCAGGGGAAACCCAGACTGAAAAATACTGATGTAATTCTGCTCATTCTAATAGGCAAACTATGTGACCGTAATGCTTGTACAAATGGCTATTGTTGTTAAGAACTCAAGAAAGAAGAAATGCTATTTCAGCACGTACAATGCTCTGTGGTCAGCAAACTAAGACATTTATTTTTCCGTGTACCCAATAGTCCATCTAGCAGGATCTGAGCAAAAGCAAAAAAATATTTAAAACAACATTATATAATTTGACATGGTCAGTAAATATGCCTTTAATCTAAAGCAAATCTGATGCCCAATACTCTGCCTTCCTTGGGGGTAAAGCCTGAATGGAAAGATAAGCGCTTCAAACATGCTAGGATTAACTGGGTTGGATGCTGATGAGCTAAACATGGAAAAAAGTTTCCAGAGGAAAAGGACCTCCATGGAGACCCCTCCAAGGGCTTCCCTCCAGCACTGAGATGTCTCGCTGTGAGCAAAACTACCACAGCTGATCTCAGTTGTTACGGCAGTTGAACAATAAGGGATGCCTGTCTGTCCGTTATCGAGGACCCAGAGCTGAAGGAAGGAAGTTTCAGTTGAGCTTTTGGAAAATGGTGTTCGAAGTATTTTGTTGCTGAAATAACTGAGCAAATCCTGAGATTTGTTCTAGAATCTTTGTAGCAGCGAGGGAGGCAGAAGATGATACCATCAGGCGGAACGCATTGCAGTAGTACAGCTGTTAGGCTGCAGAGGTGAGCGCGACTCAGGTTTAAATTACGATGGCTGCAGTCATCCAGCCTACAGCAGTCGGAAGATGCAGCTTCTGACAACCCGCCCTGTCTGGCAAACTGGGAGTAGTCAGAGATACAGAAATATTCTAAGATGCAAACAATGAATAACACAGCGACCAAAGTAAATGTTGTTGGGGGTTTTCTTCCATGTGCTAGAGGAATGTTCCATCTGGTTAGATTGTTTTGACCTAAATTGCTGTCCTCCTTTGGTAAAAGACTGGGACCATCCCTAATAATGCTTTAGAAAAATACCTTATACAGGTTGTAGGAAATGAAGGTATGTTTCAAAACATGGTTGTGCAATAGATTATGTGGGGGAAAGGCTCATCCATCCATGACACTTTAAATTTTAGAATTCTGAATCACATGGTTTGATTACTGCGATCACTAGCTAATGCTCAGGCCTTCTCCGAGCTTTCTAAAGGCCGGAGCTCGTAAATAGTCAAATTTCTAACAGCAGGAAATAGAGGCAGCTGCTTTGTGCTTCCAGTAACTCAAATACAGTTAGCTATTTAGTGCTCTTTTATGAGAAGGTGGATTGTTAGTTAGGGCTCCTCATGTAATTCCTTCATCATCTAAGCTGCGACCAGGATCTTGATTTGGCTTCTAATCTGAAAGATAATTTTTTTTCCCTCTCGCAAAAATACTTCCTGTAGCATTGGTCAGTCTTTGATACGGCTCAGATAAACAACTTGCTCTTGGAAGTGGGAGCACACACTATGCATGGTGAAGACATAGGCTAAAAGTGGTAAATTAAAAGCTATGTTGGTTTTATAAATCTATTTTAAATGCTATTTTGACATTAAGCAAGTTATGCCATTTTTTTCTCCGTATACCTCATCTCCTTTGTTCAGCTTGTGTAATGTAACAAAGAACAACGTTTATTAGTCTGAATAAACAGCAAGCAGAATTCTGTTCAGCTAAAAGGATTAGTGGAGCTGAAAATACAAGCTCTTTAACTTGCTGTTAGAAAAACAATAGAGCATAGCTTGACTTTCTAACTCAACTTGATCTGCTGTTGCTGGATAAAGCAAACAAAAACTGTTGAATTTGTAAACAGTACATTTAGTACTGAGAATTACAGAAATCAGCAATGCCATGTTCATTGTCACTTTCTATCCCACACCCACAGTTTGATATTTCTCTACAGAGCAAACTTGAGGTAGAAAATTCAAAATAGGAACTACAATTAAGGAGGACACCAGAGATGCTATAAATGCTTTCAATTCGAAGCTGAATAATTCAGTACACCTCCAGATTTTACAATCCCCGGAAAGCTTCAGTGTCAAGGAAACGCCGTGGTTGTTAGAGAATGAAACTTGAATATAGCGACATGAGTGTAGGGGGGAGATTTGTAATAGAGGAGCAGAAAACCGCAGAACACTATTCCTGTTTATTAATTCTATTAATACATTTTTACTATTATTTATTAGTTTATTATATGTTTATTAATAAGGCAAAGTGCTGCAAAACAGGAAGTCTGGTATTCAAGTTACATTAGAGCATTCTGTTGTCTAAAGAGGATCTATCTACCCTCTCACCTTTCTGGAGAGAAAACCTATCCTTTTATCTTTTGTATAGGTTGGGAAGGATTCTTTTGGCAATGATTATGTTGAAAACCTGAAGAAGAATGGTATTTCTACAGGTAAAATTTTACTTTAAAGAAACGTTTTGTATTAATTTTAAGCTTGAAAAATTGGTAGTGGAGGGTTTCTTATTTTATTGCCTTATTGGTTATGTTTTACTGTTCGGAACTATGAATAATTGTTTTGACACACCTGGCAGGATTGAACGAGTATGGATGAGAATATGGGGACTTCTGAAATTCATCTGTACCACTAAAAATAAAATATAATTTTATTACCTCTAGATTACATCAGTGCAAGTCGCCTGAAGATAACTTGCTGTTATGCAATTCTTTAGGCTGGCATTAATGACAGTAATGTCTTGTGAGAAAATGAAAAATCCAGTCTGATTATTCATTCTCGATTTCGTGTTGGGAGAGGAGGGATAGAGTGGAAATGCATTTGTCAACTCAGTACATTTCACCTGTCTTGGGAAATGACATGTGCAGTCATTTTAGAGACTGCAGCTGATGTTTGTTAACACACATACACACAAAAATCAATGCTAAAAGGCTTTTGGGAAAAGGGAAAATTAAGCATTCACAATATTCTAGTGTCTTTGCACCTTTGTAACCCTAATTCTCTCTTGTGTAAATGTATTATTGTGTGCTGCTTAACTACATGATCACATTTTTGTCTACATGACTCTTGCCTCCTTCAGGGTGGACAAAGATGGACAGATGCAATCACGAAGTGGCAATTCAATATTCTGTTTATCTTTTCTGTTTAATGTGCAGCCACAAGCTTCTTTTACTGCATTATTCAAGTCCTGCTTTAAAGACAGAACCGTCAGTATTTTGTGGGCTTTTTTATTATGCTTATCAGTATAGCATCTAAATAGTTCACAAATGTATACACAGGTTTATTCATTGCATATCTTCCAACTTATGCAAGAAACCAGGCAAGGATACCATAAAAACAGTGTCTGTTAGTGTACAGTTCTAAATCTCTCCCAAGCATGCCTACCTTGTGAATAAAGTCTTTGATCATGTAAATAAAACTTTTATAATGCATAACACAATGAAAATGTTTATTCCACAAGGAATCTTAAATCTCATGTTTTCTGATCTAAATGACTGATCTTGCAGTCTTAACATAAATTTTTAAATAGTCCTTAGGGCAGCAAAAGAAAAGTGGAGGAAAAAAAATCAGATATTCTATCATATTGCACTTCATTGATGCCTAGATAGCTCAATTGAAGGATTGGAACATTAAGTCCAAGGTACCAATTTCTGTTGATTGAGTTAAAAATATTTCAGAATGGTGATAGATTGTCACTCTCTGCATTGATCAGTCCCAGAGGAAGATAGGATGTACTGCTGGTGGGGCTGGTCCGGGATCCCCGCTTGCATTCCAAGATTTGGAGGAAAGGGTGATTCAGTGCGCACAGACCTTTTTGCTTAGGACCATCTTATTTCAGTCCCTGGCTTTTTGTCTCGGTTTAATCCTGAGTAGCTGATCCCTGTTATTATACATAAGGATACTGGGTACTGGATGAAAATCCTTGCCATAATGCCGCTCCTGCATTTCGTGTCCTGGATTCTTGTCATATGTCATCTTTGTTTACGTTGCTCTTCTATTTCCTAACTTATCACTCTACCCCCTTTCTTGCCAATTCCAATCTGTTTCATAATTTTCCCCTTTCCCAGCCTTCTGCCTTCCACAACCTATCAGCTACCAGTGCTGCTCAGACCATTTAGAACTTACTGATCCGTTCCTCCCTCTCCCACACTCGAACTGGGCAGCCTGCTGCTCACGCTGCTTATTTTCTGCAGCAAGAGCATTGAGAGCACAGGACACACAAATTCTCTGCTTCCAGTTCCAGTGTGCAGACATAACTCATGGTGAAAAGAAGCTAGAATTGCAAGGAAGGTTCTGGTCTGACTCCTGGAACTCTGAGCTAGATAAGGGTACCTCCAGGGTGAGTACCTGCAATACTTTAGCAAAACTGAATGAGCATGATATTAGGCTTTTTTTCAACCTTTTTCAAATTCAAGCAGATTTTTAAATTGGCCACAAAAGGCACATCTTGAGAAAGAAGGCAACTTTCCCCAGCATGAGTCCATGTTCTAAAATGTTAGAACACCAGAGCTTCTCAAACAAAAGGTCATCAGGATTTGTCTCAAATAAAATAGTAGCTTTTTCTCAAATATGGTTCTTGAGATAAAAAAAAACCCAACCCTCAACTTTTTTGACAGTCTTCTACTACAGTTCTACCTAAAAAAACCCCACCTGTCATAGAAAGTTTCGGACAACTGGTTAATATTTGACAAATTTGCTGACAGCTGAAAACAGGTTCTTGTAGTAGTAAATACGGAACAGTCTTTATAATAGACAGTGCTGCCAGCCTCACTTCTAGTTAATTTATCTGAATAATAATCCTAAGAGGAAACATATAGCCTCCCCACTGCCTTCATAGCACATGTTCATATTACTGCTGAAATGCAAATCCACACAGAATTACATGCTGTGTTGTTTTAATATTTTCGATTTCTCCAGCCTTGACTCTATTGTTTCATTGGATAAAAGAAGTACTTCCACGTAGGAGTAGAGTGCCTGAGAAGGCTGTATAAATAACATGCTTTCTCTAAAGCAGCGATGTAGCCAAATTAAAGAATGTTGGACTTGCATTTCTGTTTTGTGGGTGTAAATTAACACTTTTTGTTGTTGTTAGCTTCTCTGGCATTGTTGCACATGAAAGAGTAATTAGCATTTTTAAATTGCTGGAGGTTATGAGTTCATTTTACATTTAGTTCAATTAAACCGCATCACATGCTATTGGTTGAAAGTAATGTATTGAACTAACGCATGCTGTAACTTCTCCCTTTCTTAGCATTTGTAGGTCAGACTACAGATGCTGCTACTGGAACTGCTTCAATAATTGTCAACAGTGAAGGTACATATTTCTACTCTGAATTGTCCTCTCTGTTCTGCCTCTACAGCCATAAAGGAAACCTTTGCCTTGTCACTGGTACTTGTGCAGTTATTTTTGCTATATCTTTCATTTTTTTGATGATCTTATTCACCATTTGTTGCACTTCGTTTTATTACGGGCAACGTTATAGGATGAGGTGCCTAAAAGCAGCAGAATCAGACATTTAGACTGATAGTGTGATAGCCATAATTTGATCAGCCAGCTGATCTATCCAGTTTCACACTGGCCAGAACACACAGTGTAGCAGAAGGTTAAAGCTCTCCTTTTCCCCCACAACTTACCTAGCACTTTTGCTATGAGGAAAAGGTTTGCCTCCTCAGCACACCGAGTGAGTCACTATGTCCCGAATCAGGAAAAGGAATTGTCCTTAGTATAATTAGAAGTATTTACGTTGATCTTGTAGTATTACCACAGTGCTTGATCCCAAGTTGCATCAGCAGTGATGAATAAACAGTGAAATGGCGTATTTGCTTCTTCTGTGTTAATTTTCCTTAGCCTGTGCCTTTGCTCTCATATTGCAGTGAAAGAAGAAAGGAAGATTTGGCTTGTTTTCATATTCTTCAAGATTGCTAAATTATCTTCTGAAAACTGTCTATTTACCTTTTCCTCAAGCAAATTGTGCTGTTGAGAGCTCTTAGGAAAAGTGTGTGTGTCTGGATCAAAATTTAGAGCTCAGGACCGATAATGTTTATGCAAACATAACAAATTAAGTGTGATCGGATTAGTTCGCTTTTGTCGCAGCCTTCGTTTAAACAGTTACCACAGCTTAGCTGACACATCAACTTCACAAGCTCCTATGTAACCTGATGGTGGTACACTGGCCTACAGCTCAAAATGGGAAAGGAAACATGACTATTCACTCCAGAAAGAAACCTGGGAAGGAACTGTGACTAAAGGCAAGTCTACACAGGAACATTCAGGAAAATTAGGCAAATTAGTTAGAGATGTGAGTTTAGTTTTCCCTAAGTATGATTAATCAAAGCCTTGCATGACAGCTCGATTTCAGAAATAAAGTAGCTCTAATACATTGACTAAACTTCATACCTGCCTCTTACTTCCACCTCTCTCTCCTGGTTTGGATCAGCAGGTAAATTACCACAGTAACTCTTAGAAACTTCTTTCTTATGCCACATACAGTCACTACTCTGCCCATTGTAAATAGGAGAGACAGTGAGAAGCCGGTAGTGCCTTCCCAGGCCTCACTGTTTTGTACATGTAACCATGTTTTGCAGTAGGTTTGTTGTCCAGAATAGCTGAAGGAGAAGCAGTCTTACTACTTCCCGGTCCATGTGCATGGCCAGCTAAGACAAATGTGGTCTAAACCGGAATGAACAGAGGATGACCTGTCAAAATTATAATACCGTGAATTTTTCTGAAGGAGAAGAAACAGAACCATCCTGTGGATCTAAAACCTTTATAAGCCTAGGAAAGGGAAACTGATTGTTCAGTGCCATGAGGTTCACAGTGGGCTATCTTATACGTTTGTGTGAAGGGTCTCTGATAGTCTTGTGATTCACGTAGTGAGAGGAGTGGTGCATAATGTCATGTAGTTTGTTTCTTTCAGAAACTGAAAAATCCTAAATTAAGTTACCGCTGTCCTCTTATTTCATTTAAAAGCCAGTAGAAGAACAAACCTGGTCAGAACTATGCTATAAAGCAAACAGATGCACAGAATTGGTAATGGTTCGGGTTGTTACTTCTCTCTAAAACCATCTGGCGCCTAAATTGAGTAAATTGCAATAAAATAGCAGTACTTATGTGCTTTGCTGTTGCAAGAGACACTATTTTTTTTCCTGTAGAAACCTGGCTGATTTGACCTAAACAGGTTTTACAGCACTTTTCAAAGGGCTTGTCTACACATGCATGTTTTACCACAGTAGTTGTGCTGGCATAGCTGAAACACCACAGCATTCAATGCACTCATGTAAAGTAGTTTCTGCTACTTCAGATTATACCTAAAAGGGAAGCATTTGAAGTTGGGGGTGATGATGGTGTTTTGTGTTAAGACAGCAAGGGACAAATAAAAAACATGGGTATCATCTCTTTAAATCGCCAAATTTTAATTGCTGTGTTTTCAAACACCTAACCTGCACTTCATCTTACCAATTCTTTACAAGTGCCGGTACTTGGGAAGAATATCAACTCCAATCAACTGAGTGAAATCCCAGGCAGAAGTAGGAGAGATACTCGAGTAGACGGAGCAGGGTCTGATGGATGAGCGAAGGCAGAGGAAAAGAAAGCTGTAGCGAGCAGAGTCAGATGAGGCTTTGAAGTAAACTTTCCCTGATGTTACCTGTGTCTGTCTAGCTGGTGCTGCTGAATTTCTGGGAAGATTTTTACTGGTTACTGAGCTGCACAGCTATAACTCACCCATTATTGTAATGGGCAAAGTAGTAAAAATTTGAAAAATATCACGCATGTTTGATATTCTCAGAGTTGCATTACACTCTAGGACAATACAGTATAGTTTCAATAAATCCCTGCTTTAATGCAAAATGATGGAGAGATGTTTAACAAGTTTATAGTGCTGCACTGGAAAACATGCAGCCCAGAGACACTGCAAAGGCTCCCTGTGAGCTGGTGTCAGAAATCTGTGCAGAAGTCTTTCTGGAACCTTGTGTTCCTTTCAGTTGTTCTCTTTTATACAACTGCCTCTTGAGATCGGTTTTGACTAAACACTAAACATTCAGTTTGCCAGGACCTTGTACACTTCAACTCTGTACTTTCTTAAGGAGAAAAGCTGGTACATCCAGCTGCTTTTCTTAACACATTTTCTTTGCGGTGCATCGCGGCACTTTGAACCCCAGCTTTTGTTTCCCCCTTCAGCCTGCCGCCTTTTCACCAGCGCTGTCACTTAGCACACCTTCTGCTAACAGTGTGCGATTGAATGCTAAGAACTCCATAAAGTGATGATGTGTGTTGTACTTTTACATACACATAGAGGGAGGGGGAAAAAAACCTCTTTATGGGTAATTTTTTACATTATTACCTGTGAAATTTATTGCAGTTTTGTCCATATCTGGTACTGACTGTTGACGGCGCCATTAAGCTGGCCTGACCGGACCAGTAGTTTGAACCAGTCTGACAACTTCCATGCTCATAGCAAAAATTCAGTGGAGGAACAACAGAGGTTGGCAGGTCATGATTAAAGTGTTCCTGATTGTTGCAAGTTAGGACTTAAAGCTCACCTACACAGAACACTGTGAGATAACCCTCACTTCAGATAGGCATCGTGCTGACTTTATGATAAAGTTATTAATCATTCATGAACGGTCAACAGGAATTATTTTGTGAGTGAGTGTACCTTCAATGCCAAAGCACTACTAGTATAAAAACATCCAATATATATATTTAGATAAGGCTAAATGAACACGGCAAACCTAGAATACATATGCCAGCTTGTTTGAATTATACTTTCCAAAGAGAAAATCTTTGGTTTGAACCTTCAGGGCTATGAAGAAATGTCACCTGAATTTTTATGGAGTTTCTATGTATTGACATTCATCGCGAACGTGAATGGTTTGTGTACAAGACTATTCAGTGCTTCTACTGAGTAATTGCATAGAAATTATGATACCGTGACACACCCAAAACTTGTCCTTATATTCATGAACTGTGTCATTTGGCAGCAAATATTTTTTTTGTAACATTCTTTTCTGGTCACAAAGATAATCTTTTCCCCCGATGAATTATTATGCAGAAGCTCTGCAGCTATTGTTATAATTGCATTGTTGGAAATTTTGGTGAGTTCTAAGCACTACTCATGGCTTTTAGGCTCGTCATCCCATTTTAAAAAGTGATGGTTATTTGCACTGTGGTGTTTATTGGTTTGCCTTTGATTTTTCCACTGGCACTTCTCATCTGGTGGCATCTATAAAATGACATCTGTAAAAAAATCTAGCTTGAGTTACCCATCTTTCTAAGAAGTGACAGTAGCAGGTTTAGAATCCCATCTGAGGACAGTATTTACATACGCAGCATTCATGCTGTTCTAAGTATTGACAGGACCCAATCCCCATCTGGTGTAAGCTTGCACAAGCTTATCAGCTTCATTTAGCTGGTCTGACTTACAGCAACTGTGAATGTGGCCCTTAATATTTTAGCTGATGTCTGCAAAACTTAAAATTGTATAGATGCTGCCATCAAAACTTAGAATTTTTTTCTTAAGAAAAGGTATGTTAGAATTAACTGTAATGCAGTAAGTATATTTTCCTCATTCTTAGTATGGGTAACATTTTACCTCACTTGAGCCATTTCAAAATTAGGTGTACAGCTTAAGGCTTCACCCAGAGTTAACAGAGATCTATAGACATTTCCAGACAATAGTTTATCTCCTCCTCAAATAGATATCTAGGATACGTAAGATTAAAAAAACCTGAAAATACTGGTCTCTCCTCCTTGTTGAAGGAACCTAGAAAACTAATTTTTAGGAATTTTTACAAATTAGTTTTCTTAGAATTTTCTATAATGTAGGATTTTTTTGAAAACTTTAAAAATTAGTTCATGTTGGACAAGATGTATCCCACCCCTCTTTGCCATCTGTCTTTAACTCTGTTGTCCCTGATACTGATTTCCCATCTGATTTCCCTGGCAAGAAATAATTGCTTTCAACAAAATGGTTGCTGCTAATACAAAATTCTGGTATTGTGAGTGCATGGGTCCAGATTCTGCTTTCATGCACACGGGGGTAAGTTTGTGGTGACTCCCGTCATTCAGAGTTAGGGCGGTACATGCAGCTACAAACAGAATATGACTTTTTCCCCCCAGCTTGGGTTAAGCCCGTCCGGACTGTTACACCACAGTAGGTACTGCACTTCCCTGGCAGGTTTGAAAGCAGACTTTAAGTCTCTGACCTTTTGTAGTTACAAAGAAAAGCTTCTGACTGTGATCCAGTGCAGCATGGTCTACCTTGAATTTGCACATATGGGTTTAAGCAAAACAGCCTTCCTTATCGCCTTGGGCCATTAGCTCTAAAGTCTAATAATAATATACATGTCAGTACAGCTAAATAGTTCAGCGAGATAATGCAGCAAGACATGTGGATAGACTCTGAGATTCTGGGTAGCACAGAGTCCAGGCAGAAATGAAATACAGTTTTGTTCCACTGATTCCCTGCCTTTTACTGTTTGCACTGCTGCACCCTATAAGCTTTCAAAATATATGCTTGGCAAAATAGGTGCAATTTGCCTTTGAATGTTTCCTCATCAGGATTCAGATATCTTTGATAGCATTTACTTGTTGCAGAAGGTTTTTCTTTTTTTCTTTCTTTTTTTTCTTTTATCCAAGATGCCCATCATTGTCTGTTGAAAAGCAGGGCGTTGGCTTTAAATGCTGAGGTTTTGCTTTTCATATGCAGCTGTTCTGTACCAAACCATTGACAGCAGAATTGCTTTGGAAAGCTTGGGCCCCTCCCTCTGAGATCACTATATTATTCTTTCCATTGTCCTGCTTTCTTTTCAGAGCATATTTAAGGAGACAAGCTTTGCACATTTCTTATTCAAAGGACTTTGAAGTCGCATTCAACAAAAATAATGTATTTAAAAACATAAATATTTATTTACAGAGTAATTCAGTTCATTACAGAATTGGTAGCCTTTAATGATTGGCAGTCCTTAAAGGAATCTTCAGCGGGGGCGGGCTGAGCCTGTAAATCAAGGAACAACTGACTTATTGAATTTAATACCTGAGTGATTAATAATAAATTTAATTTGAAGGCACCCATGCCTGAAGGTCTCTAGGTGTTGTAACAGAGGTTAAAAAAAAGAAAGAAAGAATGAGGGAAAGAAACTGCAATAAAAGAAGGCAACTTGCATGTCTGAAGAAAAACAAAAGAGTATTTGGAACCTACGTAAATGAACCTCCTCACCCAACTGTAAAACAGACTACGAGAATGAAAAGGATCTTAGATGTGCTTTGAGATACTGCCGTGCTTCCACACGTATAGCCTTGCTTTGCCCGTTCTGCTAGCCAGCTTTAAGTGCAGAGGAATCTGTTACCCACCTTCTTTACTCACTTCTGATAAGGCTTTCCTTAGACACAGGCATTACCTTTCTGGGGTTTGGTGGCAAGCTGACTGGTTTTCATGGTGGTTAGGGCCCCTAACTCAAAGTGTTGCAGGTAAAAGGAGCAAGACTGCTCTGAAATCCAAGGAACATGCATAATTTTCATAGCTGTGTGAAATATTCTGTTTCCAGCTGATCAGAAGAGTAAACTTTTTGTGGCATTTTTGGCATATGAACTCAGTAATCACATTGATGCCTTTCTCTTCCAAGTGCTACTGGAATATTTTAGGAAAATGCAAATATCAGCCTTAGCGTATGTCCCCTATCTCCACTGTGACTAGTACAGTGCTGCTTTAGAGTTCCTAGAAAACACCAAAATAAGACTGGGGAAAGCCTATACATGTCTTTTCCCAAAGAAATATATACTGCATTGGTTGTGCAGTGTAGCATGCAATAGTCCATCAATTTTTTTATTATCTTCTGAAATCTTTGGATATTTGAAAATGTCAGCGATACACATATTTTTAGATTTTAGTGGGGGTTTTTTTTTGGAAAGCAAATTGAAATACTCATCTGAAATGCATTGTAGAACAGCAAGGAATTGTTTTACATACGTTATTGCAAAAGTTAAAGTAAAAAACAAAATATCTTCTCTTTAGGACAGAATGTTATTGTCATAGTCCCAGGAGCCAACCTGCTTTTAAATTCTGAAGACCTGAAGAGGGCTTCTGATGTCATCTGCAAAGCCAAAGTGGTTGTTTGCCAGCTAGAAATAACCCCTGCTGTTTCTCTTGAAGCTCTGAAAATGGCACGTGCCAGTGGAGGTAATTTAACATAAGCCATTCTGTCTCCCTCATTTCTGTTGCATGAAAAATATTCTTTATCGTGCTTTCTAAATAAAGATTCTGGGGACTATTCTGGTTTCTGTCATACTAGTTTTATTTAGAAATGAAACAATAGCCAACAAATTCATGCTACGCTAATGAAAACTGAATTAAGCTCTCAAATTTTGCAGCGTTTACCTTGAATGGCAAATAGAGTCATACCCTCCTAATCTCCCCGTATATGTCTGCTGCTGCCTTTCCTCCTATTTTCATGCTGTGACTAAATACAGTGTAATGTTGTTAGGTCAGGAACTATGAGCCTGACTCTGGGATTATTCCAGAGCAGAACAAGCGTAATGAATGCAAGTCAGTAAAGTTGCACACACAATAAAGTGAATGAAATGACCTCAAAACCAGATTTCTGCCCTTGTTCTCCCATCATAGCAGTAGGTATGGCTGTGGGTTTCTACAGAGAACTTAACATTGCTAAAATTAAAAAAAAAAAAAGCTTTTTCTTCTTAACCAAAATTCTTAGAGTGTGATTTGGCCTGCTGCCATTGAACAGACACAGTCATGGTCTGTGAAATTATTAGTAAATTGTTACTGTGCTGTACTTGTAAACGCAGGCCGTGGTTCCTTCGGTGCAGCATACAACTAGCTAAAAGCTGACATTTTGCTTGAACAGGATGGGGCTTCACTACCAACATGATGTTTGTCTTGTTTAAGTGTCTGTAATGCTTTCAGTTACTCAAGCACAACTGCTACTGCATTTAAACACTAAGTTAAATAATTATGCAAGTGAGGCATCTATATGAGATTAAAATTATGTTCATGTCTATCTGGAAGATAAGACCAGGAGGGGACAGCTCATAGTATGGTCAATCATGCAGCAGGTCAGGGATGGACCTGGGATCGGAACTTGGAGCCAGGCTTGCCCCAGTAGATCATAGCACATTGGGACTGTTGACTCCTCAGTCCTCCGCCTGCACTGAGGTCTGTTGTGGACCTGTTGTGATCACTAGTGTTCACCAGCTAGCAAAGACATCAGGTGTAGCAGAACTTTGTGTACCGTGTGTCTGTCTTCTGCGCGGATTTAAGCAGCTATGCTAGATGCGAGGCTGGGAGAGAGTGGCTCTGAAACTGTGGTTGTAATAGTCATAGACTTGATAAACAGAACCGTGCATGGGGAAAAATTATTTTGACTTTGGTTTGAAATATCAAAACTGGGTTAATGAAAATCTAAATAAAAGTTAAAAACTTTAGAAAACTGAGTAGTGCCTGGAATGCTTAAAATATATGTGGAGGGAAGCAAAGTTTACTTTATTTTTTTCATTATATTTTATGAAAATGGATTAAAGCATTCTTATGGTTAATGGACCATAACTGAGTCATGAGTCAATATCTGTGACTTATTTTGTCTACTTCTAACTCTATGCATAGTTTTGGTAAGAGGCTTCACACTTCTGTCACCCTCATATTGTAAGATGCCAGCCTGTGACAGAAGAGGATTTTTTAAAAGCAATTAAAAAAAATCCAAACGTGGTACACGGAACAGACGTGCAAGCATTTAGCAACTGTAGACAGCACAGTATATCAAGAAAAGACAGCAGTTAACTGTGGGCCAGCTAGAGTTCTGCGCTGTCAGTCTGCTATCATTGCACAGCGCTCGTGTCAGGAAAGCTTTGGTTGCTTCTGCTTTAAAGCAATAGGCTACATGTTCAAATGTCATGTGCAGTCACATCGAAGTAAACAGCTGAGTTTGTAGCACTGTAAAAATCTATCCTTAGCCAACTGTAAATTGTTAATGCAATTTCCCTTCTTTTAGCCTGCAATACCCTCATGTATAATGCAGTACTGTGTGTTAGGATGTGCACTAGACTATTTTTGTTTAAAACAGATGCATACCCAGATGCCTCAAACCTCTGTTTCAAGGGATGGGGTTTTTTGCTTGTTTTTCTTCATTCTTACGGAAAAAAATCAACAATAAGATGAAGGAATGCAGACACACAGGCAAGAATCTTTTGCTTCTGTTCAGTGAACATCACCTAGATCTGTAAGCTAGAGAGGGACATCTCACGTTCTGACATCCTCTCTTTGTGGCACCGATTATTAAAGATCTTGTGACAATCTTAGGAAAAGGGAAAGGGAAAGGGAAAGGAAAAGGAAAAGGCAGGTTGTGAATAATTATATGAAGTGGGTATAAATTGTAGTGCAAATGTATCTTGGCAGAGGGAGAGAAAAAATTCGGGGAGAAAATAATTTGGTGTTCCTCGGGGCAACTAAACAGATTGTCCTGTTCACAAGCCATGCTGTTCTTCACAGCCTGAAAGAGAATCTTAGGGTTCCTTTATCTGCCCCCTACTCAGCTGATATTAAGCCCGGGAGCAAACTAATAGTAAAGTGTTACACCCTGTTCATGACGAGTCCGTTACTTAAAACCCAAGTTGGAACACTTCCAGTACTGCTGCTGACCCATGTATATCTCAGTATGATACCACATGGCAGAGTTTGTCTTCCAGTGTGTGCTGTTTGTTTTACCTAGGACAGTATATCTTAAAGATTTGCCTCTAAAAAAACCTTTATTAGGGTTGCAATTCAGAAAATAGGAAATGCAAGAGTTAAGGTTGCCTGTGAAACCTTAATTTGTCTCCTTTCTGCGTATGTATTATGTTGCAGTCTTTAATTATGTGATCACATGCTGTTTTTCAGTGGTATGTGATCATATAATTAAAGAGTTTATTATAATACATACTGTATTGTAATAGTATAAGGGAGCCAAATTAAAATTTCATTGGCAATCCTAATCTTGGCATTTTCTGACTTCTGAGTAAATGCCTTTGTTGCTTTAATACTCTTTTCAACGGGGCAGGTAGAGAGATGTGATAAAGTTGTACAGTCAAAGGCTAAAACTTTCAGTGTTATTCAAAAAGGTCATCTTCTAAACTTCTTGGGACCCAGATTTCAGAAGTCTCTGTGCATCTTTCTCCTTCAGGGCATTAACTGGCATTCAGAGGTGCTCAGGGTGTCTGAGTATTATGGGCTATAGCTTTGGGTCTAAATATGCATTTAGGACTGAAAATTTAGGCATCCAAGTTGGAAGATTTGATCACTTACTATAAGGAATATTTCTGAAGTAAGAGAGTGTGCTTTATATAAAAATGATGGCCTTGTGGTTAAGACACAGAAGTATTAATCATAAAATTGGCAAAGTGAGAAACCAAGTCTGCAGACTTCCTGTGTTAACAGTGAGTAAGTCACTTAAACTGTCCTCATGACAAACCTTTTCTGCTGTTACACGGGGCCTTAGGCTACAGTTTAAAGTCAGATTAACTAACATATTCTACCACGTGTTAAGTTTAGGTCTAGCTCTGCCAGATAACATATTAAAAATATACAGTGCCTTGTCTACGCTACAGTTTTATAAAGTGGCAGTTTGAACGAGTTAGGTAACACATTTAGAAGCATGTTTAACTCCTTGTCTGGACGTGCCCGTCATTACTCCATTCCCCTGTTTCTTCATGTACAGAATGCAGATAACAACACTGAAAAAATTCTAGAACTAAATCAGTTCTTGTAAAACTTATTAATATTCTGGAAGAAGCATCATCAGTTTAAAAAGTTGCATTACTGTCCAAGGCTTTTTTTCCTTTCTTTTTTTTTTTCATTTAATAATATCTTGGTTATTTTTTCTATTACTATTCTGTCATGTTCCCACCATGACAGGTGCCTGCACATGAATTAGAAGGGAACTTTAATATAATAAACAAAACTGAACAACACAGAAACTGAGAGCCATTTGTGTCTTAATAATAAACATTGCAGGCTGTGAATTAACCACAGTGGTGTTTCAGGTGGCGGTTTATGAAGCTAAACCACAAGAGATTTAGACTTTATTTTTCTTTTCTTTTTTTTTCAGTAAAGACTTTATTTAATCCAGCTCCAGCCCTTGCTGACCTAGATCCACAATTTTATACCCATTCTGATATCTTCTGCTGCAATGAAACTGAGGTAATGGTCATATGTCATCCATGTCGTGTTAAAGAAGTCTTAAGCAGTAAAATTTCAGAGAGATTCTGTTCTCAGAAATGCAGTATAGGGAGCAGAAAAACTGAGGCATGCTCCTCTTACGCAGGGCTTTTGGAGGTGATGAGTTTCATCCCTGACCTAAGGGATGCAAAAGGAGTATTCTAGAATACCTTTAGATTGCACTCTAAATTAATTGTTGGCAGTGGGAAAGGCTGTGTCCAGCCTTCTTTACAAGTAAGTGAGTAAAGCAAATCCATAAAATCACAGAATCACAGATTGATAGAGGTTGGAAGGGAACTCTAGAGATCAAGTCCAACCTCCTGCCAAAGCAGGTGCCCTACACTGGGCTGCACGTGATGGCATCCAGACAGGTCTTGACCATCTCCAGAGAAGGAGAAAAAGACTGTTAAAATGTTATCACCCAGTGGTAAATATTAAAATAGATCCCTGTCCTTGTTCTGTGGTCCCTTGATATGATTAGCGGGAATGCAGTAGCCATAGTGTTCTGACAGTTTTAAACTCGCTTGCCAGGAGGTGATGCATGCCTGCTGCACTTGATGGTAAATAGTAGCTTCACATACCTCTTCCTCTCAGATCTGTTTTCAGTGAACCTGTTTCTCTGGCCCTTCAACGGTATGTTTTCCCCTTTTTTTTCCTTCTCTTTTCCCTCTCTTTTCTAATTCAGGTGTGTTATTTCTCCCAAAGGAAATTCTTTTTGCCACAAGAGACAAATTAAACTTGTCTCATAAGGCCTTTGTTTAAACTTCCGATTTATTAGTATTACACACGCTGTGTTCCTCCCCCTCACCCTCTCTTTATATAAACAGGAATGTGGAAGAAGCAACCTAGTGGGTAGGAGCCATGCCTTGATCATAGCTACAGTTATCTCCCACAAACATGATTTCTGCAATGAACGTGATACCTTTGAGTGGAGAGAAGGGGGACAAGCCACGAGAGAAGCCTGTCCCTGCTTACCTATAGGATTTTTTGTCTGATAACAATGTCAGAGTAAGTTCTTCAAGACTCAACTACCCTCTTTTGAAATTTCCGTTAAAACCCATCACAAACCATATCAGAAGTTCTAGTTTTATCAGTCTTCTAGCATTTAAGGGTTGGTCTAAATAACCCAAGTGGACATCTGAATTTTATTCTGGGATGTTTCAATATGTGTCTGCCGAGTTCAGATACTCCAGAGCATTCAGGAATTAGCAAAATAGCAAGGTGGGAAATGTCATGGCTTCTCAGGTGTCTGGAAGGCAAAGTTTCCAGTGTAACTGGCAGTGATGTCATCTGTGGCTCAGACACTGTCCAACAGCTCTCAGAACTCAATTCTATGTGATGAAGAGAATGCTAAGGCAAAGTATTTATTCTTGTTCCGGGGACTTGCAGGACACCCATATGGTGTTTTCTTCATGCTTTCAGAAGCACTTCTGCCTGGACTATGCCCCTGGATTGGCTAAACGGTGCAACGGCACACATTTTGGGCTGAGAACACCCATACTCTCCCACCGATTCAGTAAATGTCATTCATTGTTTGCTTTTTTCATAATGCCACTAGTTACTTTTTTTTTCCCTGCGAAAACTTATCCCCCATATGTTAGAAACAAAACTTTGTTTTTCATTACTTGTCTGTTCCTGACTTTTCTCTCATTGCTTTTTACAGCACACATGTTAAAGTTTTCCCTTTGTTATACTTCATTGCTAGAGGACAGTCTTGAAAGAGACATTCTTTGAGAAGTTTAGCTTGCTGGAGCCAGGGTGTATTATTATTACCACCACATGGAGAAAAGAAAATTACTTCTATTTGGAGAACAAGAAATACAGGTGTATAATTATACTAGATCCTTGCTCATTCATCTACCTTTCCTGCAGAGCCGGGGGTACAGTTTGCATTCTTTTCTGTTATTTTATTTTTAAAAGTAATTACCATTGGAAGATAGCTGGGATCACTGTAGGCACAGTCAGACGCAGAAATATGCGCTCTACTGTTGAGGAGGCTTATCTCTTCTGAATTTATGGAAATGGTAGACCTATGGAAGTTCCTGCCAGCCATACCATGGGACCACAGATCCAAGTGCAGAACTCTTACAGCATACTCTGAGAACAAGAATGGCACATAAATACCTTTGCTTTTAACACTAATCTTTTCATACTTTACAATTAAATCAATTACCTTAGCACAAACAATAATAATCAGTTATGTTTGATTTCATCCTCACTTGATTTGTTATTGAATTTGATTTTCAGGGATGAACTATTGCCATTGTTGCTTTCTTTTTGCTGAGAAAAAAGGAAAAATGAAGCATTTGTTTTTCTTATGTCACAAGTTTGAAAGTTATTTTTTTAGTAATTGTTATATATTCATATGCCATCTGTTTTCTGTTTTCTTTCATGACTTTCTTTAATTTCAGATCCCTGTAATGTATGCACTTGAGAAGTTTGATATAGAGATAAATGTTTGCATACCCAAATAAAGGTTACCAGTCACATCTCTGTATGGCACTTAAAAGCAATAAGTTAATTCTACAAATCTTAAAGATAATTCTAATTTTTTAACTTTGTCCATTCAACCAACTACATCTGCATTTCCTTCATCTTCTTAAATCAGGAAGTACCTAAAGACTTTGATGATCCAGAATATATACTGGGAAAAGATCTTTTTGTACCTTTTTTTATTTCCCTCAGTATCTAGTAGGAGTCACAGTCAGAAAAGAACAGTTGGATAAGATGGACCTTTGCTCTGAGCCACTATGGCCATTCTTATTTTATGGATTTTTTTATTATTCTCTATGGCCAAATATATTGAATGTGCCGCTTACAGTTGCCTCCCTGAGATGTTCTGTTCCAGCTCCATTGCCCCTCCTACTTGGTATTTTTAAGTCTCAAATAACTTCCTTCTAGCCAAAATCCTATTTATGTTACCCCTTTTGGGGATCTTTTACTTTTTATTTGGGATGTTTAGGTGCTACCAGGACAAAAATAGTGTACTTCTGCTTTACTGTCACTAACTCTTTTAAGTAGTTAATAAACCATCTTGAGTTTACAGATGAACTCTTTAGAGCTATGCAGCTCCACTGCTTCTAAAACATTCCTTTTAACACAGATGTATAAGCTAAGAGAAGATTAAATTTACACTGATTTTTTTTTTATTGCCTGGTTTGGCTTTCTTAGTCATTTAAATTTACAAGTATTTATCACACAATTTTACCAAATTTCCTTATCTTTCTTGTTCACCAAGAAATACCTTTAAATTATAAAATCCTGTAGTGTCTGGACGTTATGTGAATGATATGTTTGTAACGAAGTTTATGTTTGCTGTAGAACAGCAAGCTAGCCATTTAGCTTAAGACATCTCATACACTATGAGGAGTGTTTGTATTGTTAAAGATGAGAAAAAATGGTAGTTCTTGTGATAACCTGAATTATTGCTGAGTCAGAAGTTTCTGGGTTTTACTGCCATGAAGGCCAGTGGTTTTGATCTGCGATGTCTTTGCCACAGAATAGTTTAAAAATGTCAGCTATAGTTTCAGCCGGCCACGGGATGTCGGGTCCCAAATATGCGAGTATCAAATACAACATCATTTACTTTATACTCCATTCTTCATTAAATGCTTTAGGTTTTAATGAAATCAGATGCAGTATCTGGCATAACAGCACAGCTTGTTCTTATGGATTTATGTGCTAGAGAGAAGCAAACAAAATTATGCTATCAGTGAATTATCTACCATTAGTTTGTCTAGAAGGCTCTTCACAAGCTGTTCTTTTCACTCTGCTTGTTGCAATAATAATTTTTTTTTATGTCTGACATTACTTTCTTTTTATGTGGTTCATGAACAAAAAAACTCAGAACAAATCTTGCAAGGTTATCAGTTCTTTCTTTGCTTAGCCTGTAGTTCAGTTTTATCTTTTCCCAGAAAGATCCAACTTGTTGAGACTAGTTTGTTAATTCCCAGATGTAGCACAGCCTAATCCCTGAGGTTTGTGCAGGAATGTGCTAGTTCTCCATTCTCTTAATTCTTCTAATGAAAAATAAATGTATCCAATGTCATCTTAGTGAAAACCAATGGCTGTTCTTTTCAGTCATCTACAAATGTTGAAAAAGAGACAACCCTATACGAGATGAGCACTTTGGAATACTCACCTTTTTTTTTTTTCCCACGTGTTTGTGCAGCTCCTCGCTGCAGTATGGCTCTAGGCACAACCACAATGTCAATACGGTTCATGTGTTGTTTTTCTTATTTAGTGCGTGCACGCAATTACACAGCCCTGCAGGTTAAGAACCAAAATATATTGCACATCAGCGATTTCAATTTGGTCCTGAACGTTTTGAAGAACAGCTGCTTCTTCGTTCAAAGAATACTGAGGAACCCTTCAGGAGAAGGGAAACTCCTAAATGGTTACAGCAAATGATTTAGTTTGTCATCATTTAGTTTGTCAAGCTATTTTGAATGCAAAACTGGCAACTGCTGTCTCCCTAATGTAAAATGGCTATCAGATTTCTGATCTAAATAAGAAAGGCCTAGCAAAGATTTAATTAAATGCTAACAGAATACTTTGGGGCTTCAGTGCTAGAAAGCAGTACAACTAAACATAAGTTAACTGCTAATTTTGTTAAATAAAGGCTGCAAGATGCATAAAAATAATACAGAAAAATAGATACTATCCTATTCAAGATACTGTTTCCTTTTAAGTGTTATTTACTATTACTCCAGGATATATCATTTTTGGAAGAAATACTAATAATGGAAATTCTTGTTAGTATGCCCAAAATCAAGACACAATATTGACTTTTAGAAGATTCAGAGAATATCAAGTTTATAAAACTACATCTGGAATCTTGGATCAGGACATTTAAGATACTGCTTATTAACAGAGAGAGATTAATACTAGGGATAGTCTTTCTTAAGAAAAAATAATTGGTATCTGTAGTAGTCAAAACAAAAATAGGTCCTCTAGAATTAAAATATTTCAGAATATCTCTTGAATTTGCCTTTTCTGTTTTAAGGAATGGAAAGCTACTGTTGCTCCATTATGTAGAAGTTGCCAGTAATTCACAGTATATTTTAATTCCAACTTTGTTCTAAACCCCATTTTATCAATTGCTGGAAACTATGAAATTTCCCGTATTTAGTCTAAAATGAAAGACGCTACTTTTTGGAGGGGAGGGAATAGCTTCCAGCCAATTCATTTCAACCAGTTTTTAATTATTCTAGCATGATAAGTATTTCTGCCTGTATGTATGTAAAAAATTTATAATTTGAAACAACTGGAAGTAGCTTGGCTTGTGGCCTGATCTTGCAATTGCTTGTACACCAAGTCTGTCTCACTACTTCTTGGGGACTGTTCACATGTGTTAGAATTAATGAGATTGAGTTCTTGTTCTGTCATTCTCAAAGAAATCTCCTAAGGTACAAGCCAAGTTTGTAGTCAACTGGCTTACTGTGTTTAAATATTTAAAATTAAAAATATTTTAAAGTATCATATGTAGTTTTAGATGGGTTAGCCTTAAAACTGGCACAGTTTCCCTACTATTATTATGTTATTTCTGTTCCAGCAGTACCTGGCAATGTTTGCAAAGTTATTATTGTGCTAGGTGCACAAAGAGCAGTCCAGATGATGGACTGCTCCCCAAAGAATTAACGCGCGTTGTTATTTCACCAGTTTATATTTGCTGAGGATCATAGGATCATAAAAGTTGAGAACAGACCTCTGGAAGTCTCCAATCCAACACCCTGGCAAAGCATGGCCAGTTTGGGTCAGATTAGTCACAGCTTTGTCCAGTCAAATTTTGAATCTCCAAGAATGGATGTTGCATGACCTCTGGGCACCTGTTCCACTGCTTCATCACCCTCGTGGTGAAAAAGCTTGTCCTAATAAGGGAACTTCCCATGTTCCAGCTTCTGCCTGTCCTCTCTAGTCCTACCCCTGTGTGCCTTCAAGAAGAGCTTGGCTCCATCTTCTCTATAACCACCCGTTAAATCGCTGTAGACAGCAATTGGATCTTCCCTTTGCCTCGTGTTCTTAAAGCTGAACAAACTTGCTTCTCCCAGCTTCTTCTTGTACGTCCTGCTCTCTGGCCCCCTGACTGTCTTGGCAGCCTTCCACAGGATTTATTGTACTATGTCAGTGTCTTAACTTGTGCCACGGATCCCAAAACTAGATACCACACTGCAGATTTGGTCTTGCAAAAGCCAAGCAGAGTATTCAGAACATCTCCATGAAAGTGGCAGCGTAATCCACAGGCTGCCCCAAATGTGCCAGAGCTGGGAAAGGTTCATATCAGAGTTTCATTCTCACTTTTAGCCAGTGTAAAGTAGCACTGCTGTGGGATTGGGGATAGTGTTAATCTCAACACAGAACTGCTTTGCAATCCAGTTTGTTTCCTGGCCACATAAATAGCTGTGCTGGCACAAGAGAATGGGCCATGTGAACGGGAATGGAAGGGAAAAAAAACAGGACCATTTTTTTTTCTGTAGCAGTGCTGGTTTGTGTCAATTTACTGTGACTAGGCTCCACAATCTAAAGAGACATGGAGAGTTAACTAAGATTAGTGAGGATTACGGCCAAGAACCTTCATATCAGTTAAAATAAATGCTTCACTTAAATTTCTCTTCCACTTTTGTAAAGAAAATTAAGAAAATTCTGTGTAGATTAATTATATAATATCTATCATAGGTTTATTCTGACAGCAGTTTTGTGGAATGTCCTCTTGCTTTAATAGCCCATTTAACTGAGGAGTTTTATGAGACTAGCTGCAGAAAAATAATATTCTTAATTTGCTGTTCTTTTGTACAGTGCTATGGCAAATGTCCACATTGGGCTTTTAGTATTGTTATTTAATTTTTTCTTTACATAACCATTAGTTATTTCCTTCAATTGTACCACAGTTTGTTTCTTAAATAAGATTCTACTGAAGGGAGGAACTTAAAAACTCACCACAGTATTTAACATCAGTTGACATTTACCGCAATCTCTAATTATTGGCACAGAATCTGTCTGGCTTCTGCTGCTTTTATGGTTCTTCCAGCTTGTTCCAGTGTTTTTTAGTTTTACCATCCTGCTGTAGATGAGTTAGATGATAGTGGTTTCAAGCAGTTGAAGATTTACTTTTATACAGACTCTGTTCAAAATAATTTTGTTTATTGGCATAAGCAGTGTAAAGATGAAAAGAAAGACTTCTGCAAAACCTTTCACATATCAGTTCCAGAACAATTCTGTCACTACCCAAGCAAAAAACCCTGTTAACCTGGGACACAGCAGTCACAAAGGGGCATACAGCGTTAAGGCTAAGCATACAACATGTGTGTTTCATTAGGAAGAATGTTACGTTTAAGTACTTCATTTACCTTGCTGATGAGCTTACAGAAGTGTAAATAGCAGGTAAATAAACCCAAATTAGATTTACTGTTTCTCTACCAAAACAAAATCCAGTTTTGTCCTGGAGACTTTGCAACATAAGTAGAATGTCTGGAATTATTGCCTATCATGAAGTACATTGGAAATTCAGTTAGCCAGTTTCACTGAAGGATCTGTGTTCATCCATTTATAACATGATGTGCTAGGTGTTCTGAATACAGGAAAGTATAGTTCCTGCTCCAGAAATCTTAAAATTCATGACAAGACACAGACTCTTTAGATGCTTTAATATTAGAATAGAGTATATATATATATATTTTGTTACTATTTATTATCTATCCTTAGCTTCTCCAAAGCCATTTTTAGTGTATTGACTCATTGCAAGCCTTGCAAGAAGATAAAAGGTTTTGGGAGATACTTTTTTGAAAGAGATTTTCTTATTTGAAAATCTTTTGATAACCTTTTAAAACCTGTTTGCTTAACTAGTTTGTACTGCCAGAGAAGTTTGAGCAGCATGGTGACATGTCAAAGAGAAAACTGAATAGGTTTAGCTACCTTCTCCTAATTTAAAGCATATTTAAAGCTTATTAGTACGTATTCTTGTCTGGAATCAGTGTGGTTAAAAAAAAGGTAGTTTAAAATTACGTGTACGTGTTAACCAGACCTTGCCCCTGCCGTGCACGTTTAACCACCGCGGTCTGCCACTCCAGAGCCTGCCTTGTCGCCATCACATCAACAGCGCTTGAAATCGTTTGTGCATTTGGCTAAGCAGGGACTGCAGAGCTCGGTCCCCTAAGTCTGAGAATTAAAACCAGTGAGTACTCTGGTAATGATACTCTAAACTCTAGGGAGTGCGTTGGCATTATCTGGCTCTTCAGAGCCTAAGGGTGGCTTCTCTCTCCCGGGTCGGGCTGCAACACAGGAAATGACAGTGGCGAGCGGCAGGCCTGACTCACAGCTGGGGGCGGTTTGCTTTGGGATGGCTGTATAGTTCCTGTCCCCAGCTGCCTGCCCTCCCTCTCTGCGCTACGGGCACGGCCCGGGCTTCCTAACGTTGTCTGATCACTATAGTTTACAGTCCGTCATATCGAGAAGTATGTGAGCTGAATTCTAGTTCCAGTAATGCGGAGGAAGGTAGTTTGAAATATTTCGGCAGCTGTTTCCCAAGAAGCCACGCTGCCCATGCTGCAGAGGTCAGGAAGTGTAACTGGTGAATAGATTCCAAAGTAAGTTTTCCACTGAAAATCAGCCCTAAGAGTGTGGAAGCTATGCCCAGTTACTAGGCAGCTATCTGCAAATATTTCAGACTGCATTTTTGAGGATCCAGCAGCAACCTTGTACTGCAAGATAAAGTAGGACTTCCCTCTTCTCAGGCGAGCAGGGCAAGAATTTAGTAGAGACAATAAAATGTAATATGCCTATTTACTTACTATCGAAGGCATACTGTATAATGCAGGAGTACTGCCTGCGAGACTGTTACAGACAAAACACGCTGTTTTCTTTTCCCTTTCTTCCTTTTCATTCTTGTCCTCTTCCCTGCCAAAAAAAAAAAAGGAGAGAAAGTACATGACATTGGAAAATTATATGCCACCAAGAAAATATATGAAGTGGAGAAAAGGAGGCTTGATTCTGGAGTCTTCATTGAAGATTTTTGGGAAATTTTGCTCTTAGTTGGGTGGAACTAGAACAGATTAACTTTAAGAGCCAACTGGGAGAAGTTGACTTCAGGTCACCATCTGTTAGAAGAGAAGTTTATCTGTGTGTGTACAGAACCAACACAGAAGAGTCTCAGTTTTGACAAAGGCCTATGGACATGGCCATAACACAAATATATAATAATCTTGTAATGGGCCTTTGCCCAAATAGGCTTCAGATAACTTTTAGGTATTCTTATCTAAAAATATATATTGACGTAAACAGAGTGGTCAGAGTTGAGCAATTTATTTTTTTTTCTTGAAGAGGTTTTCCCTTGTGATTTCCCTCTAGCTGAACACCGAGAACTTAAAAAGTTTCTCACTTAGTGATAAATATCCCCCAACAATAGTGACCGAGTTGCCATGTAGCATTTTTCACATTAGAGCACAAAATGCTTTTGCCAAGGCTGTGTCATTGTGTCCATTTCACAGATGAAGAAACGGAGGCATGTGGGAGAAATGTGATTTTACTAAGGGTTGCATGCCAAGCAAGTCGTAGAAGCTGGAACAGAACCCATGCCTCCTGCATCTCTGCCTAGGCTGCTCTCCATTAGTCTGCTATGCCCGAAGTACATGCTGATTTCAAACGAGGAGCAGGACATAGCTGAATATCAGCGTAGGAAGTGGTTTCATGATCATCCTATAATACACACTTTAAAAAGAGATTAAATACTGTTTTCAAATGCAACTGTTGTCCAAAAATGAATGCTGTCAGATTATGATTTTCGTTTGCGTGGGTTATTTTCCAGGCAGAAATTTTAACGGGCATCCCAGTTGGCAGCCTTGAAGATGCTGAAAAGGTGGGACGCATGCTGTTAGAAAGAGGGTGTAAGCTCGTAATTGTTACTCTTGGAGCAGAAGGCTGCATGATGATATCAGTAGAAGAACCCATTCCAAAGCACGTTCCTGCTGGGAAGGTCAGGGCTGTGGACACTACGGTACGTTTTTGTGGTTTAACTGTCTTGCTTTGGAAAAGACTGCTTAAGCACTAAGGGAAAGCAATGAGTAATCAGCCAAATCTTTGGGCACCAGCACAAAGGCTAATTTATGATGTGAAATTGATATCTTGCTTCCAGTCTCTCATATATTAAATGTCAGTTGACTTGAGTTTTACGGTCTGTATTGTAGATGTGCTAGAATTATTATATGTACTGATAGTATCTTCATGTTCCTCCTGTACTGAAGTCAGTACCTGTCTCTGACTGCAATTGTGTGATGCCAGTGGCTTGAGCTGCAGTCCTGTTTTTTCACCTTTGCCCAGTCATATAATTCATCTTGCCCAGAACTCAAATGCTGTGGGAGAAAGGAGGTACTGCTGCCCTCACAGTCTGAAACTGAATGGTTGGCTCTTCTGACACAAGCATGAATTGCTTACCAAGTCGAGCATAAGGTGATCAAAGACATGACCTTTACAGAATGTAGTGGAAGAAACCCAAAAAGTTCTTGCTGCTTCATGATGACTATTTTATGATGATAGGTAAGGAATATTTGGTGAGAAGCACTTTAGTCTTGACATGAAGGTATTTTTTTTAACGTCCTGCTCAGAATTAAATACAGAAAGCATGCCCTAACAGACCACTACATACAATACCCTCAGCAAAAAATAAAGACAGGACAGGCAATAGTTAAGACAGCATTGCTATGAAAACCTTACCACATTGCACATATGGGGCTATTTTGTGTTCCTAGTATTATCTGACATAAATCCAAAATAATTCCAGTGGAGTTACTGAGAGCAGAGCAGGTCACGTTGTATGTACTAACTATACATTTAAATGCCTGTTATAATAACGTCATATTACATATGTTCTGTTACAATAGTTCATTAAAATCCTGGAGATTTTACCATCTGGTGCATTCCATATCTGAATTGCATTAATAATAACTAGTTCTTGTAGCATGTTTTTTATCCACGGACTTCATACTGCTTCACAAAGAAGGAAAGCAACTGCTTAAAAGATGAGAAAACAGCGGCATAGGGGACTGAAATTACCTAGCTCGGTAGCATGCAGTGGCAGAGCTAGGAGTAAAGTTACTTCATCTGAAACAGAATATCACTCCTAGTTTGGCCTGTGATGTGCTGATACCGTGGAAGGCTTTGTTTCGCTGTTAAATTTAATAATTTTCTATTTAGCTCCAAAACAGAGATACTTTGGCTTTATTTCCACTTTTGCCCCTTTCATTTAGAAGTTTGACCTCGAGTTAGCGCTGATTCTGGAATATCCTACAGTTCTGGTTAAGGGAGGTGTCACTGTACTGTACTGTGTGTAAGGTTCTTGGTAGCGGACTACAGACACCAAACCGCCTCTGCCTGCTTTTAGCCCAGAATTAGAAGTGCCAAGGGAGTGAAAGGCAGAGCTCCCAAAGCTGCCCAGGAGCAAGGCTTATTAGCTTGGGAGCAACACCTTGTGAACCTGGCCGTACGGCTGCTTGCTCTGAGGTGGTAAATCTGCTGTTGCTGTCAAAGCTTAGTGTTAAGAGTTTTTCTCTACACCATACAGAAGTGATGAAGAAGAAACATGTGTGATCTGCTTCTTCAAAAGAAGCAGAAAATTGCTGACAGATCAGCTATTGTTTGATATCTTAAGATATTTGCTGCTCTTGGAATAAAACAGCAGTACTGAAACCACACACTGTGGCTGAAAAGTGCTTTTTATCTTGCCTAGCAGTTCAGAGTTTCATGACTGAACTAATTTAATGCTCCTCTTTTTTTTTTTTT
>VWZZ01003502.1:1401918-1426925 GCA_013399095.1 Psophia crepitans
TTTTTTTAAATAAAAGCAATTTCTTTCAGTTTACTGAATCCTTGCCCTGCCTCCTTGTGGCCAACAGGTTATTGGCTTTCACATAGCAGAGGATTTTCACAGTTAATTTTGTTAATCTACTTAAATACCAGTGGGTTGTTTGCAGTAAAACAGCTGTGCTCGGTTTACTCTTGCAGACTGAATGAAAAAAGATGTGTTGGCCTTCCATT
Source organism: Psophia crepitans (assembly GCA_013399095.1). NCBI lineage: Eukaryota > Metazoa > Chordata > Aves > Gruiformes > Psophiidae > Psophia > Psophia crepitans. Next base: position 1,402,128 of record VWZZ01003502.1, read on the forward strand.
ATAAAAGTCTTACAGTGCTTAGACTGATTATCACTTTGCCTGAAAGCAAGTGGTTTTAAAGCAACCCTTCCAAACACTAAGCAAAATAATGTCATCCTCAACAAACCTGGATAGCTCCATTACTAAAATAAATACTAAACGTTCTAGTGGGACATGTTATTCTCTTCAGAGCCATGTCACCAGTGAACCCTTCCCCAGGGGAATAAGCTCAAGCTGCAAGTAGCCACCTATCCACAGAGTATTCAGAGCTGTTCATGTGCATGCTCTTAGCATGCCATTTAATACTAAACAAAACCCATAACCCACCGCCGGATTTGCGAGAGGTTACAGAGCCCTTATGAGAACAGTCTCTATTAAAACAGAGTTTGCTGTTTAAAAGATACAAGATAGAAAATGAGCTTCAAAGGCCTCTTCCACTGTAGAAATGTTCCCATAGCTGCTACCGCTGCCCAGAGCCCTCTCTGTAGCAGCGCAGCGTCACTACTGCCTCCTGGTCCTTTCTGTTGTGCACAGCAATTTTGGAATTTTTTTATGAGAAAATAGTTGAGTCGGTACTGCCACAAAGGTTAAGAGTTTCAGGTCCTTGTCCCAGGCAGCGTGCTCCCCGTTCTCCATGTTCACCGGTTCTTCAGAGAAACTAAGGGTTGATAGACCATCGAGCCTGGCTCTTCCTCCTAGCCCTTGAGATAGTTAATCTAAGAGTTTATTGGCAGAACACTGGGAAAAGCTGGCTCCATCTCCCGCTCTGTGGTGGAACATGAATCTTCAAGACTGAAAATCTGGCATTTTTCACCCACACTAAATCAATACTATGAAGGGGAAAAAAAGGCTTGTTGATTTTTTTTTTTAGCGCTAATTATCTTAATGTGGGCTTTACTAATGTATGCAAAGCTTCCCATGACTGTTAGCAGAGCGCTCCATACACAGTCCAAAACATGTAGAGCACGAATAGTCGTTTAGAAGGAAGTTTTGCAAGACATGGTATTGTAAAGCTGAAACATCTGTTTCTCCTGTTATAGCTAAACAGTGCAGCAAGCTTTTGTTAAGAATATAAACTTTCGCTTCATTTTACTAGTTTCTGCTAGCTATTTTCTATATGCAAATTTTGAATAAAAATAAGTGAATTATTAAAAAATCATCCTCAGATTTTCTGTATGAAAGAAAGATCTGGTTAAGCCCACTAGCCATATCAATTTGTGTTTGAAGATGATGATGTACATAAGAGACATTTGACACCTTAAAAAGTACTAATATGTAGATAGTATAAGAAAGGTATACATTCTAATCTATTTTCATTACTTGAAATGGTTGCTTTTAAATCTACTTGACTACATGATGTTAAATATATGCATTTGCTTTATTTTTGGAAGAAGCTGTTTCCACTTTAGGTGAATCTAGTACATGAAGCTGCATTAAAATAGCTGTGAAGGATAATTATGTAATTCCATTTATATGACACTTCTTCAGTCGGTAGCAGAAGGTTTCACAAACCATTCACAAATTTGATAAGCATTTCATAGAAAACAATAATATCATATACACACATTTAGCAGTTGCGTCTGCGCGTGTCTGCCTGCTGCTGAAGCAGAAGCACAGCTGAGGTGGAACACAGCAGCTGCTTGCGAACGCAGCTGCGGGACATGACCGAGCACCGTCAGGTCAAAAATGTACTTGAGGTGAAGTGGATGATCTGTGTGATGAACCAGACAATGATCCTGGATTGTGGCATCTGCTGTTGCAGTAGCCCTGAACACGCCGTCCTGGCGGAGACGTACGTGGCCTGATGACAGGGAAGGCCACAACATTGTCCACGTTGGAGAAGGAAGCCCCGCTATTTTTGCCCCTTCAGCCCCGCTCTTCCCCCTCTGCTTCTGACAATCACGCAAAGTGTAATTTACAGCACTATTTACATCTATTTACATTTACTAATTATATTCCATTGAAACTGCCAAGGAAAATTTGTCAGAAGAATGTAATTACTCAAAGCTGGAATTTGGCCAGCAGAGAGATTAGTTCCCTTCCATTTTGCAAAAAAGCACGATGGGATCTTACAGAGCCGAGCGCTTCAAGTGGCAGCTGGGGACCAAGCTGAACTCTGGAGGTACAGCCGGAGGCCTGCCTAGGGCTCAGTATGTTGCAGATGGGCTTTGCGGAGGCAGTCAGGCTGCCTGCAGCTTCAGGTTACTTGGGGTCTGGGCTTCAGAGGATTGTCCGTGCCTCTGGAGATGCGGCAGTCCAGTGGTCGGTGGCTGCAACAGGCTGGAATGTCTCTGCTGACTCTGGGGCTGCACCCCAGGGCTCAGGGCTTTGCCTTTTACTGTGGTTGCTCCTTGCAGGTGACGGTGGGGTGTCCTGCCTAGGATCCATCCTTCCAATCAGAGGGTTGGCACAGACAGAATCTCTCCTATGTGGGGGCGTTAGTGGGAAATGGGGTGCTCTCTGACTAAGCAAGTCATGGCTGCCCCGCTGCCACCCCGTCATTTCCAGGTTGCAGCATGGAGGTCACTTTAGGGAGAGAAGTACTCTAGGGTTAATTTTTGTAACCTCTGGTTTGCTCCAGACCCCGGGTTGGATCAAGCTCCTTAATAACATCCACACACTCTTGCATCAGTTGGGGTGACTTTCTAATTTCCACCCTATTTGGTCTTTTAAATACGTAGTACAGTCTACTCTGCTTAAGGTCTCTTCATCAACTTCTACTTGACCTCTAGGTTTAAACGTGCCAATGTTGTGTGCCCAAAACTCCTGCGTTAGCACACTTGCAATCAGGAGATGAGGCATCTGCCTGTCTGGCTTAGGCATGGATGTATTCTCTATAAAGGCAAATGGAAACCCTTAGGCACACAATATTTAGATGAAAGTTTGGAATCAACTTTCACAGTGGTGCCCCAAGGAATCACAGCATGTCCATGGTCTCCCTTCTAAATCCCATGGGGAGCTTAGGATGTTTAACTTTCCAGTAGTTCCATTACATTTCCCATATAATTTCTTACATTACCAGCATTTTCTCTGCCGGGCTGTGCTTTTCGGATACTGACAGTGCACAATCTGGTGAAGGAAGCTAAGGAGATCACAGGTTGAGGTGCCATGCTTATAAATAGGGCACTCATTTATGAGACATGGCAAAATTCAAAATCTAATCTACTCAGTTATGCCTGAAGTTCAACACATGTATGGTTTATTCTATATAGTCCTTCTCTGTACAACATTCTCAGAGATGGATGATACATACTATTTGTCATAATCATAAATGTTACCATTATTTTTTCACATCAGTTGTGCAAAATGAAGGCCCATTTCTGCAATATGAATTTTTCATCAGATGTTTTGTGTTCCAATCCTATTCCCTCTGATTTCTTATTACAGTATATTAGCTCTGGCTCTTTTACTACGGGAGCAAATTAAAAAGGCTGGCTTTAAGAGGTAGAGTGCTCACTGAGCAGCTTTGTATTGAACTCTGAAGATGTTACACAATCTTTATTTTAATAAAGCCTCATGTAAGTGTGTAGCTCTATAATTTTAGATATGTCACAGTATTCAGGCCTGTGCAGTAATTGTGGTCAGAAGAAGGCAGTGTGGTTTAGTGATTTGAACAAAGGACTGAGTAAGAGTTCCAGGGCTCTGAAAAAGACTTGCTGTAACTCCTTGGGAGAGTTACTTGTCTTCTTTGTATCCCAATTTATCTATCCATAAATTGGAGCTGCTATTAATGTATTGCATATAAACCATGGGAAGTCTGTTAGAGATCAGAACAGAACCTGGGAGGCCTTTTTCCCAGGCTTGTCATATAACCTCAGGCCAGTTGTGCTTCTTTGGGGGCTTTGCAAACTCATTGAAGTTCTTCTGCTTAAAGTTGAGAGGTCTTGTCTGTAAAAATATGGTTTACACTAAAATTCTCTGACTTAGCTGTATCTTCTGGTTTGGAGGAAGCCTGAGCCAGAGGAGTGAAGTGGACACTGAAATAAAGCCTTAGAATAAAAATAAATCCAAAACAGTCCTCCTAATAACAGCAATTCTTTGTCTCCTGACTTTGTGGCCTAACGTCTGAGGCTCAAGGGGATATAAATACAACACTGTGCAATGACTAATTATACAAAATTCTGTGCATCAGCAGAAGTGGGACTTGTGGTTGACTCTAATATTATCAAATGCCTTTGCTATTTAATAATCTTGTAGCCGTACATTATTTAGCATGCCGTTTGCACAAAGAACAGTGATTTTATTTCAGCTATCTCTCAACAAAGTAAAAATGCAGCTGGTAGTAAATGAAGCATTTGGCAGACAATGTGTCTGATGTACAGTCCTCTAACTTGGTAAGAAGAGAAAAATGTTGTTGAGTGTTTAACCTTTTCCTGCCCAAGGATGTAGCAAGAAGGAATAAAGTGACCACAAAGGGCAAGATGTCTTTTTTTTTTCCTTTTTCTTTTTCTTTTCCTTTTTCTTCTTCTTTTTTTTTTCTTTTTCTTTTTTCTTTTTCTTTTTCTTTTTCTTTTTCTTTTTCTTTTTCTTTTTCTTTTTCTTTTTCTTTTTCTTTTTCTTTTTCTTTTTCTTTATTTTTATTTTTATTTTTATTTTTATTTTCTTTTTCTTTTTCTTTTTTTTTATTTTTATTTTTATTTTTATTTTTATTTTTATTTTTTCTTTTTCTTTTTCTTTTTTCTTTTTCTTTTTCTTTTTTTTCTTTTTATTTTTCTTTTTTTCTTTTTATTTTTGTTTCTTTTTCTGTTTCTGTTTCTTCTCATCTTCCCTTTCTTTTTCAAGGGAAGAGAAAAAGTTACTGTCGGGCAAACAGCTTATCTATCAGTGGGGTTTATTCACACACCAACACAGAGTAATTATGCCCAGAGCTCCCATTAACTTCCCGCAAACCGACAGCATAATAGCTTCCTTTCTTGAACATGCAACCAAAATAGGTTAATAAATAAGTTTAATTTCAGTCACAGCCCACTTTCTGACTTAGCCCTCTGCATTCCTGCTTTTACAAATACGGAATCCATTGAATTTTGGAACAGAAAAGCCATGAGGAATAAGTTAATCTGTCAGACACTCCAATCGGCAATCTGCACTGTAAATCTATTTAAAGCTGCATCTATTATGTTCTGAAGTTCAGCTGAACTGTGAAAGGGCACATGACTGAAATCACTGCGTTTGAGTTGACTCACAGTTAAGTGTGGATGGGAATTGCTTGGTTCGTCACAAGTCTCTGCCTCTGATTCAGGCCTTCTAAAGACACTTCAGTTTTTGAAGACTCGGTCAGTGGCCTAAGGGTGTACAGGTATCCACCGAGAAAAGGAACTGCAAGAGTTGCATCCCTCTGCATTGGCAGTCAGCTGAGAAAAGGTGCAGCAAACCGGATGCGCCCTCTTTCCCCTTGGAGAGCAGAAAGCTGTATTATCGCCATTGCACAGATAGGAAAAAGGGAACAGAAATGTTAGCCGTTACGTGCTCTGAAGCGCTAGCTAAACACATCCTGCTCCAGGTTGCACAGGGAGCTGGGATGAGGTAGCCAAAAATGAAGCACAGGCGTATATTGTCCCATGCTACTCTCTGAACTTCTAGACAACATTGTCATGGAAGGAAACACTGTTTATCTGCCTAGTAACTGTCTATTTTAATCTGTAAGAACAAACAATGTAAACAAAATGAGCAAACAGAAGCAGGCTTGTACAGAACAATTTGCAGCCTTGTTTTCCAGTGGAAGATTCCACAGACCACCCAGGCTTTGCTCTAGTCCTTTCCTCAACCACGGAGCATCTAATTAAATCCCTCTCCATTCCTGACTCTAAGTGGAAGAGAGCCTACAGTCCTGTACGGCTTCTCTCCAGATGGAAATGCATAATTTAACAGAGATACAGCTGACAGGGAGAAGTGGGCCCAAAGCAGTATTAGCATTTGCCACAAATTGCATTAAATTACAAGGGGGTACTTAATGAAGATGTAGAATAAAAAGAAGATTAAAACCAATATTTAGTTTTCTAAGCTACTTCCAAGACTGCAAAGTGCCAGGCAACAAACACCTCATAGTAAAACTGAATTTCTGTCTCAGTTACATTAGTGATACCAAGAATGATTTGGTTCTGCTACACATCATCAGTATCAGCATCATCACATTTTCTCCCATTGCGTCCAACAGCTTTGCTCCCTATATATGTGTACATAAAGTTGCTATGCACCTTACTTTATTTACTACTTCTGTACTCACAACACAAAGTAAAGTACTATTCCTACCGCTGTTTTGTAGATGGGGAACAAAAGCACGCAGGAGCTGGCTTGTCAGTGGCAAGTGAACCTGCTTCCCTTGAAAAAACCATAACTTCTTCTTTATGCTTCTCTTCAAAGAGAATTAGGACTGGAGGAAAAATTTTGTCAGGATATCAGCTGTCTCATTTTTAGAACTGGACATCGTGGTAGATGTCCACATAAATGAGACAGTTGCAGAGTTGCTTTGCATTGGATGCTTCTTGGGGAGGCTGTAAGAGGTTTGTGGAAATGTGCTGCAAGGGCAGGTGCCTTGGCTCCACTGCTGTCATACTGAGCAATACTCGGGTTTGGAAGTTAACCCACTGGATTGCTCTGGACAGAAAACAGTAGGGACGCAGGCAGCATTTATGCAGCAACTCCAGTGTTTTGTTTGGGGGCCAGAACATGTGAAGGATACAGCATCCAACGTCTGGGCCTGGGATTAGATTCTGATGAGGTCTAGGGAAGCTGAGTTCAGAAATATCTTGAAGTTATCTTTGTGCCATCTCGCTGCTGGGATGCTTTCGCAAATGAAGCAATGGTATAATTTCTACAGGTTGAGAGCAGAGTAGGAAATGACCCTTTTGTTGCTTCTCTCGGGCTAACTATGGCTTGCAATGCACCTCAAAATCATTGCAGCAGCATGTGCCGCATTCCTTTTCCAGATTTACTCTCTTCCCCTGGTCTTTATGATGAACCGAGCACAGGGTCTCCACCAAAAGGATGTTCAGTCCTGGCATGTAGCTCATCCTGTGTTGGGAGCAGATATTGGGCTGCCAATGCATGTATACAAGACAGTGTCAGTTGTAATGGTACGTAGCACTCTGGGATGTCTGAGTTTCACAAAGGATGGAGAGGAAGGAAGACCAACTGTGTGCAGCCATCCTTTCTAATTAAATTCCTGCAGTTAAAAATAGCTACTGGAAGCTGGCGCTTCTGGCACATCCAGAGCGTCACCTTCCCAAGCATCTTTTTCTGGCCTGAGCCGTAGGAAGTTGAAAATGTGATCCGCTGTGTAATAGTGCAGCATATTCTTGGCCAAACTCCTCATCATTTTTTACCTCTTGCATTTATAGTTAGTTTACAAATGTCATATGCCTCCTGTTCTTCTTTACAGCTAGTCTCTGCCGAACCAGGTACCATCCTGGCTATTGTGGAACACAACCTACTCTTCTCAGTTTGCTCCCATCAGTTCTGGCTGTGGGGAGAGAGAAGGCAAACCCGGCTCCCGAGCCCCTTGCCTGCTTAGTTACCCAGAAATGCTGATTGCAGTAATACTGCTATTGAACTAAGACCTGATTTCCCCCAACTGAGCTTTCATTGCCAAGTCATTTTGGTGACTACAGAAACCAGAAAGGTTTGCGTTGGATTGGTGATATTGCATAATTAGGTTTTCAAAAGAACAAAAACAGAGAAATGAGAATAGTGGGGAAATCAGACTTCTTGCTTTTGCAAATTCTAACCACAGAAGATGCCAGAAGTTTTATTTCTTATCAAGAATAAAGGATTTAATCATTAGTAACCTGTCCCATGGACAGAATATGTTTTACAGCTTCAAATAGACAAATGGAAGGAAGCTAAACCCGTAAGTTTTGGTGACTGATGGCAGTAACCTATAGGAATGCCTTTAATGGCCAGTTTGCAGCTGAGCGTAATGATTTTGTCACTTTTCTCAGGGTTTCGTTGTGTGCCTGTGTGAGTAGAGATAGACATACAAATATAAAGCCAGCTGTTCCAGAACAACTCAGCTGCAGAAAAGCAGATACCCAAATTCTGGCAGCAGTGTTTGTCAGCTGCCCAAATGGCTATAAGGAGTATTGGTTTTATTCATTTCAGAGCACAAATAGACACAGAAATACAGAGAAAAGGTAAAGAAAGCGTCAGGAAGTTTGTCCCTCATTACTGGTGTCTGTGATTTTGTTCCTGAAATCATTAAGCAGGCAGTATGTTCGTTGGAAAGCTGCATTTTACAGGGAATGCCAGAGAACGCCTTTCTGTCAGGAGCAGTGCCTGGGTGCTCACCTGCTGCTGAAGACCACCACGAGCGAGGTGTGGGAGCCCTGTTTTCAGCACACCTGCCCCGCAGGTTAAGAAAAACAGGACGGGTGGGTGGCAGGGAACAATATTCTGGAGCAGAGCAGCAGTTCTGGCTTGTAGGTCACATCTTGCTGAACTTGGGGAGAGGAGCTACAACTGAAGTACTCATCAAAAAGATTAGACAAACAGTAGGAAAAAGAATGCAGGGAGCTGGCAGGAGGACAATGCTAGAGTAAGCTCAGACAGAAAAAAACCTCCTGAAGTTTGGTGGTTTGTTTTTTTTTTTCCCTCCAGGATATGTAGTTCAGAGGTAGGCGGCAGCAGTGGCCAGCCAACAAAGGCTAGATACTGCGGTTTTGAAAGAGGCACTCGAGCATATGGAGCTTTCGTGCAAAAAAAGAATGTTTTTTTGATCAGTTCCAGGCGAGATGGCAGTTGTGTCATTCTGAGTGCATCTCGTCAGATTAGATGGGATCACTAAAAGTCTTTTGGCATTTTCAGTCTGAGAGAAAAAAACCCACATGTGGCTAGTGAAATTGCCCAGCAAGGAGATTCCCCCCTTCTGAGTTGGCTGTTAGATTATGGGGTCCTGAAGCCACGTCAGCCCCTAACATGATACCGGGTCACACAGTTGGTGACAATTTGGCCAGTTCTCTCCTGGCTGGGGAGCTCATTGTTTGGAAGGGAAACCCACTGCCAGTATTTGCAGTGTACTGTCAGAATACCACGATGTAATTCTGGACAGGGCTTGGCCTCTGGTTTCATTTGTTCATGAAATGAAATTTGTGAATTAACACATAAGCATGAGCTTTGTTAGGAAGAAATTACAAGTTGGCATGAGTGTGACATGAATAACGAAGGGAGCGAAGTACTTCTCAAGGAAGTGAGATAAGTGAAGCTTTTGATTAGAGTAGGAGAGTAGCTGCGAGTTGTTGAAGCTTGATAAACCAGTTTGAGAAGTACAAATCAACCTTCTGAGGAGCTGCTGTATTTAGTGCGGAGCTTCTATCATGACTGATTCCATGCAAGTTCAGACTTTGGGAAAGATAGATACAGCTCCTGTAGCACATTCAACTGCAAGTCCGTCTCATTTCTGTTAGCGGTGATGTCTGCGTGCTTCTCCGTTGTTGACGCATCTCGGTATTTACACCGTTCTTTGCAAGAGGGCCACTGGAGGGTCTTGTGTTAAGCTGAAGTGTAACGAGAGTTTTCCAGTACTGTGCTTTGTATGTTGTAAATGTTCTATATGCACTCCAGCAAGAAAAAAAAAAAACAACAACAACAAAAAAAACCAAAATGAAACAACCAGAGTGAAGGGTTTCCTCTGCTGGTTTGGAGTTTCTCTGTAAGGTGCGAACTTTCAGATCAAATGAAAGAGGTCACAGATCATAGCTCAAGTGTGAAACCAGGGAAGAAGCAGGTACTGAGGCAAAAGCTAACTGAAAATTTATAAGTAAGTGTGTTGGAAATTGAAGTGTTTCTTGCCAAAACATGTATCAGTCTGGTCACACAGGAATCAGAGTAGCGGTGAATTGTTTGATTGATGGGAATTTCAGAGGTTCCACAACAAGGATCTGTTGTTTTCGGAATGGCGTGTGGTGTTCCTGGTTCAGTGCTCTTACTCCATTGTGTAAGAAAGAAAGAAATTCGTCACCTCTCATTAATGCTATCTGGAGTTGAAAGGAGTTTATATGAGCATCATCACACTGAATTATTTCGATGATTCAGAAAACAGAGTGCTCCCCATGGGTGAATAGTTTGTCAGCTTTCTGGGTTTAGTTTATAACGCAGAATAACTTTGTTCCCTGGTGCTGAGTGGCATACTGGAATATTATTACCTGACAGAAGGAAGCTCTCCCATGCTGCCTCCCAGACTTTGTCAGTGTGCACTAAGAGAAAGCTGTCACCTCACAGACACCTTGCGGTATTTTTCTGGTAACGAGCAAGGTGGGAGCTCCTCTGTTCTGCTCCTGGCTGAGAGTCTAGCAGAGCTGTGGGCAGCTCGTGGAGGTCCACTGACTTATTCTAGCTACCTCAGCTTCGGGGTTCCCAAGCTGTGCCTCATTTTCGAAGGATGAGTAGCTCCTGTGACTCCTGTTAGAGTCTGTGCAAGATCAGGAGGTCTGGATTCAGCCCACAGATGTCTCAAAGTGGGTGTTCCTACCATAACATTCTTGATCTTCAGTGGGGTTCATTTCCCACCATGTGAAATGACAGCACTATTACCTGCCTTCAAAACAGATGCTCTACAGGGGCTTTGAAATGTAAAGCAGGACTGTGTGATGTTGCCAGATCTCTAGACACTTTCAGCTGTGCTTTTTAGATGACATACAAATTAAAAATTGCAGAGTTGTGAACGTTGTATGTTTTGTTTCCAACATTTACCACAAACCAGATAACTTTGAGAGGGAATGCACGCATCTCTAATGCTTGTCACTGATCTTTTTAGAAACAGTGAATAACTTAATGTAGTAGGATGTTTCAGAAAGGAAAGAAAATGCAGGCAGGAGGCCTTGTATTGAGATTAATCTCTCAGGAATGCAGGGGGTTAACGGTCAGGCTGATTAATCACTGTTAATGAACCATCAGGAAATCTGTCAGGAAGTGGGTAAAAATTCCTGATGGCTGATGTGAAGCACTGTGTGGTGTGCTTTGGTTTTGATGTTTCCCAACTGATAGTCTACAGTGGGTGTAGTTTAGTTACCTCTAAGTTCTCAAGGCATGTGAACAGACCTTGTTCAGCTTGAGCAAGTGAGCAAGAAGCTTTCCCCATGCATGGCTATGCAAGTGCAACGCAACACAAATGCAATAAAGTCAGGGATTGCTCCTTCCCACGGCTTCCCAGAACAGTCTGGAAAAGAGACAGAAAGGAAGCGTGATCCTGCCTTCCCTCATTCCTCCGGTCTGAGCCCACAGGGTACAGGGGAAAGAGTGGAACAGGCAGCTTTCCCTGTGCGAACAAGGAGCCAGGGCATTAGGACTTGGATACACAGCTGAGTTAATGAATTGCCTGGTGTTGACCGAGGGTGAGGTTTCACAGTTGGCTTAAGCTGATCCAAGATCATGCTGCTGCAGAAAGGAGTGTTTCTAACCTCTTTCTCCTTGGCATTGGACTAGCTATCATGCGGCAACACAGCAGCTTGCTGATCCGGGGGGAAACTAATGTTCCTTGGTCAGTGTTGACTGGCTTAGTCTTCAAACAGCTCAGAGAACTGATCTGTCTCGCTGCTTGGCCGCATGAGTGCTAGAGCTGATGTAGGGGAGGGCGTGGGAACATGAGGCAAGGATGAAAACATGAGTGGGGACCGAGCGTTTCTGCAGGAACATAACCATGGATTGGCTTCAGCCTATTATGAAACTGCAGTCTGAATCACTGGAATTAGGACTGCACTGTCAACCCACAGGGAATGCAAATTAAAATGTGTTAGCTTACACCTCCCGCCGTTCTTAAACGACGGCTGAACACAGCCTCCTGCACGTGGCGGGGAGGAGGGAGCGCGTGGTGGGGCAGCAGCACAACAGTTCCCCGTGCCTTGGTCTGGAGCGTGCAGGCCACATCAGCCAGCGTCAGTGTGTGTTTGGGGGAGGCCAAGGGGAAGAAGAAAGGAACAGACGAGCACCACCACCATGGATTCCCTCCATTTATTTTCCTTTGGCTTAGGGTAACATGTGCTAGCTTGTCTTGGTGACAAGACTGCAGAAACACTCGGTTACCAGAGCACAGATCAAGCACCGTAACGCAGCTGTGGATCCAGACCCTAAAGGTCTGGAGCACAGCGTGCTTCTCCTAGTACTTCTCCTTTATCTGCAACCCCAGCAGCTTTGCAGAGCTCTCTGGTCTGCACCAAAAGCCTAACTTAGACCTAAAAAGGCGAGCCCTGCTAGTCGTTTCAAGTTCATTTGATTTTTATTGCAAAATTTGGTAGTTCGACGTTAAGGACTTTTCATCATTTTGTTCTAGCTCAAAACTCCGTGCATAGGTATAGCAATAACTGTGCTAGTGGAAAATCTCTTTGTAATTTTCAAATATTTCAGGTTTTAGAGGTTTGTGACCAAAGGTCTGCTCCTGTAAGCACAGCCGTGCAGAGCCCCACCAGCAGGATGCCCTGCAAAGACGGCAATCCTTCCACACAGGATCAGCAGCTCCAGGCCCTGTGGGAGCAGTCACCCTTGTTAGGCCTTGAACTTAGGAAATAGTTGGAAGGTAGTCAAATTAGTTTAATTTCAGGAGAGTTTCAAGATAGTGGAGTTGGTTTAATTGAAAGGCTGTCTTCATTCAAACTGCCAAAATCTCTCTCCAGTGAAACATAAGGAAAAATGGGAGGGTGACATTAACATACCCTCCCCCCCAAAAAAATAAAAATTGCAGAGGCAAATAAATGCAAAAGTAAAAAAAAAAAACCAGCCAGTAACATTTCCAGAAATAAACCATTCTCCAGCACATAGAGGATAAACATGGGCTCTTTCAGGGAGAGGGAAATCATAAAAATAAAGACCAAAAAAAAAAAACAGGCTGTGTAGCTGATTCAGCCACTGTTACCAAGGGATATTTTACTCCCTGAGCATTTTGGCTGAATTTTTCTCTTAGCTGAGACGTAGACCCTCTTGGCACAAGTGTCTGACTATGTCCCGAAGGCTGGAAATGTTTTCCCAGCTCCACTAGTAACCTTTCTTCAAAGCACAGCCCAGGGATTCTTGTAGGGAGACACAGGCTCCCCCACTTCTGAGGAATGGGTAGCGAGCGTCTTCGCTGACAGATATTCTTGTGTTACGTAGGGCTAATCTGTAGCTCGGGTACAGCGTAGGCAGGGGTACAGCAAGGAACGTTGAGCAGATGTGACACAGAGCAGTACCATCCATAGCATAACCCAGTACCGCACAGTTATGGAGTGCTATAAATACAACAGGAACTCTCCAAGGCCCAATGCCTTCGACAGAGTCGGGCATCTCGGCACTGCCGTGCATTAAGGCTGCACTAAATCAGTGCGATCCTCAGGCTTCGCTCATTTGCGCACTGCTGTGAACGCGCCGAGGAGACTATAAAGCGGCATTGCAAGCAATATCATTGATTCCACATTATAATGCAGTTTTTGACAGCGTTTGGATTGATGATGTGATTTATCCACTAAACAAAGAATTTCTCATTACAGGCATGCCTAAAGCTTCCCTTGCACCGCCACACAGCACATCATTCCCTTTAGGACTTGCTAACGTGCTCTGACAATGTATTTAATAAAAAGCACCCATATAACACACAGAGCACACGCGGACCGTGACTTGAAAAATCACTGGAGGAAAGTTTTCTGAGGTTCAGTAACGACGTCAGGCTTCAGGAGCCTCAGCCCTCTCCTGTTCTGACAAGGTTGCCAGTACTCTGGCCTGCGAGGACAGGCTGGGAGGGCGAAGGCTGAGGAAGAGGTTGCCCTGGAACACGGCAGCGCTACGGCCGTGACACTGTGAACTGGAGCTTTCGGCCTCTTGGCCTCCAAATTTTTTTTTGGTGAACAAGTCATCGTATTGTATAAGTGAAACCCATCCTATTATTCTACGCACAATTAACTGAAAAATGCCTTACTTGCTGGAAAGACTGTTGAACAATGTAGTTTCCACTTACAAAGCACTTTCCTTAAAAAGCTTCTCAGGGCAGCATCGTATAAAAATAGTTATACTAAAGTTGTGAACCAGCTTCTGACAAATCAGGACTAACAAAAGCCAAGGTATAAATAGAAGGGCTTTCATGGGTTTTCTCTTCTCTAGAGGCACAGAATCTCAGTCAGTGCTGGATTGTAACACACAAAAATGCCCTTTTCCAGACACACAGGGAAACAAGGACCTTCCAGAGTAGTGGCACAGAATATAAATAAGTTTTCAAAACTGCTTCAAAACCAAAAAACTTAGTCAAAACCGTAACATTTGCATTTGAGAACTAGCCACGCCATATCAGAGAAATTTTTGGATTCAATCCTTTATTTTATTTCATACAAACTAGCATCTCCTGCTTTAGAGAAAGGTTAAACAGGCTCTATTTTTATAATTATGCAATGAATTGTCTCCAGACACTCAAGGATATGAGAACTATCTGAAAGTCTGCAATGTATTAGGATTCCTGGAAGACAAATGCTGAGGAATGTAAAATATTACATATGCTGTGCTTACATTTTGTCAGTGGGCAGAATAAATGCACCTTACTGGTCCGTTTCAAAATTCATTACTTTTGCAAAGTAGGTGGTTTTTTTTCCTTATAGCAGGCTTTGAAGTACCTAAATGTAAAGCTAATACTTGCTACTCCAGAGTTTGGATAATCTTGGTTTTACTCTGAGCCTGTTCCTTCTTCTGCTCCGTGCTGACCTTTTCTGAATCTACCAAACCCAAGGTAGTTTAATCCACAACACCAAAGAGGGAAGGTCTGTTTCTGTAAGCCAAAAATAGGTCTCACTGCAGCAAACCTTGCAGCTGAATCGGTTCTGCTATTGCTCTTTAAGTCATGTTTGACCAGTCACGTCTGCTCAGAGCAGAACCAAGGCTGAACAGGGCATCTACATAATCAGGCTGATACACACCGCTGTTTTCAGTGTAGTAGCTCCTCTATCGAAAACACACACTCCCCAAAACATTTACTGACCAACAACAGAATTTATGATACCCTCGGGGTCTGTGGCAGCTGAGCTATAGAGATACTGACTGCTTCGGTCCATCTATGGGAAGTAAGGATTTCAGCCAAAGTTTACTGGCATCAAATCCTTCTGTATATTCTCCGACCATCCCATAATCTTTTCTCTTGCAAAAACATACTAGGGGGCCTTTTTCCACTCGGCATGGAAGGCTGCTGTTCACCCCCTTTTCCACCTTTGTAGGCATTTAACATAGTTCAGCCTCACCAAAAGGGAGACCTACAGCCGTCTCACAGCCTCAGAGCATCACCCACAAGCGGAGCGGCACCATAAAGTTGAAGGGAGAACCTAGGTTCCATCTCGCCGTCATCCAAACTAAGACCTGGGAGATGTGTGGTTAGTCTTTTTTTGCTCCAACAGCAAACAGTGCAGCAATGATTTGGGGCAGTATTTAGTTACCTCCATTTTAAAAAAAAAAAAGGATCGAAAAGACAGTATTTGGCTCCACGCCGCTGCCAGGTAATAGTTTATGCTGTGTGATCCCAGATATTCTGAGTATTCCTCATGAAAGTATTACTTGGCCACTTTCGTTACCCAGTGATCACCGTATGAGAAATATCTGATGTAAAAATGATGAGTTCTTCCTGCTAGAGCTACAGCGTAACAGATCTGCTTGCTGGAACTCCGCTTCTGTCTGTAACAGCAGCGCCAAAATAGCTTTAATAATTAATCATGCGCCGATTAGATTATGAACTCTGAGACGGGCCGGAGATTTTTGTCTTATGCATCAGACAAAAGCCACTGGCAATGCTTAACTAGCAGTCACCTGCTCCTCTCCACCTGCCACTGCGGGAGCACGCTGGAAGCCCGAAGGGAGACAAAGGCCCAACAGACATCGATAAAAACCCTTCACCTGCCCCTCGCGTGTTCGGGAACACGGAACTGCTGGAGCAGGTGCTGCTGCAGCTGCACGCCAGGCTGCGGCCTGGCTGCTTAACTTGTCGTCTGCCAAGCCACGCTCTACACTGCACCCCGCTGCGAAGGCGACGGAAGAGAGCGCCCAGACTGCAGGCTAAGCGAGAGTTAAGCGGGGAGTTTCCTGGCTGGGAACACCAAGGCAAACAGCTGCTCCGGGAGGGCTGGGCACCCCCATCCTGCACGCACCCCCTTCACGGTTCCCTTGCAACGGCCACGCTGCTCGTAACTGTGCCAACAGGTTGCTGTGGAAATGTGGTGAATTGTTATATGCAGCTGATTTTAGGCTAAGTAGGAATTTACCCTGAGAAACCCTAGAATTCAGAATGGGAAAACTAGCTTGAATTCCAGTTAGAAATTTTGCTCAGCTGTATCTTAACTTTTTCCAGGCCCTTTGCTCTTGTCCCATGGCTCTTGGGGCCTGTTTATTACAACTACAGAGGCACAGCCCCTCAGGGGAGATAGTCCCTATGCTGGGTCTTGAATGGAATAAAATATTATCAGCGTGTCCAGTTAACGCTTTTACTGGAATACAAGTATGATTTTAAAAAAGGGACCTTAGAACCAGTTTTATGGTACCAACAAGAATTGCTCTGTCTGGCCCCAGAAATCAAGGCACTTTTAGGGGAGGAGGGGGAAGGGACACTTGAATAAAATGAGCAAATCAAGTTAAAAATGATTCATTTTGCCAGTTGTTCGGGACACGACAGAGCCCTGCACATCACAAACCAGCAGTTGTTGTTGAAAAGCACTCCGGAGGCAGAGAGTTGTCATTGCCTGCCGTCCGGGGCAGAGCTACAGGTACCTGGGCTAGAGGGTGAGAGCACCAGGCAGCTCTCTGGGAGACACGGCCTGGGCACCAGCAGCTCAAGAGAGCTGCGGCTGCTCCAGGGGAATGTCACTGTCCTCCACCCCCACGCACAACCTCAGCCGGGGGGCAAAGCTTGCTCCAAGAGTAAGAGTGGTGTATGCGACGGACACAGCCCAGACCTTCATTAGCGGGACTTTTTAATGAACAACAGCTAAGTTCTGCAGGCATCAAAATGTATCATTCTGCAACTAGGAATTTACAGACACCACAAGCCACATGGCTTATTTTTTTCCCCTTTTCTCTGTCCCTTCTACCACTGCCCTTTATGAAAAACAGAAGTTAAATAACAGAAAAATAGCTTTAATGAAACATTCAGGTTGAGAAATCAAAATCTGACACTCCAGCAACAGGAAGTTTCAAAAGCAGTGTTTGTATCAGCACGCTGCTGAACTGTAGCACACTTGCTATTCTTTTTCTGTGAGGGTAAGCCGTATAACGGCGCGTACCTTGATCCAACAGCTGGGCACAAAGATAGCATCGTGGCACTGGCTTAACATGGCACAATCTCCTAGGCATAGAAAAGCGAATTGAACTCAACCCCTGAACAATTTCCTGACTCCCGCAATCAGTGCTGCAACCGTTGTCTTTCCAGTAAAGGCACCCGGACTGCTCCCCTGCGCCAGTATGCTCACACTTGTTATTTTGTTCCAGGGAGCTGGAGACAGCTTTGTGGGAGCGCTGGCCTTCTACCTGGCTTACTACCCCAAGTTACCCATGGAGGAAATGATCAGGAAGTCTAACTGCGTCGCATCAGTGAGCGTCCAGGCATCAGGGACACAATCTTCATATCCTTACAGGAAGGACTTGCCTCAGGACCTTTTCTAATTGGCATTGTCTAGCTCAGTGTACTGATTTTATCTTGGCCCAGACGGCACTATCCTCCTCACTGCACCAAGGTTCTCCTCTGCTGACTGGAAAGGCCAGGAAAGTCTCTTTGCTTCTTGTTTGAGGAATCCTGTTAGTTCCTGTTCAACAACAGTAAGATGGGGTGGGGGTGGTGGGTCTTCCAAACACAGCATGGCAGGTCGCTCTGGCCCCACACACAGCCATGGGGCTGGTGGCCGTCCCACACGCAGCACTACACTGACTGACACAACACTCACAGCAAAACACCTGGAGGGTATTGGGCTCCTGGGAATATTTTTACTTGATTTTATCAGAACTTCTGATGTGTGACATCAGCACGTGACGCACAGCGTTAGCTTTGAGGTCGTACCTCCAGTCCTCGGCTGCAAACACCCAGGCCAGCATTTGGGTTGTGACAGAGCGCCATACCCGGCCCTGGCCCACCTATTCCCGCGTGCCTCAGGCGCGGGCTGTGGCACCGTGCTCGGGGCTCTGCCAGACTGCAGAACGTCCCTCGGACTGGAAAGAGGACAAGAGCACAATTGAAGTAGATTTTAAAAAACCTTTCGAGCCATATTGCTCTAAATGTAGGCGAGCTAATTAAATAAGAAAAACTTCCCAAACCACCAGCAAACTACTCTGGCTCCCCGATTCCTTCATGCTTGATAAAAATCCAGGAGGGAAAAATCCACCCTACTTACCCAACTGAAAATAGTAGCGCCCTTTTAGCCGTGGTCACGGCTTATCTGACCAAAAGCTCACTGTGTTTCACCAGGTTCCTACTGCTGCTTCCTCACCTAGCGAGGAGTCGGTGCCACACTACTGCTCCAAGGAATGACACCAATACATGGTCACTACTGTTGAATCTGTGGCCGGTAGGTTAGAAAAACTTGCAATCCTGCCATTGAATTCCTGCTGTGGAAAATGTTAATTTTTATTGCCTTATAAAACAATAGTTCCTTTGAAGATTACAGCCTCTTTCACAATGGAAAACACAGACAATGGGATTTGCTGTTTAATTTTTTTTAATTGAGTACTGTAAAAATAACTCCAAAGATAAATAAATGTTACTGTGATGATCTATGTCCAGACATTAAGAATTTTCTCTCTCTACATTGTTTTATTCACAATGGCCTTCAAATCACAGGAGACGGTGATCCCAGTTCATTTCCTCTCTTTTCAGCCCATGTTGCTGGATTTCTGAATCAGCGTTCACCCCGTCCTCCCCCTAAACTGTCCTCTCCTCGTGCATAAATCAAGTCCAGTCATTGTTCAGATAGAGCGGATTTTTCTCTTCTCCGTGAAGAGGACACGTTGTTTTGCTACAGGGAAAGAAGAATCTGTTAAGAAGCCTGAAGTGTTGAGATGCAATTCAACGAGCCTACGTCCCGCTCTCCTGGCTGCCTTCGCTGCTTAAGTGAGCGTGGAGCAATCGGCGCAGCGCTGCCATTAACCAACTCTTGACAGAGTTCAGCAGCGCTTTCACTTTACCACATGTGATTTTTAGTTCCTAAGAGGTCCATTTTACCTCCGTGAAAATAAGTCTCAGGATTTAAGTGGCTGAAAACATCCAACAGCTGCTGTGTGTGACTATTCTGAGTCACAGCTGCTCGATAGAGGGCCAAAAATAGGTTTCTTACTGCTTTCTACTACTCTTCAACTTCAGAGCCCAAACAACTACAGATGATGAGCTGGATCCAGTCGGTCTCACAGCCTGACGGAAAAGTTGACTGAGAGTCTGTGGATCTCTCAGTGAGGCACAAACTGACCCTGCCTCCAACACCTGAAGCAGCTGTTAGCGAAGGCAGTTCAACTACAGGTTAAACAAAGTCAATTCATTACTGAAAAAAAAAATTAAATAAAAATATAAACCCAAACCAAATCAAAGCTTTACAATGCCATTTGAGAAGCACCGCTGTTCGGACCGAACTTTGTTACGCGAATTCCTTTGAAAGCTGCGCAAGAGCAATCCACAAAATAACAAAAGCACTTCTTCCACATAAAAGTTTCGCTTTAAGAAACACTGCAACTTAGTAACACATTCTGTTGCTGCAGTTAGGAGGTAGTGAAACTTGGGCACTACTGCCACTACTTCACTAAAAAGCTTCATTCTGCGGAGGTCCCGGGTTTTGGAAAAGTACAAAACATAAGGTGAAAACACATGCCAAGTGAAAATGCTTCCAAATGTATTCCTGATGTGAGCTGGTATCTAGACTCAAATTTACTTCCCTTCACACATGCAGCACTTTCTCACATCAATTTCTCACTTGTGTTCTACTACAGGCTACAAAGATCAGAGCTTTTTTTCTTAATTACTTCCAATTTTGTACTTGAGCAACCTACTACATGTTCAGCAACAGAAGTGCTGCTTAGCCTGAGCTCTCCACTCTTTTCACATTTCCTACGAGTTGTGAAGCTTCTGGAGGATCACTCTGCACAATGTTTCGATGCAGTAATTTAAAATTTTCTTATTGAATTGTCTCAGTGATCTCCAGTTGCCCTTCTGTATGGAATTCAGAAGGTGAGCCACAACCTCTGTCAGCATGAGTGCTTTGACGAGAGCACGCTGTATCAGGTAGCCTTCCTCACCTGCCATAAAGCTCCTGTACTGCGAGATCCAAGTATGAAAAGGTTAGTCATCTAACAAGGACATAGAATTATAGGAAAAAAATAAGCCTGAACCACATAACTACTGGCCACGCATTATGTTACCTACTTAGAGCTGCTCAATGCATTTCTTTATTCTATAGAAGAAATAAGCCTTTTTTGCATTAACCCCTCCATGAAATTTCTAGCATGGTCCACTTCAAACTCTAAGTTACCCCAAATTAAGCTTTTTAATGTTACATTAAGCTTTTTAATGTTAACTACAGACTGGGCCCTCTCCCAGAAACTTGAGCTCTTAGTCACCTTTCAAAAAGCTTGGTGAGCAAAAGACATCTTGGCAAGTGCTCTAACCCTTCAACGAATCAGATTCTTAAACGGAGAAGATTTGCAAGGACCAAAGGAACATAAAAGAACCCACAAACTGTCATCTGGAGAGCGGTATCATTTGTGAAGGAGAGAGATCTTGTGTTTATTTCTTTAAAAGAAAAAGTCCATTTTGTAAGTGATGGTGAAAAATTTATTGTCTGGAGCAGCCACGGCAGCTTAACAGAACATTTCTATTGATGCATACTTGGTAGCTGCTTGTTGGAGGCAGCACAGTCTAGCAAACCACACAAAGAAACAGAACGAAAGAACTCCTGTGTCACTTTGCTTTGCCACTGACATGTGGCATGGCTGTCATCAAAGTCTCTGATGTGTCGGGCAAGTCATTACTTTGTTTCAGTGCCACAATCTGTAAAATGAGGCTAACATTTACTTCCCACTGGAATGTCATGAAGAACAGCAACTGTACAGTCATCTGAGTATGAAACATGCTATTACATATTCTGCTTAGATGGGAAAAATCCTGTTATATTCAAGTCTCTTGCCCCACACAGCCAGAGAAGCTTACACAAAGCAAAGCAGGCCGGCTTCCTCCCCAAGCTCTTACCGATGGGATCGTATTTCAGCAGGACCAGTTTCTCCTGCAGTCGGAGCCTCCTGATGTTGAAACAGTAGCCCGTCTCGGCTGCACTTTTCATCCTCACCAGAATGTATCTAAAGTCACAGGGAACATCTCTGCGTCAGTGCACAGGGGCGCTGTCAAAGGGACAGGCTTTTAACATAAACAGTTTGGCACAGTTCTTCTCACGTAAGACACTTCATTTCAACTTCATGGATGTTCCGGATGGGAGCTTCCATACCATATGCTAAACTTATAACATAGACAAAGAGCCCACTATAAGCCAGAAATTCCAGCATCAATTTTCACTAAATAACTCCTAAATGGAATACATGCCCAGAGAGAAGTGGCTCCTCCACGAACCGGGGAGGAGGGAACAACCAACCAAAAAAACCCTCAACATACGATAGAGTGACTACGGCTTAAAAGATAATGGCCAGAGAGGAAGGATGATGGCAGTTAAAGGTGTTTGGGCTGCACACAACACTATCGCAGACTACCACTTCCACATGCACAGAGGGACCCACGCAGATAGCATGGAACAAGAGGCATGCAAAAGGAGAAGCAGAGCCCCTTGGCATCATCCATCCTGCCAGAGATGCAGGGCTTCACCTTCACCCAGTTACAAGAACCTCCTTCCTCACTGAAGGGCTCTCGGTTTGTGGGGTGGATTGGCAGCTGCTGTGGTGCCCCTGGGAGCAGGGAGAGCCAGGAGACTGGGAAAGCCGCCACCATGCCTTCACCCTGAAAGTGTTCTGAGATCTGCGCAACTTCCCAGACACAGGGCATCTTCCAAAGTTTCTAAAGAAAAGTCAAACCCTTTAACCAGCCTGTAAATTATGCCTCTCTCTTCCACTGCAATACAGAATGCACCTCTCTGTGCATCTCCCACATCTCTGCGTATGCGCATTAAATTAACTTTCCTCAATTTTCCTGCTTCTCATACAAAATGGTCTGTCAGAATTAACCTTGAAGAGACGTCCGTTCTTCCTCACTTGTGCCGCTCTGACTAGCGTACCTCCTTAAGCTCTCCCTTTTCAGCTTTGCAACCTAATTTACTATTGAGTTCAAAATAAACAGAAAAACACTGGTTTCCCGCAGATCAACTGACCAAGCATAGACTAGAGATTATCCCAATTACTGTCCCCTCCCGTACACTACTGCAGGTGTGATGTGCAGCACCAGTAACCACACAGACTCCTTCCCCTATAATTCACCCACTTCCTCAAAGCCTCTGTGCAGTTTCCCCTTTCTAAGGGAATCAGTGGTATCAGTATGACCAGGCCTTGAAATTCCTGTGCACTACATATCTGAGGCCAAGCCCTCTCTGAACTACACACCTTGTTCAGAAAACCTGCTGCCCAATGAAGAAATGTAACTAGGAGCAGAGGCAGAAGAGTGGAAAGCTGTCAGGACACAGGGAGAAAACTCAAGGGGAGCACAGAAGGATAAATAATAGAAGGAGATAACATATTCCTGAAGTATATATGGGACTATAAAAACAAAAAGCCACACAGAGAAAGGACCATCAGGGGAAAAAAGAAAAGAGGAGGGGGGAAAAACAAGTAATACATCACTACATTAACATTGGTAACACCATTTTTAAAAGCTAATATCACACCTCGCGGAAACATCCTGCCTTGCTATCTTTGTTTCTGCGAACAGGTAACAGTAGAACGCCAAGACATCAAATTGCGGTCTACCCTGTCAGGCACATACTTGGGACGTGCTTTCAAAACCCTGACAATTGCACAGAAATCTTGTAACAGAACCTTTTCAAACCCAGCAAGTGGCTGGTACTGGTTCTGTCAGGGAACGAGTCTTAAAAACAAAAATCAGAAAATGCACCAAAGGCACAGAATGCAACTTCGGAGAATCAGAAGACAGAAATAAATGCATCGGTTTAGCCCCTTGGATTTGTCTAACTGTCTTGCAAATAGCATTTTGGAAGCAAGGCATTCTCTCCACATGAGCTTGTCTCCTTGCATCCACACTGTAAAAATACTGATGTGCTGAAAGTAGTTATTCCTTCCTTCCCAACCCTTAAAACACATCAGCTCTCTTTGCAGGTCAAAAGACTGGGACTAATTTTGCTCCAAGGCCCACTAACATCTCTCCCCAGCTGAACTACAGAGCTAATCAAGACGCCCAGGGCACTGACTACAACCCTGCCATTCCTCACATACCAACGTAGGAAGCGCTCTGCAGCCTGTCTATGAGAAAGGCTCACAGCACCTGCCCAGAGCCCAGCCCACAAACACCACAGAGACCCACGCTGTACCTTGGCTTGCCCTCCTCAGCTAAAAAGTATGAAAGGTAAACAAAAGGAAGATAATGTGGACAATTTATAGCTTCTCTTTAACCATAAAGCACAGAGGGAAGCTTCCCCTGCACAAGGTGCCTTGGATGGATGTTACAGCTCAGCTTGATGTGACAGGCCACTGGGCAAAACCTGCCTTTGCTGCAATTTTAGAACCTGGGGGAGAGGAATCACACCATTCTGTACTCACCTGTGAAAAGATGCACATGCAGAAGGGCAGAGAAGATGCAGCTAGACTCAAGGACTGCAATTCTCTCAAGTATATTACAAAATTCTAGAGAAACCTTATGTTTTGCAAAGTCACTTGAAGACACTGGGTAGTAGCAGAAATCAAAAACTGGTGAAGAAAACATCACTTACTTAGATTTGCTCTTGGCCACTGTTTTTTGCAGCATGGAATAAAAAAAAAAGAAAACACAGTTATCATTTTATTTTATTTCCTTTAAATGCAACACATAAAGACTGAGAGCTTTTCACTGCCTTCCTCTGCAATAGTGCCAGGCAGATCGTGCAAAAAAACGTACTGTCACACAAGAAACAACCCGTGGCCTTCTGTCTGCGTGCTCCCAGCTGCCTGCTCCTTCTTCCATCGTACCACACTCATAAGTGTCTGTGCAAACACAGCACCCAGCGCAACAGAACGCGTGTGCTGCAGCCTCCAGATGCTTTCAATATGAAGCTTCAATGCTGAATATGAATTCACCACATGAATAAACAGTTAAGGCAGGTACGATCTAACGCTGCTTGTGAAAACTGCAGTCCCACTCTCCCCTACTTGCTCACGCCCATCCCCACTCCGGTTCGTGCCACAGTGCCAACACAAAGGTTTGCGCGGCCGTACGGTGAAGCTGTTCTCAGAGGAGACTAACCTTCTCACGAGGCTGGCGTCAGGCCACCCAATCCAACCCACCACATAGCACAAAGCAGGGAGGATTATTTTCTTCTGTCAGCTCAGTGAATTTAAAGTAATCATAAATTCACAGCATCAATCCAAAAATCCCACCTCACCAAAACTTTAAGAATTGCCCATATATGTGCTAGCCGTGCAAGTCTTGCTTAGGCCATCGTGAGCTTCCAGCCACCCTCCTCGTGCGCTGTTCCTTCGCCACAGCCCAGGCTTACCCAGGCACTGTGAAGGGCACGCTCCTCACCTCACGCCCCCACCACCGCCCGACTCCCTCCAGCGACTTCGCATTTTTCCGGCCACTCAAAGGCTGAAGCTTCTGAACCTCATTTCTGAGGGCCCACCAGTTCCGCTCCCCTCGAGGTCCCCACCTCAGCCCCTGCCACAGGGCCTCGCGCTCTGCCAACGGCACCGCTCACAAACACCCCCGGGCCCTTCCGATGC
>VWZZ01003502.1:1428036-1454399 GCA_013399095.1 Psophia crepitans
CCCCAATTAGGTAAACTGTTAATGGTGGAATTGAAGCCCTTGAATATTTAGCAATTGCTAAGGCAGTCAAAATGTGAGCTTGACATATTTAGATGGAAAGCAAGGCTTAGAATGTATAATAAATAAGACGCAGTTAATGTGATATTCCGTGGCGTAAAAACAAATGGCTGGCCCTATAAAACGCTGGAGCAAGATGATATCTTGAGAAAAGCGGTGCTGCTCGTGTGGAGTGCTCACCTGATGTGGTGTTCCTTGCTTCAATTATTTCTAAATACTTCCTTTTAATGATACAACATTGTAATCTTCACTATTTGGCCTTCAGAAGTATAAACCTAGTCGTTGCGTAATCTGCCCATGAATATCAGAGTGAGAACTTGAAAACATTCAGGATGATAAAATGCGAGTGCTGTAAGACTTCTCTTTGATCTGCGTTAGTGCCTCAGTCAGAGCACAGGCTGAAAAGGAACGGGATTGCCAACCTCCTGACTTCACTGCCAGGAATATAAATCAACATTAAAGATAATTTTTAAATGAAATAGCAAGTTAAACATTTGTACAAACACAACATCAAATAGAGGTTATACTGCCTCTTTTTAAACCTCTTGCCTGCTGGCAAAAATAAAACTGTTCCAGTGACATTTTCTCTGCTCTGCTGTGACAAGGGCTGCATAAATATAGACCCCGTGGATTAGAATAGACTTCAGCAATCTTTGACTTCCTTTCTAGCAGCCTCTTCTGCAGACAGTTTTCCATAGCTATGGGTGAAAAACAGGGAGTCTAAAACCAGTGTGACGGCAAGGTGGTGACGGTATGGCACGTCCGTGACGGCAGCAGGCGTAGCTAGGCTTAGGGAAAAGGCATCCAGGCTGGAGGAAAGGAGAGAGAGTCAGGATTCCTGACCCCAGCTCCGATTCAGATTCGCCGTGTGCGCTAGGGTAAGTCGTGTGCTTCGATATCTTCGATGGCACGTGCAATGCAAATGCAGATTTTCCCTTCAACTTTGCCTAGAGAAAGCAAGGAGTGTGATGGACGGCAATGCCAGCCTAGAGAATTCTGATGCTTAAAGAGAAGTCGCCCATGTCTCCGGTGACGAAGCTGCTGGTGCCAAACCGAGCAGTGTCACTCAGAATCAAACACGGGGTGTGTTTTTCTTCAGCTAGAAAAACAACAATTTGTCACATTACAATCTAACGGATTCTTTCCATTTTTATGCCTTACATTCTAAGCTGAGCCCTTTTTTACCTCCAGGAAGCGAGGAGGTTGCTGCTCCTTGCCAAGAAAGTGCGGTCAGGTTGCTGGCACACACTGGGCAGGCGAGGGGCTCGTGTCCAAGGCTGGCAGGGGTGACGCTTCGTCAAGCGCGCGTGGCACTTCAAGTCAGTCACCGCTTGAAAAAGTCACAGGAGAGGAGAGAGGGGCAGCAGATGAAATGTTTGCAAGGTACATATCCTCTTGGCACTGTGTTTTCTACATGAGTTACTGTCAATGAACGCATACAAAAACCCAATGCTGGAAACAAGAGAATAACACTCTAAAGCCTGGGAAAAGCTCCACGTGTCCTTCCTGGTTTCCCACAAAAAAACAGGCAAACAGCTAACTAAGCCAAAAAATGCGCACAGCTCGGTGGACATAGTTTTAAAACAGCCAAGCTATTTTCTCCTCTCTTCTTGCTTTCCCTTTCTCAGCGTGTTACAACTTAGCAGGGTTCTTGCTGTCCACGGTGTTAAACAAACACTCACGGGCACCATTGTGCAAATCGCTCATCCTGGATAACGGGTGGATTTTTACATTCTTTCTGCATATCTGAATCCATTATCCCAAGAGGGCCCAGAAGAAAGTGGGCATTAGCTTAATGCAGCTCTGAAAGAGGAACTGTCCAGGTCAGGAGAGCAGGAATGATGGAAAGAGCCATCTAAATTGCTCAATCGCTTTGAGCCAGTGACCAAATCCGTTTCAGCTGCTGGCCTGTTTGAAGTGAGCTGGTGACGGCCTTTAGCCCAGTTCTTAGGGGTGTCCGTGGCACAGGACCAATTTATTTACTGGCAACCTGGTTAGAAAAGCCAGGAAAGCAATGGGCTTGGACGGTTCCCTGCTCCCTCCGGTTGCCTCCGGAGTTTGGTCCCCCTAGATCAGACATGGGGCACTCTGGTGTGGTTTGGGCAAGGGTCCGTTTTCAGGGCTTTACCTGTTCCCTGCGTATTCCCTCCAGAGCACTGGCCTCTGGATCTCTTCCTGGAGCTCCTTTCCCCGGCACTGACGTCATTCATATGTAAGGGGGAAAGAACAAAGACAGCACTCGCCTGTTTTCTTGTGTGATTTTTCAATACCCATTTCCCAATCCCCACGTCCAAAGTAACAACATCCTTTCAAACCGCCCCCTCTTGAAATGCCACAGTAGTCAAACAGCTGCAAATCAAAACACCTTGTAAACAAGTGACTGAAATCCCGTGGGATGCCCGAGGGCTTGGGCACGTCTCAGAGTGATTATAGTTCCTGCTATACAAATTGGAGTCCATGTTGCACAGTTTGTGCCAACTCCGAGCTCTTGCTTTTTATTTTTAGTCCTGTTTGTCAAGGGGGTTCTCATGATAAAGAGAATGACGTTTGGTATCAGTGATACGCAGATAAAATTAGATAGCAGCCGGAAGTGATCGTACGACTAATCCTCCCCACTGAGACTTTTTCCACAGGATTTGGGATCCTGTGGGCCTCAAGGACAGCTTTTCTCTGGGTGAATTTCACTTCCCATCAGTAGGCAGCTGAAAAATTGGACTCGCATGGGGTGTATGTGGTGAGTCTCATGCAAAGAAATGAATGTCATTGTCGTTGCCTATGCCAGCAGCTGGGACCATGTGGGACACTAAAGACAACGTTGTCTAGATGTGCACAGCTGATCAAAGGTTGTTTTTAGCAAGCCTCTAAACCTTCTTCCCTTTTTGGGACAACAAAAGAAGGCTTTTGCCTTCCATGCGTGGGGTTCTGTACATGGAGCAGCTTAAGTCATCAGCAGGGCTCAGTCCTGGGACTTTCTAGTCCCCCGGACATAAGGTACCCACACTGAGCTGAAGACATTATTCCTTTCTTTGGAGGAATAAGCCACCTACGGGAAGCGTGGGATAGAAGGTGCATTAGATTACATCTCTAAAGCNATTTTTACTACGCTGTAAGCCAGGAAAGTACAAGAGGCTAACTGCTCAGCAAACGCGCTCTGTTGCTCAGAAACATGGAATACAACCTGGCAGTGTACCTGGTGCAACATCAAAGGCAGGTGGGATTGGTGGCCATGTAGCACAAAGGGATTCAGTGGTGACACTGTGGCAAAGAAAGAGTGTATCAGAAAGAAAACTGTGAACCTGTAAGGCTAGCTACTTTTAAGCAGGGTAGGTAAAGGCAGAGGGAGAGGATAATGATGTAATGTGAACGTGGTGTGACACTGCAAATTGAACTTTTTCTTCTTGTACCTTATTGGAGGCGAGTGGCTCAAGTGCCTGGACACGGTTCATTTTACGTCCAAAATCTACCATGGAATGAATTGATGTATCACTCCTATCACTTCTTGGCAAGGGAGCTAACTTCAGCTTTAAGCCAGAGTGATTAGCTCTAAGGGAAAAGAAAACAGGCAGGTTCAAGTGTGGCAAGTGGTCCTGCCCAGTTTTTAATTCTGGGGAAGGAAAAAAAATCTAGAGAACCAGAAGGAGAGGGCTTTCTGCATCCCATGACTTCCCTAAAGGCTTTCCTCTTGGAGGAAGGTCATAGAGTTCAAAGCTACTTCTCAAGTGCTGCTGTGTAGTATTGCCTTGATGTCATGCCTCATTATAAACAAGTTATTATTTCATTCAGTGTTTTGGGAAATGATGGGACTGCAACAATACACCCACAGCAGTTCCCTCCCTTATCCCAGCAGGCTCTTTAGTGAGCTACATATGACCTGTACCTCACTAACTGATGTCTGTCTGTCTGTGTCTGGTAATAGTGTGTCCTTGGGGAATTTAGGAATATTGATGGATTTTATGAAGGTCGGAGAGCTGGGAAGGAGGAGAGGGAAATATATCTGCGGTGTCATGTGGTGCGATGGCTGCTTCATCTGAGAACCCCGGACTGAGAAGGCCCCAGGGCTTCATCGCTGCAAGCAGTGAATGCATCATCGCTCCGTTTTCTTTGCGTTTGTGCTTTTGAAGCCAGTCAGTCATTTACACCTGACGGGATAGCAGAAAAACAAGAGTTAAGCAGAGCAGTGTTCCATTCATTTCGGTCTGCTTAGCTCAGGTTCGAGCTAGACCTGGGATAAATACTTAAAAAATCTAGGACTCATCGTAAAGGAACAAGTACTAGAAATGAGATTCAGCAAGAGTGTATGTAGAAATCTGTTTGAAATCTTGGGCTCTTGCATAACTGTCTCTGGCTAGTTCCCTAAACTTTTTTCATCTGCTGTAGTCTCCCTAGACCCATTTCACTGAAAAACATACAAGCAATTTGAAAGTCCTGATGACGCACAATGTGTATGCTGTGACCTTTGCATAGTCTCTGCAAAAAGACTGTCTTTCCTCTTTCCATTTCTTAAGCACCGTCCATCTGGCCTTGCCCTGTCGCATTCCCGGATATGAAGAAATACGGAGGGGAGGCAGTCCAAGGTTAACAAGGTTAGCAAGATAATGACTGCAGCGATATTCACAGGTGGCCTGTTGTGAGGGGTGTGTTGATCCGTGAAGGTATATGTACACTCCAGTCACCTTTTAGCCAATGTTAAACTTTTCAGCGCTGTCGTACTACTAGATACAAATACATACTACAAATAATTTAAAGGTAGCTCAAGCTAGCTGGCTGGAAATGTTCCTTGTCTGACAAAGAGCAAGCTATTTCCCCACACCATTAGATAGACCAAGATATTCTTGACCTGCCCACAAAACAAAGCTAGACGGATTCACATGTTTTTGCCAAAAGTCCTACCCAAAGGAAGCAGAAAAAACATTCATCTTCCCTTTTTTTCACCCCAACTCTTACAACCTCGCCTCTGACCTCACCATTACAGGGAAAACTGCTCTTCCCAGCTGTGAAGATCAGTCAGAGACTAGGTGTTGCTCCCTGAAGGTAACGGATTCCATAATCAGTTACTTCTTTAAGGGTGTCTTGCTATCTAGTCTAACCTCAGTAAGTGTCCCAGTGGCATAGCTGCCTAAGAATCATATATGTATATTTGATGAAGACCTGGTCCTTAGCACCTGACCTTAGGTAAATTCCTGTCCAAACATTCTGCCTGCTCACACGACCCAGCCCATACTCCAGGTGGAGTGGGAGAAGACTGGTGTGTGGATATTCCCAGCCCTGCCCTGCACTAGCTTCTGATGACCCAGTTCTGGGTCACTGAAGATCTCAGCACTTCCTTGGTACAAAAATACTCTTGCATCATGCTGAAATCATGACGCTCCCGTTGAAGAGTGCAGATAATCCAATGCTGGCTGTAGTGACCTCATGCTTGTTTGCAAAATGGTGGTCAGGGCATTTCATGCTAGCGATAAAATAGAAGGATTTACTGGAAAGGGATTAAATTTGTTTTTAAAGTGTGTGCAGCGCCAAGTCAATTCCAAGGGTTTTCTGAGCTGCTGAACAACCAGAGGCAATCATTGCACTTCTCAGTTGCCAGCTGCACCCTTTCACCTCTTCCACACGGGCACTGTCTTCTACTCCGTGTTTGTACAGCTGCTTGTTTTGTAGGGTGATCCTCTGCACTGATGTGATGGCATTGGTGAGCCTCCGCTTGCAGGACAGCCAGCAGGACATACAGACAAATGCATTCGAGTTGGACGTACATCTGATGCCAACTGCATCTGGCAACCGCTCCGGCACTGCAGAGGACTGCCCCGGGATTCTAGCTATTTATAATTCAGCGTCAGATTGGACTCAGTTGCTCCTGGTTAGAGATCTTTTTGCAATAACAAACTAAGATTACATGAAGAGCTTAAAAAAGAATTTCACCCCTCTGGGGCTAAATTACTTCCACTTATATACAACTGTCATATCTTTAAAGGGCAAACCCGGAAAGCTAGCACTGAAAAATATAACTCTACAACCGAGATTATCTGCCTGCCCTCTCTAGGCAATCATGTCTCATATCTATAAGGTCTTTC
The DNA here is from genome assembly GCA_013399095.1 of Psophia crepitans. Classification (NCBI taxonomy): domain Eukaryota; kingdom Metazoa; phylum Chordata; class Aves; order Gruiformes; family Psophiidae; genus Psophia; species Psophia crepitans. The sequence goes on from VWZZ01003502.1 coordinate 1,434,162, forward strand.
ACAGCAAAACCCAAAATTCAGGCTAAGCGGATGGAAGATTTATGTACAGAGCAGGAAACAACAGCTTGGGAGGAGGTGTATTTGAGTGCTGGAGCCAGTTACAAAGACAAACCTCAAACACCATACGACTGCTTTTACATAGCATCTCACTCATGTCTGGTAAAATCACTCCATGCTCACCCAGACTTTGCAAACTACTAGTCACCAACTGAGAAAGGCATGGTGACGTGCGTGTTACGGTAGCATCCAGCACTGGCATACAATCCACTTCCATATGTAGCTCAGGATCCATTCCAGACATTTTATAACTGATACATTTTTCATCAAATAATAATTGGAAAGCAGGGAGAATAAAACCCCTCTACCAATTGCCCTGTCCCACAGGAGGTCTCATGCTGATCAACTCACCATGAGGGAATTTAATTAGGAGCAGAGTTACGCAGGAACGTGAAGAGGTCACACCTCCTCTACCCTTTTTGTGAATATTCCCAGTCATATGATGAGAGAGCGGTCATGCTTCACGTAGTGGCTGTGTTCAGCCCTGATTACATACCTGTATTAATAACTGAAGCACTTAACCCCAGGGGCAAATGGATTTCCCTGAAGAACAGCGAAAATATGGAGCAGGGAGCTCAATGTGTCAAACGTCAAGATGTGGAGCTGCTCATAGCTCTTTGTTCAAAAATTTTCTGACAGCACTTTCCTCTCTTCAGAAGCCTGGGGGAAACAGGCTTTATCATCAATTTTCCTCTTACCCCCTTTTCAGTGATGGCACAGGAGAAAAGTGGAAGGGGAGAAAGGAAAGATGAGGAAAAGTGTAAACATTTTTCACTGTCTTTTATTTAAAAAAATCAAGTAATTTACATAGAAACGTCTATGGGTTTCAGATTTTCATCAGAAAAAAGCATAATTTTCTTTTTTTTTTTTTGGTGGTTACATTTTCTTTCTTTTTATGTGATCTCCGGGCCCAGCACTGCATTGCCATCAGAGAGCAGCACACTGAGACCAGTGACTAACTAGTACCTCGACAGGAATCCTAGCCCATTCTTCAGGCACAATAGTATCTCACATCTCCAGCTGCTATAAATGCTTGGGTAGCTCTTCCCCAGGACTGGTCTCTGCATGATCCCTCCCAGAAATGGTATGAGAACAGACTTTCGGAGCAAATAGCTGAAAGATCTCCTTCATTGAGAGAGAAAAAATCACCGACTGCTGAGGTCTCTGCAGTTTGCTTCCCTCTCCCCATTAAATCTCCTGGTGTTAGGTCTCACTGACATCACAAGCTGTCAGAATTTCTGGAAGAGCCGAGATGATCCTCTGGGGCGCACAGCCCGGAAATGCTGCTGTGACTGAATTCTGCCCTACTGCCAGCAAATCTTCAGAGGTCCTGATTTTGGCCCTGCATGGAGACGCTCAGATACAGCAGTGGTGAGTTCGGCTTACAAGAACAGTGAGCGGAAGTGAGAGCGACAGCAGGTTGGGCCGTGGTCCTTCTGAGTGCCAGGCTGTATGGACATGGAACCTTAACGTATCCAAGGGCTTTGGTGTTATGAGGGTAAGCGTAGAAATAGAGCATTCGTGCCTCCCCACTGCATATGGTCATGTCACACATAGCTACGCTCTTTTCAATAAAATCCCAAGATTTAGAGAGACTGAATTGCTCTAGGCCTCCAGGGTTCATTCAGTCAGATGCAATTTATCATTTAACCTTTTTAAGCAAGTCTACCAGTTGCCAATCTTGGCTTCAATTTCTCATTCTTAGAACTGCCGAGCAGAAAGGTCAAATACTGTGAAATACAACAAGGAGCAAAGGCCCTTTGATGGATTCTGAATTTCTTCTTGAGAAAGGGAACAAGTCGCAATAGGTGATGCAGTCCAGGATGGGTGGGGTGTGCAATCTTCCGTAACTCTGCTGCAATCACAGGTTAACAGAGAGGACGAAGTAGCTGCCTGCTCTGCTGTGCTCACTGCCGTCGCGTCCTGTGAGGTTGTCTCTCTTCCAGAAGGAGCCTGTAACTTGCTGACTGAACAACAGAAATTAGGTAGGAGTGGCTGAGGTTCTTGAGCAAAATAATGAATTTTCCAGTGTAACTGTGGCTATCCAGAAGTCCTGGGCAGTGGAACGGCACACACAGAGAGAGACCACCTTCCACTGTGTTTGCTTCCAGGACTCCAGCCACTTTGGAAACCTGTGGGACTGACCCATACACATAGCTCAGAGTTGTCACTGGGGTAATGCTGCATCTCCCCAGCCTCTGACCCTCCCACAGGAAACGACACCCATTCCCAATCAGGCTGAAGGAACCGGTCCTGGCAATGGCTTGGTACCAGCGGCTGAGCTTTTTGGAAATCTAGACTAAAATTCCCAAAACATAGTGGTAACCACCAAGGCCCAGATCTCCAGCTGCATGGCTTTCTTCTAAGCTCATTGGCATCCTCAGGGGGTTTCCCACTGATTTCTGTGGGAGGGAGTGTGGGGGAAGTTTCAACTAAAACAAAGCATGAAGCAGTTGGGCTGAGATCTTAACCTCATCCTGTCCACCCTGAGATGCTCATACAAGCTTCAGCAGCTGCTGTAGTCAACGAAGGGAATGCGCCACTCCAGCGAGCAGATGAAATCATATCCCTTTCCATTGGCTGTAGCTTGGCATGAGAACGACAGCGTAGGTCTTTTCGTTAAGTGCCTTACATTAGGCCGTCCTCCTGTGTGGTCTCCAGCGGTTCATTTTCTCTGTACCTCTTGGCAGCTCTGAGATAAGGACAGTGTTATCTCCCCATGTATAAAAAAGTTGGAGGTCTTTGAAAAGAAAGCTTTATAGAAGTACAAGGAATTATTATACTTCAGCAAAGCAAACCCACTGTCAAAGGAGTCCAGACACATGGACTTCTGTCTTCACCAGTCCCTCTCTTCCCTTCAAGTACGAGCACATTACCAACTGACTGTCAGTTCCTGAGTGTCCTAACCATTGTTCATTCATATTTATTTCAGCTCCAACTAGTGTTCAGTCTAGAGGCTAAAAGCTTTCTGCAAGTTTGATTTCAAGTAGATATGCAACGAAAGGCAGCTGGGCAGCAGGCCTATTTCCCTTCTAGCAGCTTTTGTTGTGATTTTAGATGTGAAATCCACTGATGGGGTAGAGGCTGAACTGATTTTCTGAACTGCACTTGTTCACCTCCTCTCTTAAAATGAATCAGACCAAGCGCTTATGACGTTATCCCATGAGCGAAAGAGTGGCTTTGCATTTGGCCACAAGAAGAGTGGCTTGCTTTTTTTTTTTTGATTAGCTACATGGATCTAACTGGGAATGCTTGAGGCAGTGACTCTCTTTATTCAACGCATGATACATAGTCATGACTGAAGGAACTTTTCATTTCCCTGTGAATTACCAGATCAAGCAGCCTTGTCTAATCCCTGTTCTAGCTTTTAAAGTTGGGACACTTTTTATTTTTTTTTTAATTCTCTGCCAGAATCTATTTTTAAAGTTGTTATTGCAGTAGCTGCCAGATAGGAGGAGGCAAGTGCCTCTCCCCATTTGTCTAAGGGAGTAAGTGAGTGGGATTGCACAGGCTTAGACCGAATCTCCCAGATGAGGCTCCTATAGCACTGTGCAATCATTAGTGAGTGAACGCGCACAAATCCTTCCTGAGTTAGTGCTAAGTTCCTTTCGCTGGTGGAAGGCAACGAGATGCAGGCACAGCAAGGGGCAAGAGGCATCTGCAAAGAGGATTTTGCTCCTTGAAGATCAAAGAGTGAAGGTGCGCCCTATAGACAGTGATTTACTCAAGATGATGTCGTCACTAGGAGTCTTTCCATTGATCTCCTCGATCATTACAAACATCATAATTAGAGCTTGCTGAATAACAGTCATGAGTGGTGTATCGGTATGTTCAGCACTTTACCTTCTGCTGTAAGTTTTGCGTAACTTGCTTGCTGGTTCAGAGACTACGAAGTGAGGAGCCAGCAGCATTATTAGCCTGAGCTCCTGCGTAGCGTAGGCTGCAGGATCACGCTGAATTGCTTTTTCTTTGAAATACAGAGTAACTTTCAGGGAATTTTTTTTTTTTTTTTACATGTTGCTAGCGAATGGAGAACTCCACCAGAAGCCTTCCATAAACTGCTTAATTACTCTCACTTCTAAAAAATCATGTGTTTTTTCCTAGTCAGGATTTGTCCCATTTCAGTTCTCTATCATTGTTTTATTTATTTGTCTGCCAGTTTGAAAGCCCTCTGTTATCAAACCTCTGGTTTTATATTGACGCTGCGAGATTGTGATCAAGTCAACCCTTCACCTGATCTTTGTTTAAGTAGATTTTGCTCTTGGAGCCTTTCACTGTAAAGCATGATTTCTAGTCCTTTCATCAGCCCAGTATCTCTTCTCTGTGCTTTTTCCAATGTGTTATCATCCTTCTGGAATTATTCACAAATAACCTTTTCATTAGTCGAGTCGTTCTTCAGATGGTTGAATAATATTTGCCTGATGACTTTGCAGTAACCTTCCTATTGGTTGGTTGTACTGTTTGTGAGTTGTTAACATGAACAGCTGCAGAGGTCTCTTCTCCTACAGCTCCACTGGCCATAGAAGACATTCTCATGTGTTGTTCATCCTTCTGGACAAGCCACTGTGCCATCTGCTATCGATCACGGCGCAGCCACAGTGAGACACCAACATGCTAACGTGTCTCAGGATGGAAAGGGACATAAAAACCAGCCACTCCTGGGCTAGCTCTGCCCTTCCTGCTTCCTGCAGACTGCCAGAACCCTTTGGTGTGCAGCTGTGCTGGTGTGGGCTGGGACAGGGTGCGTTTTCTTCACAGTAGCTGGTATGGGGCTGTGTTTTGGGTTAGTGCTGCAAACAGTGCTGATAACACAGGGATGTTTTCGTTCCTGCTGAGCAGCGCTCACACAGAGCCAAGGCCTTTTCTGCCTCTCACCCCACCCCACCAGCGGGATGGCTGGGGGTGCACAAGCAGTTGGGAGGGGACACAGCCAGGACAGCTGACCAAAGGGACATTCCATACCGTATGGCGTCATGCTCAGCGTAAAAAGCTGGGGGATATTTGGAATGATGGCGCTTGTCTTCCCAAGTCACCGTTACGCGTGATGGAGCCCTGCTGTCCTGGGGATGGCTGAACACCTGCCTGCCATGAGGAGCGGGGAATGAATTCCTTGGTTTGTTTTGCTTGTGTGCGGCTTTTGCTTTACCTGTTAAACTGCCTTTATGTCAACCCACGGGCTTTCTCACTTTGCCAGTTCTCCCCCCATCCCGCCATGGGGGGAGTGAACAAGTGGCTGCGTGGTGCTTAGTTGCCAGCTGGGATTAAACCGCAACAGCTGAGAGGGAGAGATTATTATACGTCAGCCGTACTCCTGAACTGGGAAACTCCTGAAAGAAGGGCGTGTTTATCACCCCAAGAAGCTTCTTGAGTTGCTGCTTCAAATGATGCTAGTTACTGTATCTAGTGTGTCCTAACCTATCAATCCCAGTGATTTATCTTAATTACCAGGCTCCATGATAAGTGATTAACATGCTGAGGTATTTGTGAACAAACAGAAGGCTAGTGTGACTTCTGGGCAAAGATTCAACACCGTAGAAGGCTGTCCTCTCTTGAGAATGGCCTCAGTCATTCTTACCTACATTTGAAAGAGTTATATGCCCACAAGGAAACTGTGTCTATACAACAGTTACCCAAATTTTAGCTCAGCAGAGTATCAAGTCCCTTCTTAATTACAGATTAAGCTGGCTCCCTTCTCCCTGGCTGCAGTGTTTTGCCATCTTTTGCTGCCGTGAAGCAGACTGTGGAACTTCCCCTTTAGCTTTTCATTAGAAAGCCACTTGTTCAATTTCATGTTCTAGGCTTCAGCTGAGCTGTCCTTTGTTGCCAGTGCGTGTTTCCATTGAACACACAGCTTGGTGAAGAAATAGCCCCTTCCTCATCCTGCAGCCTCCCCTGACCCTACGTCAACCAGACAGGCAGTTGTGGTTGTGTTTGCTCTCCATCTCTCTGAAGCCATTGAGGTAGTACAGCCTAAACTCTCTTCCCTAATACGTGACACTCGAATCTCACCAACCTCTCCCCCTCCAAGTGAAAATCAGGGTGATGTGAAAGCTCCCATGCTTGGATCTCACCCTCTTTCTGCAGTTTTTGACCTTTGCAAGCAGCTCTCAGTGCCATCAATATGGCAAAAAAAAGCGCCTCTTTCTGCTACTATCAGCTAGAAGTTCAGAAAGCCACAGCCACCTCCAGGCTTTGATCTTGAGCCAAAGCCAAAGCCAGCCGACTTTCTTCCCCAGACCTCTTAGTTTTGCTTTGACAGACACAAGTGCTCTTTGTGCTGTTTCCCCTTTTCACCCTCACTCCCCAGTCCGTGGCTGGGAGTCTGCAACCATGTCATCCCTGCAGGAGGTGTGCATGAACTTCTGCTTCATAGGTCACTATGACAATGCTGGACCAAGGGAAGTGGGTAGGCAGAGCCTAGGAGATTTAGCCCCAAATGTTAAGACAATGGGCTTTCCTGCCATTGTTTTCTGTCAATCTGCCTCACCACAGGAGGCGATGCACACTGTCCTGGTGGCTAAAAATGCCCGAGGGGGACAGGGAAGGGCCACAGCAGACATCTGGGACCAAAGAAGAATCACAGAAGAAGTGATTTGTTAACCACGTGTAGCCACAAATGGTGCTTTGAGGGAGGGGACTGCAAATAGCAAACTACTTCCAGATGTTCAAAGTCAATTCAAACATGCCATCTACTGGACCTGAGCTTGGAGACTCAGTAGAGATGGGCCAGATGGGACTGAAGAACCAGGGAAGATGAGCTTCCACAGTTCCCAAGGATTTCTTAAAAGATGGTCCCTCCTTGACCTCTTCTGGTCTCTGGACTTCATGATCGGTGTCCTCAAGTCTACTCTGCAGAAAGCTTTCATGTGGCCAAATGCTGAAGAGAGCAAGGCATGCAGAATTTCCCCGGAAGCTCTGTGGGAATAGTCTTTCTTGCATTGCTTTGCAGAAGGAAAACACATCAGAGCAGCAAACGTACAGGCTTTTAATGTGGAAATCTTGAGTCTGTCCCTCCTCTGCCAGACCCCACTTCATGTGATGCTGAGCAAGTAGGGCACATTTTTAAATGCATCCCCTAGTTTGGGATGCTCCAGCTTCAAACATAATGGCCTGTGGTTAAGAGGCACTGAGCAACCTTCAGGGTCATTACTTTCAAAATAGTGGATGGTCAGCAGTTCTGGAACTCTTCATCTCTCAGTTTCTTGGCCTCTGAGGAAACCTGGGAAGTGATGACAGAGAGGATGGTGAGCCATTTGCGCTGGGTAGGGAAGCTAGAGAAGTATGTGACTCATCACCTTCCTACATATCCCAAGGTAGTGCAAGTCACTGCTAGTGGTCTGTAAGCCCTTAGGAACTTTGTGTGCTCTGGATCTGATGGAACTGAAGAAGGCAGAATTGAGGGGCACGTCTCAAGGACTGCCATGAACTTCTCTGTGTCTCAGAGCTTTGTCAGCTTGTTCACTTGAAAAACTGCCTGCACAGCTCATAGGCAAATTAAATCAAAGGAAAAGAGAAATCAACCTAAGACCAAGGCAGGTAAATGTTCTTTCATGCTTCTTAAGTGCCGCTGAGGGCAAAGCATTATCACTGCTAAAACAGCTGCTATTTGTCTAAACCCTTCTCTAACATTTGTGGTAGATCGCTTTGGTCGTTTACGTCCCAGGTCTTCCCTAAAGCTTTGCCACAGAGATTTGGGCAGGAGTTCAAGTACCTGACAGCTGGAACCGTGCCCCTGTTAAGCCACCTAAAGACTGGCATTCCAGGCCTCCCCTCATGGAGAAGAGCCTTCGTCCCCTAGCTGAGCTTCAGCATCATGAGTACAAAGGCTGTCAGATTTCATTGTTAACGAGTGAGGAAGTAAATTTGCCCTAATTATTCTGTGAAGAGCTTAGATGGAATTTTACAAGGAGGAAGCTTTGTCTAGAGATTATAAGAGGAGATTCTGATCCAGGATTCCCAGGTTTTGTTTCTGGTTCTACCCCTCATTCATTGAGTGGCCCTGAGTTTCTCCCCATCTGTATAAAGGCGTGATGCTATCAAACTTCCTGGCACAAGTGTATCTAAGCTTAATTAATTAACAGCAGTGATGCAATCTGAGTTTTCTATTGGAGGATGGCATAGTAATAATTAAAGAAATATTTCTAGCTGCCTTTGGTATTTGGCATTCTCATTCTTCGCCATGTATAGATGACAGTCCTCAATGGGAGAGAACAGAGCTTTCAGCCTACTAACTGGTGACTGGGCATTAAGGAAAACTGGTGTGTAACTGGGTAATAAATTCACTGAAACTGCATTTCTTCTCAGGCTGTGAAGAACAGACAGAAACTTTTGCTCAACTATTTGCTAGTCTAAAATTTTCAATTACTTGTTTTATGCAAACAAATCTTTTTTGCAAATGATTCACCATGACTTTTGTCTGAGTAGTTTCTACTTGTGCAGAGTGAGTAGTCAATCAGCTCACATGGTATTGCGTCTGCCCCATAAGTGGGTAATGCTCAGGCTCCCAAATACCTTTCAAAACCACACAATCACAGAATTGCTCAGGTTGGAAGGGATTTCAGGAGGTCGCTAGTATAACCTCCTCTTCAAAGAAGGAGGAGATCAACTGTAAGATGAGAACAGGTTGCTTGGGGCTTTAAACAGTTTGGTCCCGAAAACGTTCAAGGATGGTGGCTGCACAACTTCTTTGGACAATACTTGACTGTCCTCGTGATGACAATGCTTTTCCTTGTAGCCTGAACCGCTTTCATTTTATGTCCGTTGTCTCTTGTTCTTCCACCATGCACTATGGTGAAGAGCCTGGCTTCTTGATAACCTCCATGTAGGAACTGTGAGGCTGTTGTTTGTCCCCTACAGAGCCGTTTCTTCTCCAGGCCAAACAAACCCGGTTCCCTCAGCCTCTCCTCACAGGGCTCTAGCCCACAACCATCTTGGTGGTCTCTGCTGAACTTGCTCCAGTGTGTCAATGTTTTTCTTGCACTGAGGGTCCAAAACTGGGTTCAGTACTCCAGTGCCATCTGAGTACCTAGGGGCGGGGGATAAACACATCTGTCAGCCTCCTGGCTGTGACTGTTAATGCAGCCCTAAATGCCTTTGGCCTTCTTTGCTGCCCAGGCATCCTGCTGGCTCATGCCCAGCTTGCTCTTTGCCTGGATCCCCAGATCCTTTTCTGCAGAGCTTCTCCCCTCCCCATCAGTCTCCAGCCTGCACTGCTGCAGGGGCTCTTCCTTCCCACGTGCCGGACTTTGTGTTTGTCCTTGCTGAATGTCCTAAGGTTGCTATCAGCCCGTTCCTCCAGCCTGCACAGGGCGCTCTGAATGGCAGCCCTGCATTCAGGTATAGCAACTGCCCCCTTCACTTTGATGTCATCTCCAAGCTTGATGAGCAAGCACTCCTTTGCTTCATGCCTGTTAAAGACGATTAAAGAGGACAGGCCCCAGGACAGACCCCTGCAGTACCGCAGTTGTTGCCATCCTCCGGGTAGAGTATGACACACTATCCACTCCTCTCCAAGCCTGACCGTCTAAACTAGTTTTTTACCTTCTGCTAGTCCACCCACCCAGACGATAGCATCCTAACTTGAATGCAAGAATACTGTGGTAGATAGCATCAAGCCTTGCTAAAGTCACAGTAAAATGCCTGCCAAGAAAGGACATGTGAATAATGGCTACATCTATTGTATTTATCTGGATGTGTGTGTGCGTGCGCTTTTTGAAAACAGACTCGTGAACTACGGTGCAGGCACAGTCTAAAAGCCAGTCAGCATGGTAGTGAAGGGAATTTGTATCTTAGAGTTCAGTTTCTTGAACACGTACTTTGTTGTTTTCCACTTTATGGTTTTCCATTTTACCTTTGAGCAGGATGTTTCAAAGCAGCCGTCTTTGTCCTTACATCCAGCTCCAGTCATGAGTCAAATGGGTCTGTGCATTTGACTGATGGAGCTACTTCTAGCCATCAGTCATTCTTTAAAGTTTTTCCTTCCTCTCACTTCAAAAGGAGTTCTAATCTTTTTAACCTCTGCTTTCCCCAGTAATGTCAGACATATGGTCTACAGGAGATATGGACCACCAACAAAATCATGGGAAGCTCATGGACTGAGAGGATGGATGTGAGTGAGACACTCCAGGAAAGCAGGACTGGCTCCATGCCTGGCCCATGTAGGCTTGTCAACATGAGCAGTGTGGATCTTGGGCACCATCCACTCTGTGTATATCTAGGCTTTAAACTTAAACCAGATCTCCAGCTTCAATCATCACGTCCTTGCTACTGATGTTCGGCTCTGTCCTGTGCCTGTTGTTTCATCTCCTGTCATTTGGAGATGTAGCACAGAGAGAAGTTTTGCCCTGGAATTGTGAAATAGAAGCTGGGTGTGCTCATCATCTCTTCTTGCTAGCAACATTATTTTTCTAATGAAGTTAAGAATATGCTTTGAGAGCTTCTGGGTGCAAAGTGAGGCTGTGCATGGAGGAAGAGGGGACGTGTGGCCATTTTTAATAGGGTTGGGAAGCTCACTCCCTTTCAAAGCCTTGAGCCATTCAAGGAGGATGGTGCCTAAGTGAGCTGTTCCGCTGCAAATTTGGAGCCATCCTCCGCGGTAAGCTAGTGGGTGCTGTTGAACTTGGGTGCAGCCACACTCAAGACTGTTGTTCATAATGGACAACACGATACCAGCCACACCGTGCTGAGGTATGTACTGACCTCACCCTAGCTGGAGAGAGGAGACTTTCTGAACCTCTAGTCCCTCATCTGCTGGAGATCTCCCATCCAGGTACCGACTCTGGCTAAAAAAGTTATACACAAAGGCTGGTGGCAGGGCAGCCAGGACTGGTGCTAGAAGGCAGGCCTCCCCCCTCTTTACAGCACACAGTTGGGGCAATTCTAGCTCCCTTCCTTGGACAGTGTGAGGTGTGTAATGACACCTGGCCAGATAATATAGAGGAAATAGTTTCTTTCAGACTGGCCTGCCAGCTTGTGCCTGAAGCTGTGTGTGGGGCAGTGTGCTGGAGATGCGCTTGTCCAGGAGTCAGGCAGCACGACAACGATGAAATAAAGCACGTGAAAGTTACCATATGCAAAAAATGCAGAGGTTGGTGTTGGTGTCTGACACAGCCAGTGCAGCTGGGGTGAGCGGGTGGCTGGATGTTGTTTCTGGCTGATCTCCCACCCAAAGCGCACCGAGGACCTTTGTAAACATGCAGCTACCTCCTCCCAACAGTATTCATGTGAATGTCGTGGGAATTCTCATTTCCATTTGCAGAGAGGAGCAGTAACTAGCCTAAGGCAGTTCATCGGGCTGCGGCGAAGCCCAGCCTTGTGCCTCCTGTACCCCTGGATTTTCTGTGCAATGAAAGACAGAAATCCTTACTTTACCAATTCCGTGACACTGCTGCTCACTGACAATCAGGCAATCACCTGAGTGGTTTAATGAGCCCTCTAAACCCCAGGAGAGAACAGTTGAACTTACTGCTGGATTTTCCCACCTTGTTTTCTGGCAGACAGCACATCAAATCTCTTGTAATGATCTGAGCTGTGAATGCCATACTGTGGCCTGGCTTTTTACGCCAGGATTATTTACCAAAACTGGGGACTGTCGGAGTGGGAAGGGAGGCGGGCGATCTCATCACGCGGGCTTCCTACCCTTACAAGAACGTATTTGCATGATGTGGACCAGCTAACCCTCCTTCCCTTCCATGATGAGACCTGCACGGCTAGGTCTCGATGTCCGGGACACTGTTTTGCCGGCAGCTGACGACGATGTTTTCCCGCATTCAGGGAAGGGTGCGTCTGTACTGCAAATGCTGTCCTTGCTACTGTTGGGAAGCAAACATCGTCTGCCTCTTGGACCTGGCGCAGTGATAGTCAGGAGGCCCTGGGAAACCTGGTGCTTACCACGCGCCATAGGTGCCGGCAGGTTTTCCCGAGACGCGTGTCCCACAGCAGGAGTGAGAAGAGCCCCCTTTGCCCCGGCTGTCTGCAGAGTGTCTCCAACCCAAAGCCCAGCCGGTGTTGCCATGGACACGCTATCCGCCCTGGGCCCACAAATTATGGTCACTTCAGTGAAAATGATTTGCTGCAATCAGCGAAGACATGGGGTTTGCCGTTACCACACCCACCCGCACAGATACCCACGGTCCTGCAACCATCTTGTTTGTGCCACGGCTTCAGCAAGCGAGGAGACCAGGCTGCTCGTAAGACACAGTGCCGTGTCAGCCAACGGGGATGGCTATAAACGCGGCTTTCTCCGGCTCTGCTTAACAAGACCTCCTCCTGCTGCTTGGAACAATGTGTTGTTACCACAACACGACATCTAGTTAAGAAAATAAAGCCAAGCACAATCCACCCGAACTTCAGAACTTCCCCCTTCCCTGCACCAACAGATTTTTCTTGTCAGGTTCAAATTATTTGCCAATGAGTGCTGGAAAAAGACGCTACTCTGGTTTGGCCTGTATTTATTTGCTGCCCAAAATCAACAGCAGGTATTTCTGGGAAGCGAACATCAGAAAATGACGTTGGACATTGGCCTGTAGTAAGATTAAGGCTAGTTTCTTTGAGAGTTGGGCCGCGGTGGTGGTTATTTCGTACTACTCCACTGTGGCTCTGCTTCCTGGGCCAATGTGTCCGGGCTGCGTGCTGTAATTTCAGTTTTTGATGAACTGAGAGCAAAATGCCCGAAGCCACAGGCAGCATTACCCAGCCTCGGTGGGCAGGCTGGCTGGGTCACCTCTCCGCGTCCCAGCCCACAGGTGAGCTATGCTGCGAGGGTGGTGGGATAGGTACTTGGTGCTGGGGTTTGCTCTTACTGTTGCTCTTGAGGGACTGTGCCGCACGTTTGCAAGGGAGCCAGGTAGTGGATGGGTGTTGTACAGAACTTCAGTCTCCCAGTCTGTCAAGCCTGAAAGTTTTTCCAGCTTCCAATTTTGTCTAGAGTTTCTCTCTTAAGACTCCCCCCTTCTTCAAACAGAGCCTTAACTCTGGCTGGGTCCCAGAGATAGATACCAAATGGTGCTTTTTTCCCTTTCTTTTGCTCTTTCTTCCTTCTCGTGAAGCTGGCAGACTCTCCAAACACACATCCAACCAACGCACAGTGCATTCGAAAACAGGCCATCTGGCTGAGCGCTCCTTGAGAATGAGAAGACAAGAAAAACAACCCTCTTGGAGCTGGCAGCCGAAAGGCAGGCAGCCCGTACGTGGACCTGATCTCGTGGTGCAATCCAAGAGCCATCCAATCCAAGGGCATTGCAAAAACGCTCTTTCCTAATGAGCAGAGTACGGCTGTCTCCAGAAGCGGCTCCAAGTCAACAATTTGAGTGGGATGCTGTAACTCTCCTCGCTGCACATGTGCTCGTTAATTAAAGCCACTTTGGAAGATGCCCCCGACACCCCCGCCGGGGCTGCCAGCCTACCCTCCCCGAAATCCTGCTCGCTGCTTTACAGCCCCCTGCTGGGCAGGGACCCGCGGAGCCCCCGGGGGGGGACCGGGAAGGACCGGGCCTGCAGCATCCAGCTCCTAACCGCAGAACGGGCCCGTTGCGTCACCGGTGAACAGCTGCGCGCGGAGTCCAGCGCTGGGAGGAAGTTGCACTCCATTCGCTTTGCTGTCGGTTTTGTCCCCTCTGAGTTTGGTAACAGCCAAAGTGCTCCAGGGATAAAACCACTCCGGGCAGGTCAGCAAGCGGCAGGGGAGGGGGGCCGAGCAACCCGCTACTGCCGTTCTTAGCCTTTTTCCTGGTGGTTAAGGACGGGGTTTGCAAGATCGGGGAGGCTGAGGCGAATGCAGAGCCATTAGTAGGCAAATCCCTCAACACTCGAACAGGGAGCGCTCGGTGAAACTAGTAGGAGAGGAGTCTGAAACAGACTGAAGAAATTGCATCCCATTAGGGAGAGAACTTTGGGAAGCTGCTGGCCCAGCAGGCTGCAGAGGCGGACAGCATCAGGGGGCTCAAAAGGGGATTAGACGAATTTGCAGGCAGCGGGTCCGTAAATGGACACTGTGGGGAACAGGCCAGATGTGCAGTCTGACATCCCAGTCCGACAGAGGCAAGTGCTGAGCAAACACAAGGGAGAGGGCAATGCCCAGGGCCATGTGCAGGCCGGGAGAGTGTCTCGCCTGGCCCCAGCTGGGAGCAGGGTGCTGGGCGGGGAGGACCACTGCTCCGGCCCAGAAGGGCCGTTCTTCAGTTTTTATGGTAGGATTCAGTCCCTGTGCCAGCCTGCTCTGAAGGTCATATGAACAGATTGTTGCTCTTTAAATTGCCAGAAGGAAGCTAGAATCTGATTTTTCTCAGAAAGCTGGGTTTGTGGAACATGTTTCCCTGACTGAACCCGTTTGGTCTCCCAGTCGTTACGTTTCACACAGTGACTGGGTGGCTCATTGGCCCCTGTAGCTTCTTCCTTGGGATCTCCTTGTTTCTGCACCTGCCCCTTTCACAGTGATGGGAGCAAGGACTTTGGCAGATCACACGGCTACGTCTCAGCTACGTGTGTGTGGGTCTCCAACGGCTAGTTACAGCTCTGCGTCTCCGCATGGCTGTTTCTCAGGTTTCTGCTCTGGCTTCTTGCATGCAGCTGTGTTTCCAAAGCTCTTGATCTTTTGAATTTATTAACCCAATAGTAGAGTTCTGTAAGCAAAAATTTGCTTAATTATTGTGAAAAATTATGACAAAAGACACACACAGCACCAATGCAGGTCCTTAGGAGTTCTGTGTTTCTTGTCACTAAGGTATCAGAGACATTCAGTGCCTCTTCCTTTTATCGGCATGCGGTGTAGGAGTCCCCAGCTGACAAAGGTAAGGTCTAAAACTGAGGTTTTGCATCATTATCTTTTTAAACCTGATGCTTTGTAAACTTTAACAAGGACAGGGAGATGTTCCTGAACTGAAAAGAAAATAAAAAATAGGGACCTGATAGAGTCAAATATGTCCGTTCCTTGACACTGACTTAACTCAAACACAGGCGGCTAGTTCAGATAAACCTGGAGGTGACGAGGGATAGAGACCTGTACTAAATCGGAAGGAAATGCAGCAGTGCCATTGCTAAATCATACCGGAGAGACTGTAAAGAGGAACTGGGAAACTTTGGTATGGAAAAAAATAGGGAAAGCAGCACAACAAATTAGAAGGGATCTCTGGGTCATTGAATCTACTCCTCTGCTATCATGATGTCCCACAACTGATACAGATCTGTCTTTAAGCAGTTAAGATTTTTATTCCCATTGTTCCTCTTTGGAGGTTATTCTGAACTTCACTCTGCTGTTGCTTTGAAAGCTTCTGCTAGTTTGCAGCCTGCCTTTATTTATGACCAGTGTATACCCGTTTTAAGATCTTTCCTTTTTTAAAACTCTAACCTGCTATTAGCCACATTTAGTAAAAATTTTAAGGCATAAATCATCTCCTACAAATAAGTGTGTTCTGTTATGCTAACATTGTCCCTTCTTTATATTTAACTTACAGGAAAGCAGAGTAATATGCAAGGACAAGATGGAACAGATGTTTCAGGTTTACATTACAATTCAGACAGAAATTTAAATCAGCTGAAGACATCAGAACAAAATGCTTTGTAAGTGTTTCTGTGCTATCAATTACTCAAGAGATGGTTGCAGGTAATACGCCTTTCAGTACATAATGCTTCCTTTACAGCCTCTGACGTGATCTTGTGAAAGGTAGATTCCCTTCAGGAATGTGCTCTGAGGTCTGAGGCAAGTCACCTGGAACTCTGGGAGCATGGCATCTCCAGAGACTGCGTTCCAAACTTGCGTGAGATGTTTGTGTAAACAGCACTGCTGACAAAAAGAAAATATCGGGATATATTCTCATGATACTGAGAAGACCACGTGAATGTCAGTTATGCTGTGGGAGTGCCCTTTGTGCCTTATATTCCAATAAAACGAATTGAGTTTTCTTCAGGTCGATTCCAAAACTGGATGTAGAGAATGTCCAAACCATCACCAGTGCAAAGGACACCAGTTGGCTCACTTTGCTAGTGAAAAAATGGGGTTTGAGACAACAGAAATTTTCATAGAAAGTGTTCACCATCTTCCAAATATGCCCCCTCTTGTAAACCCAAAAGCCTTAAAAGCAGAGGAGGTTTGATTGTTGGCAGTTTGGGGATTATTCTCCTCCCTTTCCCCCAGCATTTTCCAATGGAAAATATTCAGGGTTTGGGTTTTCAGCCCTTTGCTGAAATGTCAACATTTTCCAAAGGGTGAAGGAGGGGAAAAGAGAAGAAAAGAAAAACATGTTCTGACCAACTCCAGTCAGAGCCAAATGGCTCAGTCCTGGATTTGGTCAGGGAAGTATGCTGGAGGGGAGAAAATGGGAGTGTCTTGGTTCCACACGCAGCCTGGCTGGGCTGAGGGCTGCATATCACGATCCATTCGCATGACTCATTCTGGTCGACATTTCTCCAGGGGAGCATGTGTAGCGGCTTTTAAGCTCTTCAGGTCAATATGTTGGTTGCAAACACTGCCTTGCTGCTTGCCACGGCCACTTCGGCTCTCTGCATGCATGTGGGATGCACACAGGTACACTCTGTTCGAGTTCAAGCCTTCCAATATTTCTGTGACGTCTTTAACGCACAGAGACAACAATACCACCTGGCACCCAGCCAGACCTGAGAATTCAGCTCTCCCGCATTCATCAAAGAGGAGAAAGGAGAAAAATGGCATGTACCTGTAAACCTACATGGTTGGGTCCTCCACCCAGGAGGAGACGCTGTCTTGTGCTGTGCAATGGCTCAAGTTTAGCCTTTGAAAGACCCAACCAGCTACGGACGGGCTGGCCCTAGGTGGGGAGAAATGCTGGAAGAGCCAACATAAAGGCTGCTAAACCACACATGCACATGCATGCACTGTCCTGCTTCTGGGGCAAAAGGAGTGGCTTCGTTTCCTTAGTGCGTGGCTGATCCCCAGCAGCCTACTCAGCCTCCAGAAAGCTGTCCCAGCCCTTGGGCACCGTCAAATCTGAGGAAGACAAGGGCCATCTTTGCTTCTGCATCCCCAAGGTGTCTCCCACAGCTGCAGTGGGGGAGCTGGTAGATGGATGCACACCCAGACTAGGTCTTTGTCCCCCTCTAGTGACTCGACTGCAAAAGAAGGTTTCCGAGTCCTACTCCCTCCCAGCAAAATGGGCATTATTTTAGCCAGGATGTTGAATGGTTTCCTCTCTGAAGCCAAGAGGACATCTAAGCGCCACTGGCAGGTCATATATTTATATGCACTCAGATATTATCCATTACTGATGTAAACAGCAATTAGGAGCTTGTCTTTCTGCTCTAATAGGCCACGTGTGCCTGCTTTCCTCCCGTGGAGGATGGCAGTCGCAGGCTTCGGATGACAACCAGTGCTCAGTCTTTCAGGAGACCCAGCTAGGGCCGCTGTTACCAGTGCAAAAGCACATGCTCCCGATCTCTTGTAACCAAACACTTGCTGAGTCACAGCCCAGTCACCCATGTGCTTAGCAAGTCGCGTCAGCCATCTGTCACCAGCGCATCCTCCTCACCGTGCTCTGACTCCACGGGGAAAACAACAGGAGGCACATTACGTTGGGCAGAGGAGCCAGGCTCTCGTGCGTCTTGGCTCTGAGTAACCCCTGGATTGCTTTCTAACTGGTGGTGAAGGCTTTGGCTCCTCTTAGGTTGGCCCTTCGTCAGAGAAGAAAGTGGCAGTCGGGTTCAAACGCTGAAAAGTTTGGCTGACTAATGAGTGACTCCAAACAAAGCCGACACAGGCAAGATGTCGATAGCATTGTGCAAAATGTCCCTCCTACAGCCAGATCATCTACGTGGCCCTCCACACCAGCATTCTCCTCCAACCAGTTTTAAAAATAGCTCTGAAATATGGGGTGCCCTGTTTGCTAAGGCCTTGTCCCACCTACCATGTCAGCTACCGTGTCAGCTACTATGTTGGGCCTCCTGTCCTAATTAACTCCCCCCCTCGTTTCCCTGGGTTCAGCCCTGTGCCAGAGGTGCAGCCCTGGAGGGCACAGCCCCGAGAGGTGGGATCGCTTCCTGCCCTGTGCCTGCGCTACCGCCCGCCCGAGGCACTGCCCGGGTACGTGAGCCAGCCAGGGCGGGTGCAGGCAGCCGGGGGTAGGGATTCACACGGGGTTTCACAAAATGACACCCCCATGCTGCTTACCACAGCCTCCGCGGCGGGGGCTCCCTGTGCTTGGAAGTCTGTTTTCCCCCTGAGCTCCCTGAGGGAGCAATCTGACCGTCCTGCTTTGTCCCAAGGCGATGAAAGAGTGCGGAGTGGATGTGGCCTTTTTTTGTTCTGGAGGAAAAAAGTGAAGTCAATGCCAGGCACAGATCCCAGGCTGTGTAGTTCAGATCGCGCTCCGAGCACATAATTCCCATTTGTGTTTGTGTGCACGCAGGGCAAGGGTGGGGGTTGGCGGGGGGGTGTGTGTGTGTGAATATAAGAATGTAATTGTCATAATTTAATCCAAAACTACTTCTTGGAAGAAAAAAAAACCACACAGGCCGACACAAAACAGCATGTTCAGTTATAAACACCACATGAAAGAGCTGCATTATGTTCTGCTCGGTAACTGACATCGAACGTTAACGTTCTCAGCTGCCCACTACGGGGCAAAGGCCTTTCCAATACTGCCCCCCCAGCACCCCCTGCCGCAAACAAAAGCCCCCAGCCAAACTGCGCCGCAGATACTGATTTCTGAGGCCGCAGCGAAATTCCACATAGAAAGTTCATTATGGGCCGAGGAGGCTGGCTGGTAGATGGAGCTGCACGGAGCAGATAGCCATCTGGGACTCGGGGCGCTCCCAGCCGCGCTGGGGAGAGCGCACGCACGTCTCCCGCAAGGCCAGAAACAAGCTGGCACGTGCCGCGTGAGCCGCGGAGGGTTGGGGTTTTTTCTCCCCAGATTTCCCATAACCGGCCCAGTGTATTCCCGGAGCAGCGGGGCTCGCTGGCACCACGCTGGCTGGGGCGCTGGGCAGGCCGGCAGCAGGAGCAGCCATTGGGAGCGGTGTCGGTGCCCTCCGCACCCTTCCCTTCTCCTCCTCCTTCAGCTGCAGTGAGGTAAAGGGAGCACGGTTGTTCCGGCTTGGATCCTCGGGGTGCTCACCTACCTAAGCCCGGGCTGGTGCTGCACCCCCTCAAAAAGCACCCAGGAGCAGCAGAGACCCGATAATTAATTCGGTATGACGTCTCCTCCCTGCCGGGGTAGTTTCACCAGGCAGAATCGCCCTTCCTGCCCGTGGAACCAGGAGGCGACGAGGAACCCCGCAAGGCTCCGCTCTTCCCTGCAGTGGGGGTGCTTGGGGGTCTCGCCCTAACTAGGGGCTCCGCAAATCATCTGCCGGAGTCGCTGCAATAGGGCATCAGGAGAGAAATGCCTTCTGCTTGAAGAATATGGTTTTTAGCTTCACGGTGACCTTTATTTTTCGTGGGGCTGGGTGACATTATCAGCACCCATGCTTACTGCCGAAGTGAAGCATCTTTGTTGTAGCGTGGGCAGGAGATGGGTTATCGTCAGTGTGGAGCAGATCTAGAGAGTGGCTTCTGTTATTTACTTCTGTTCTTGTAGGACGCGTGACACCGGTTCCCAAAGATCCGCTTAGCAGGATCCAATTAAAATCTAAATTGTCACCCAGGCACCCTTGGGAGATTTTCCTCGCTCCGGCTGTGCCCGGCCCACCGCCATCCATCGGTCTCGCTCCGAGGGGATGGACAAAAGCAACGAAAAGGAAAATAAACCGCTCGCTTGCCGGCCTGATGGGGACGGGTGGGACCCCCGTGCTTGTGCCCCAAAAGGGTGGCTCTGTGAGCACAGTACAGTGCCTTCTGCCCGCGGCGTGGCGGCCCCGCGCTCCGCCCGAAAGGTGGAATTGAACCACTCTGTCGCTAGACAGCTACAGGTTTGAAGCCTGCACCCCAGACCACTGAGGGTCATCCGGGCAACTCACCAGTCACCACTGGCTCCCTATATGAACCC
Organism: Psophia crepitans; assembly: GCA_013399095.1. Classification (NCBI taxonomy): domain Eukaryota; kingdom Metazoa; phylum Chordata; class Aves; order Gruiformes; family Psophiidae; genus Psophia; species Psophia crepitans. The sequence goes on from VWZZ01003502.1 coordinate 1,454,171, forward strand.
CTAGAGCTTCTCACCCCTCAGATCACGGTGAGGGGTGCTCTGCCCGCAAGAATGTGCCTGACGCCGGTGTCCGGGATGAGAGTGCCCGGGTGCGGGGGCACGGTGCCGCGGCGGGGGGAAGCGGGCGGGCACTGCCCTCCCGGCCTCCCAGAATTACCCGGGAGCTGTATGCAAATCTGCCTGGCGGTGATTGGCCGACTCCGAGCGAGGGGCGGGGCGCGGCCCGTCC
>VWZZ01003502.1:1454792-1474323 GCA_013399095.1 Psophia crepitans
GAGGAGACGCTGGCTCGTTTGGAGAAGGGTCGTTTTGGGTTGGTTTGGGGTTTTTTTAGGTTTGTGTTGGGTTTTTCCCTGCGCTGGCTCATGCCAGATTCGCCGGAGGAAGCCGTGCGTCTCCCACGAGATACCTCGCAGAACAATAATATCCTCTGGGAGGAAATTCCTGCCTGGCCCCCAGCTGAGGGGCAGCTTGTGCCCCAAAGTATGAGGATTGAAAACACTTGTAATTTTATCCTAGTGAGTGTAACTATAGAGGCTGTTTTCATAAATGTCTAAACCCTTGAAAAATTACTCACTTATTTGCCTCAAGAGGTTCCTCTGAAGTGGAGCCATCTCTGCAGATACATGTGGTTTCCAGTGATTTTTTAATTAGACGGTTCTTCTCGGTGCGAGCGACAAATAAAACCCGAGGCCCCTTCCCCCTCTTGCTCGCCTCGGGAAAGCCGAGGCTCAAAACTGGTCCTCAGCGGAACAGCGCCGGGACAGAACTGGTACGGAACGGAACCCAAGCTGGGAGCGGTTTTGTAGATGTCAGCGAAAGAAAGCAAAAAGTGCACGGTGGGGCAGTGCCGGTCCCGCTCGCGCCCGGGGCCGCTGCTGGGCCCGGCTTCGCTTTCGGCGCGTGGCTCCGAGTCACGGCTTACCCCTTGGAGCTGAACCAGCTCCGGGATCATCTGGCCCGCTGGCTCCCCGACGCGGGCACGCGTGTGTCTCAGGCCTTATGTTCAGGGCGAAGAAGCTTTTTTAGCGACTTGGATGTGTTCTTTAGAGCACGTTTTAAGCTCCAGCCCTGACGCAGGAGGTTTATCACAAGGAGCTGGTTGGAGAGCTGCTCCTGTGCCTGCCAATGCCAGGCAGGAGTTCTTTTTCCCTTCCCGTGTTCCCCGATACATTCCTATCTCCTCACCTGGTACTTATCCCCGTAGCGGGGGGCGCAATCTAACAAGTTTCTTTTGTGCATAAATATGCACGGGGTGAGGAACTGGGGGCGTGTGTGGGAGGAGGTGCAGGGAAATTAGTCATGGGGAGGAAGAGGTTAGCGCGGGGGTTTGAGGAAATCAGGTGGCCGCAGCAATCCCTCAGGCTTCCAGCCAAGCCCGTCCTGACGTCTGCTGGGAGAAGCACGTCAGCTCAGAGATACGCTCCCGTCGGCCCAGCGGCACGTGACCTTGCTGACTGATTCAGGCTGAACAAGAATGGCTGCCAGGGGTCGGAGGAGACGTTCCTAGCTCCTGGGCTTCATTTTCAAGGCTTGACTTCAGCGACACTTTCACTTTCTCTTTGCTTCCTCTCTAGCATCTACCTTCTCTGGATCTCTTACCCTGTGGCTCTTCAGGGGAAGGCATCTTAGGATGAAAATCTGCTCTCATCTTCTCTCTCTCTTGCGGCCTCTAGGATTTTTAAGCAGAGATGTCTGTCTTTTATGTCTCGTGATCAGTCTCCCTGTGCTTTCCAGGAAAAGACTGCGCCAAGCACTCAAGTTCAAATGAAAAATAACAGCCAGCCAAAATACTCCAGCCAAGTAACCAAAGGATCCATCAGAAGGGCCAGCTCCTAAAATTTCTCTTATTCTGCAGTACAGGGACATGCGGAGATAACCAATGAAGCAGTTTCTAAAGATCAGGCAGTGAAGGAAGGTGCCCGAGGGGGTCAGCAGCAACACAGGAAATGATGCTGGACCTCAGAGTTGGTGGGAAAGCTGTAACAAAGAAGTTTTGAGAATTTTCTCCTTGACCGGATGCTGGTCCGTCTAGGTTCAGGTCTGCTTCTGGAGCGGAAGCTGTGCCGGCCACTGACTTCCCCAGCAGCGGTTGAAAATAACATTTCCAGGACCTCTGTGTGTCTGGTTTTTAAAGGCCTTTGTCGCCCCTGACCACCAGGGACTGCGGATAAGTTGTTACCCCCGCCAGAGGTGCCGGGCTCCTTACGCGGGGGGGCTGTAGCAGGCAGGCAGGGGTAGGCAGCGCTTTGTGCGGTGCAGTTATGGCGCCTGGTGCCGTTGCCACTCTGCTGCTGCTCAGCGTGCTTCTGAGGGCCCGGGTGCCATCAGGAATCCGCGGGCTGAGCTAGCTGCCGGCTGCTGGTAGTGGTCATCTCGGCTCCAGCCCTAACGGACACTGCTGTGGGTGCCACTGGGGTACGAGGAGCCTGGATGATGCGTACGATGAGTCAATCCCCAGCTGTTATCGGGGGATAGTATCTAATGGTTAGATTTACAGGGCTGCCAAAAATGCAAATAGGTACCTGCTAGGATTTTCAAAAGCATGTAAATAAGTTAACGGACCCATTGGTTTGCAAAGGTCCTCAGCACCTGATCTGCCTTTAAACATTGCTTGGAAATCTTGTAAGCTCTCAGCTTCATCTTTAGACCAAGTGTCTCTGAAAATCTGACCCTTTGCCATTAAAAGTATAGAAAAAATTCAGTTTATCAGCTTAGCGATGGAAAAGCTTGCTTTGCTCAGTAATGCTCTTAATTAAAGCATTTCTCAGTGTCTTTGGACCTGATTCTCCACCTTATGCAGACAACTGCACTATGCCAAATGGGTGCAGAGCACTGCCAATTTAGCTTTGGTTCAATGCCCATTCAAGTTAATAGAAATCCTCCCACGGAAATCAATGGGATTTGGTTCAGGCCCCAAAGTCAATGGGGGATTCTGATTTGGCAGCATTTTACGCCTACATTGCACCAATATAAGCAAATATTCAAGGTAGAAAGTCTTGGAGAATTTGGAAGGGGCTTTGTAAGTGATTTCTGGGGCAGACTGTAGCCCAGGCTATTTAAGCAATTTGCGGTGCCTAAGACTGACCAGCAAGGGGACCTTAAACCAAATCAGTCTGAACTTCTCCCATTCATTTTTTTACAGCACTCTTAACAATGCACTCTTGATTTTTTTTTTCTTTTGGAGTCCCAGGCTGACAGAACATATAAGCATCCTTGGTGCTTTGTTCTCACTTCTTCTTTTAACTACCAGAACCTGATTTGTGTCAGAAAAGATAAGGCTAGATCCCTACTGTATTAATAAATAGTTATTTGGTGTAAGGTGGGGGATGAGAAAGGCTGTTATTCTTAGCAGTAGCAATGAAATTTCGGCAGCTGATGACGTCAGTGCTAAAATGTCAGTGTGAAACAGGCTGGAACAAATTAAGAGTGTGGTGTCGTCACTGTGGGAGCCACGCTGCCCTCTGGAGGGACTGTGGTTGGATGCTGCAGATGCAGTTCAGGAGAGGGGGGACAGAGGCCTGTGGGAGCTTCTCAGAAGCCTCCAGAAAAGAAAAAACAATCATCTCAGTACCAGAAAGGTCAGAGAAGATGCTATTTGTACATCCCTGCCCACCTCGTGGCGTGAGCTAATGGCAAAGGAAGGGCCGCGTCTACAAACCAGATTCCAGGAACTAGTACGGAAAAAAACCCCAAATAAAATTGGCCACCTTCTAGTCACTTAACAAGCTGGGCTAACTCCATCTCTGATGTCACTCCTGTGACTCAAATGGAAGGGAAATTTGGCCTGAGATGCCTTTTGTCATGATGTCCTGTTTAAAAGAGAGTGATGAGCTTGGAGTAGAGACGATCCTGAAGCATTTTATTACTTAACTGTGCTGTTGCATTCGAAGAATGCCTTCAGACTGTTGACAGATGCTGAACTTAAGGTGCACAGAGCTTGTCCTCAAAGAGTCTGGTCTCACACACTTCTTGATTAGCCTCAGGTTGTTCTTTAGACCCCACCCTGCCTCAGTGCAGGGCACAGATACTAGCGGGGAGATGGTGTCTCGGGGTCCCGATATCTCGAGGTCTTGAGCTCTGCATCTCCTCAGTCCAGCGAATTGCCTCACCTGCAGGGCTTGTCGGGCTGTGGGACATGCTGTCGTTGGTGGGGTGGTAGGGAGGCTTGGGACCATCCTGCCTTCCTTCATGGAGATCTGCATGATTATGTATGGAAATACAGGAAATGTTGAGATTCCCTGGATTAGTGTTTCTAGAAAACTAGTACTGGTAACCAAACTGCTCTGTGCTGTTCCCTCCTTTCTGGAACTGCCTTTGTAGTGGCTGCAGGGATGGATGTGGTTACAGCAAGCAGAGGAAAATACATCGAGCGGTGTGTTTATCTATCAGTCACACCAGCTATTTCTGGCATGCAGCAACTGGCCGACCACAGTAAGGAAAGGAGGATGTAATCAGTTAGCAGAGGCACTCCGTTCTCAGCAAGGACGATAAGGATTATTGGCAAACCCACAGAGAGTTACGGGAATAGAGGAATTGGTGTGCTGAAGTCACTTCCTACCACTCGGGAGTCCCTGTGCTCGGAGCATTGTGTTTGCTTTCCTAGTGCGGATCTCCGTGGTTGTCTGCATTAGTTCGGCCGGGTGAGTGCACTCGCCCTGCCTCAGCACACAGAAAGTTGGCTCAGAGAGATTGCCACTGGCGTCTTTTACCTGGTGTTGGGGGCAGGATTCAGACTGGCCATGAGCAGGGAAAGCGATTCTTTACCACAGCTTCACACCAGCAAAACACCTTGCTGCAGAGATATTTGCAAAACGAGCCATGACTTAATCAATTCAGGGAAAAGGCACATGCCAACAGAAACACTCTTTTGCCAACATATACTGCGCTGCCACTAGAGGAGTATCAGCAATCCCACTCTTGTCAGCGTGGGGCCTCCGCTCCGCTGATTAGGTGCTGTACGGGCAGGCAGCGCAGGAGGTGCCCAGCCAGTGAGATCACTCAGGGCTTTGCACCTCAGTGCTGAGGTGAGCCCCTATTCCCTCATCGCAAGAGAAGCGGCCGTTTCAGCTGCACCTGCATCAACAGAGAATTTGTTGTGAACTGGAGGTGAGCTTCCGAACGCAGAGCTGGTTGCTGTTGCAGTCCGTAGATGGGAAAATCGTCCACCGTGTTGTATGTGGTCAACATAGGTCTTGATGATACCTCAGGAGCATCTGGTGTCTTCTCAGAGGTCTTGCCAGACAGCTCTGAGCAGGCTCCCACTGCAGCCCTGCGTGCAACTAATTGCAGCCTAGCACTGAGGTTAGGAGAATGTTACTAGATCAAAGCTTCCTTACCAGGAAGGCTGGAGAGCCTGGGCAAGGAGGCAGCGGATCCGGTGCCAAAAAGCAGCATGTCACCCTGCTGTCAGCATTTCAGGTCTAAATATGTGACTGGTAAAAGCAGGGAAAATGTTGAATGCTACCTATGCTGTGTCCTATTTAGCCCAGAAGGAAAAGAAAGACTTCTTCTTTTTCTAGATTTTTGGGGTGGGGAGGCGTATGTGAAATTAATCTCTACCGTGAACCCCCGATAGAGAGTCAGTGGAGACAGAATGACTTTGTTCTGAATGTGTTTGTAAATATCTGCCTATATTTTTAAGACGTACCACTGTAGGAGACCCAAGATGATCTGTGATTTCTGCAATCTCATCGGAGAGAGCAAGCGAGTGATTCCACGCAGTAGAGACATACAGCCCATGACTCACCGCCCTGAGTCACAGCACTGGGACACTTCAGCATTCAGAAACACTAGTAGTGACAGAAATCAGGATGATGAGCAAGCAGCTGTTACTCATTCTCAGCTGGACACCGTAAGCATGTTTGTACCAGTCAGTGTGGCTCTGGCTCTTCTTTGTCTCCTCTTGCAGACCTGCAGTCATCTGGATAGCATGGTGACATAGCTCACTTAACATTTGCCTCTGGGCAAGAGATGATCAAGTCTAGTCTCTGGCTCCCAGAGTGTCCTGCTTGACTCTATTAGTCTCAGCATAGAGCTATCATGGCAATTTTCACTTTACATTACTTCTTCCATCTCTGGAGATCAGCTCACGTTACAAAACGCACGCATCCATCGCGCCGCGGGGTTAGGAAGCATTGGTATCCCTATTGATAGCTGGGGGGCTGAGGCACTGAGCAGGTAGGCAGCTGGCTTTTAGTGACAAAGGACATTTGTAGCAGAGCCAAGACGAGAACGCAGGAGCCGTAACTACCTCTCTTAATCTCTAACCACGTTCATCACTTCCTCGTGAGGTGGCAGTTTGGATGAGAACGAGTGCCCAGGAAGTCTCCCTGTTTATTCTGTCTCAGCCTCTTAGTGCCTGTGGAACTTTTTTATTGCATTCTTCTCATGGCCACCAGCTTTTGTGCGGGAAATGATTCCAAGAGACAAAGACTTGGTTGTGTGCGTGCACGTGCGCGTGTGGTTGGGAGAGGGGAAGAATAAAAAATCCATTTCCAGATGGTTGAAAGGATGCGTAGCACTTTGCTATTGGCAAAAACAACCTCTTTCATTTTCAGGATGTGTAAGTCACAGAATTGCAGCTGGAAAAAAATAGACAGAAAGGGAGGCAGTGGGGTAAAAATAAGAATTACTAGTGAAAAACAGTCCAGCCAATATTTGAAAATCTAAGTGCTTCATTTTTATTTAAACGGAGGGGGGATGGAGGGGAGGAATGTCCTTGCTGAGGAGGATCTGTGTAGAGCAGGTTCAAATATGTATCATCTCATTTTCTTGTTAGCTTCTTCGCTTTGCATTCCCAACTGTAGCCTCACAGGAAATTCAGTCCCTGGCAAGCTTCAGCTCCAGACAGGAAACGTTCTGAGGAATTTCTTCCATACAGGTACTGTGTTTGCTTGGAGGGATAACATGGTGGAGATATTTACCATGGCTTGATTTAACTAGCAGGATATTATACATGTTGATGGAGTTGCTGGGAGGGATCTCCGTCTGCAGCCACCAGCAGGCCATGTTTAAACAAATCGTGCTGCTCTTGCTCTGCCTGCCTGTGGGAAGATTTGCATCGGATCTGGGTCAGATTCTCCTTCCTCTGACAGCAGCGCGGCCCAACTTATGTCAAAGATATTTGCTGATGTCAGAGATTATCAGAATCAGCCCCACGCAGCAGGTTTTTATCACACAGCAAACTTGGGCTTCTGGTATTTGCATGCACAAATACGTGCAAACAGCTATTTTGATAGGAGCAGTGACTGTGAGGGGGTGCGGGCTTATGCTGCGTGTGCAGGTGAAGGGATGCTTTTGTCTTTGCTCTCTGAGGGGCCCAAACATTGAGAGGGGTGAGGTGCGGCAGCACTGAGACGCAAGCTTCCCGCAGCCCTTGGGACTCGCTTGGGACACTTTCCCACCTTTCTCTGCGAGTTCAGAGCGGCTCTGTTCTGCTCGTTAGGCCACAGGAGATCGTAGCAATTTAAAAACCAAGTGCCGTACCTCCCTCGGCCGCTTTGCTAGGTAACTTCAGCGTCATCAGTGAACAGTGATGCGGTGGGCTGAATATTTCTTGATGCACCCAAGAGAAATATCACTTCCTTACCTAAACACGTGAGTGCTTGTCAGTCTCTAATGCAGTTCTCAGGATACAAGGTGTGGAGAGAAAAGACTGATGGGTCTGAATCATTGTCTCCCAAGAGAAACGTGAGGGAGTGAGTGTACGGCTGGGAACCGTCCTGCGCTGGCAGGGAAATGGACTGCATGACCTGTCTCGGAGATCTGTGACTCACTGCAAATACGGAGAGTGAGCACGAAAATGTGTAGTAACACGCAGCGGTACCTTGCCTGCTATTACAGCACAGCCTCCAGACAGAGCCAAACCGACCACGTTTACAGGTGTGCTCTGGGAACAGGCTTTTTCTGTGGGGAGCCATGAAAGACAGAAGAATGCCTTCAAAGCCTTAAAGGTCTCTGTGCCGCCCTGCCAAGCCGTGGAAACGTAACTGTGTGTGCAGTGCTGAAGCATGGAATTTTTTTAATTTTTTTTTGGTTTTGTTTCTGGGGCAGGAAGCGCAAGTGCAGATCCTCCCACTTCATGCTACGGGGGGAAGAAAAGATTCATAGACTCCCCTGCAGTGTGAGTGAAAATACAGCTCTGGCCTTTGGTGCCCTTTGTTACATAAACACAAGTAGCGTAGACATATTAATCACCCTGCCATTGAGGGAGGAACAGAGCAGCAGCCTCAAATGCCACCCACTCCCCATTCTCGCTCCCATTTGATGTTGCTATTTTAAGCCACACATTATTTCCTGCTGTGATTTTATTTTTTTACCCAGCTTCTAATTCTGGCTCTGAGGTAAGCTGTGACATACGTATCCCTCCTCTCCCCCTCCCCGCCTTCCTCCTCCCCCTGCACCCACGTCCTCTTTATCGCTGTGTTTGAGAAATTTTCTCTCCATCTCTCGTAAGCAGCCACATCCCAGAGGTTGCTTATTGACTGCCTGGAAAAAAAAGCAAGACGACTGATCTCCTTCCTGCTTTAGGACTTGAGTTCAAACGATATTGGGGCCGTGGTTTGCGGGGCAGTGTGCTTTAGAAGTGCTGTTCTCCTGCTCCCCCTCTTCAGAGAGGTCAGCGCTGTAGAGGACAGTCTGGCTGGGCGGGAAGGCTGCTGCTCAGCAGCTAACGACAGGCCATGTCCGACGTGCTCCTGAGAAGGGTGTTGCACCAGCGGCACGTGCTTTGTGGCGCAGAAGAGATGGGACAGAGCTCGACTGCTCTGCGAGGGGTTTCTCTCCTGAGCGTGCTGCTGTGTAGAGGCCGCCAGCACGTTCCAGCCCCCAAGCCAAGCTGCCTGGTATCGCTGCACGGGGCAGGCAGCTGTCACCCTGCCTGTGCCAGAGCAGCTCGTGGCTGTGGTTCTGCTGCAGCCACGTGCCTCCTGTGGCTTTCGGTTGCAACCGGGTCAGCCCTGAGGAAGGCTGTGACTCTGTCAGCCTGGGGCAGAAGACGACTGGGGCCTGCAGTCCCAGGAAGGGCCCAGCGTGCCAGGCAGGGGTGGCTCTTTCCCTGCATGAGCGCATGGCTGAGCACTGATAAGAGCTCTGCCGAGGTAAGGCTGAGCCCCAGGAGGAAATCGGAGGCCTGCTTCTGCGCCGCAGTGGAGGAGCGTGGCAGGTTTATCCTCTTTGCCGCCTGCTTGCACCTTCCCTCCCAGCCAAGCAGCCTGTCCTGAAAATCTCCTCTGCCTGGATGTTTGCTGCCGCAGACGCATCCCCGCTAGCACAAGAGAGCACCCTGGGTGGCGGCAGGCTGCAGCAAAATGCCGGGTCTCGCTTCCACAGCGAAGGAAAGCGAGGTCTGGGCTACCCTCAGCCAGCCCTGGTGTATATATTTCACACAAACAATCTCACGCCTTTCCCTTCCTGTGAGTTGCTCTCAGAGCTGCTGCACGTGGCCCTTGTCTGCCTGGTATGAGCAATAGCTGTAGGAAATCCCAGGCTGGGCGTCTACACGTTCCTCATCCTCCCCTTCCCCAGCCAGGGATTCCAGTTATGCCCTTTCTGAGGTTCCCGGAGAGTGGGAGAGGCAGAGAGAGCGAGAGCAAGAAGCCCTTTGCCAAGTGGTTTAACGTTAGTCACAGCTGCTGGAAGTCTTTGCTGTGCTCTCACCAGGCCCGTTATTTTTATTTTCACAGCTCGGTTTCCATGCCGCTCCCTAGAGAAAGCTGAGGAGTCACATCCCTTCCCAAGAGCGGGCTACGCGCTCACTTTGCACGTTTGCACGCTTTGCCGTTTGTTGCGAAGTGGCGCGGAGAGCACGCCAGCCCATGTTGCTGGCCGGCTGTCCTATTGCAGGCCAAACCATGGCCCTCAAATCCTTGCCTGCGAAGAGCTTGCAGCTGATGGAGCAAGCTAACTTCCAGTGGATGAGAGGGAGGGGAAAGAGCCAGGCTCACGAACTGGAGTGATCACACCAGAATCAAATGACTCTTTTTCCAGCATACTCTGTCCCCATGGGCAGCTATTTTAAAAGTTATTGCAGAATAACTTCTCCCACAACAGCAACGCTGGAGAATTTCCCCTTGGAGACAAGACCTCAGAAAGGACTCCAGTAACTTGGTTTCACAGAAAATCGCCCCGCTCTTGGGTGTCACACCCAGCGCTACTCAGCGGGAGCCAGCCAGCAGCTGATGGGCATTTGGCATCCGGGGGGAAACACGCTGGATGAGGACAGCTCTCCAAGGACCGATGTCCACATGACAGCCACTACTGCCACCCTCGCTGGCACAGACCTACAGCACCTTGGTGGGGATCCGTGCCGTGGAGGGAAGGGCTGACTGGGCATGGAGGCTCAGGGAGGGAGAAGAGTTCCATTTATGCTGAGTGTTGCCTGCGTGCGGGGACCATCCACTGGAGGCCAGTGCTGGTGTGGGCTCTGGTGGTCGCTGGAACAATAGCAATACCGGGAAGGAGCCTGTGGTTTACAGAGAAAATGGCTGTGGGGTAAGGGTAGCTTGGGGGCACTGGTGCAATATGCCATATGTGTCATGGCATTCAAGGTATGTGATAAATAACCCATCTTCGAGTTTGGTCAGGCTGAGTATTGCAAAAACAACAACAACAAAGACGTTACAAAGCCAAATCAATCCTGAATGCCCACAGCTCAGCATCTGGGAATGGCACAAGATGGCAGAGATTTCATGGCCTGTGGACTAGCTGATACCGTCTGTGCAATCCCAAAGTCTTTCTTCCCTTGCAGAGCTGGCCTCTATGAGCAGTCTTGCTGCATGCTCCCTGGCATGGCAGCAACCAGAGAGGCCCAGCGCATGCGAGGCAGACCTGGCAGGAGCCCTGACTGCCCGGAGAGCCCCCTTGCTGCTGGCCTGCCATTGTTCTTGTCCTGACAGCTCAGTCACAGCTCATCTAGGTCAAGAGAGGCGGCTCAGGAAGATGTTCCCTGCAAGCTCCGATGAGATCTGCTCCTCCTAGGGCCCTTCAGCTGGGTTCGCTCCCTTTTCTCATTCCGCTCAAGGTTTAAAAGGCAGTGTTTGTAAACACCAGTCTCCGACTCGCTGCCTCTGGGGCTCTGGGCGGAAGGCCAGGGAGGGATCTAAGAGAGAGCAGACAGTTTTAAGAGGCTGTGGCGTCCGATCGCCGCCTCGGAGAGGACACGCCTTGCAGTTAATAGCCATGGTGGCGGGAGTTACCTACAGTACCCGCAGGTCTCAGCACTATTTCATGGCTCCCTGAGGCCGAGCCTGGGTTTTACTGAAATGACCTCTTCACATGCCAAGGTAAATTCTGGGTCTCCCAAGCCAGCTCTGCCAGAATCAGTGGGGAGTTAAACTGTGTTGCCCCAAATGTACATACAAGATCGGTGCCCTGTGATGACAAACACTGTGGTGGACATGTGCTTGCATTTGATACAGGGCTGGTTAAATATTCACTCTGTTCAACCTCTCCTTCCTAGAGGTCCCTCCAGAGACTTTGGCCACGTACATGGACTCGGCGCTCCCATCTTACTGGGGAGACAAGGGTCTGCTGTGGCGCAGCACAGCACCTCCTCGCTGAACACAAGCAAGATGACCAACAGTGTGAGGTGCCAGCAAAGAGGGTCTCGCCAAGCCTCTTGGGCTCCCTTTGCCTTAATCCTTTTGAAAATTGGTTAACAAGCACCATTGTTTGGCATTGTGACATTGCAGAGCAGTGACAAAGTGAGGGAAGGCTAGAGCTGCTGAGAGGTAGAGCTGGGCCCACCCCTTCCCACCAGCTGCAGTCTTTGGTGGGCAAGGGAAGCAAGGAGACATCTTCGCCCAAGCACAAGTTCAAGCCTGTCTGTATGCCCACAATTGCTTCTGTCCACAGACTTTATCAGCAGGCACATTCATGCATAGGTTTAGCTGGAGCTGCAAAGCTCCCAGGAAGGTGAGAGCTGGGTCCGGGCTGAGCAGGGAGCATTAGCAGCCTGAGCACATGTGGGTATCTAGTACAGAGCTACCGCTGGGAAGCAGCCAGCAGCCCAGGCCGGCTGTGTGTCGGCTGCAGGGTTGGCCTGTCCATACCTGAGCTCAGGTGTGACCACACAGATGTGAGCTTTGCACCCTGCATCACGAAGGCCTGGAGCTGGCATGGCTCCTGCTTTCCCCGGGCAGGTAACTGCACTGGACTCCCAAGGCTTCTCGCTGTGCCTGATGGCTCGTACGTGGGTTGCGCGTTACACCCGCGCAAAGGACCTCATTGCTCTCAGGGGAGCTTCTGTGGGAGCAGCGTGGGAGGTCAGGCCTGGCTGGTGGGGCTGAGAGAGGGGGAGAAATCTGGTGGCTCCTTTAAGGGAGGGAGCTGACAGGGCTGCGGGGAAGGCTGTGTTTTTCCCTCTGCGCCTCAGGGGCTGGTTACTAAATTTGGTTACTGGGCTTAAATAATGCAGCGTGGCAGAGCCCAGTGGGTTTGAACATTGTCATGTTCACATAATCCTCTCCTGGGTGGCTGAGATCTCTTGTTCTCTGCCACTGCTATCTGCACAGGAGCTTGAATGTGATGTGAAACATCATCTTCAATAATTATAACTAGCAGAGAAGAGCCAAAGCTGCAAAGTCCCATCTATTTTCCACTGTGCTCTATCTATGTAATTTCTAAGGTGCCAATCACCAAAGCATCCAAGCACTGTCTAACCTGGATCCAAGTTCACTTGGTGCCCATGGAGGCTTAAATCTTAGCATGTTATGTGAGCCCATCTCTGATTAGCAAACATAGGGACAGAGCTGTGTACTGTGGGCAGAAAAGCCTCCTCTAACTTTTATGATTTTCGGACCAAAAGCCCAGCTGGTTTGGAGGAGTCAGGACATGGCAGTCACTCCTGGCCCAGGAAGCATTAAATCCTCTTTCCTTATTCCAGGGAAGGCAGGGCAGGTTTACCAAGGGTGTGCAGGGAGCTGTGGTCCCCTGCCCAGTGTGTCACCCACCTTCCAGGTCAGGCAATGTGGGCGTAGCTGCAGAGCTGAATGGCCTGCTCAGTCTGCGCGTCAAGGCTGCATCCAGCTCTGGGGCAAGAAGAGAGAAGGCCCTCTGCCACCCCTCACTGCAGATCCAAGCCTCCCCCAAAAAGACAAGGGAGAAGGCCAAGACAGGAGCCAGTGACCTGGCTTTGCACCATGCCAGAGAAGGGGGAAGAGAATGATGCACTCAGCTATTCTCTCAGCTGACCTACTGCCTCACACTGTTACAGACTTTGTGAAAGAGATTAAAACCTGCCAGATTACCTCTCACGGCTAACAGAGTGAGTGTTAACAGTGGCAAAGGGACTTGCTGTACTGAACATAATCACCTGGAGTGAAATCAGATTAAACCTTTCCTTCATTACCAGGGAAACAGTATTTGTTTCTAGTGAGAACCTGCCAGGTTCAGGCGATGCCATAGCAGCGCAATTACTTTCCGTCCATCAGGCTGCACTTCGGAGAAGGGGCTCTCAGCCTCTGCCCACAGTGTCCCTGATTTGACATGACACTTGACAGCAGGTTTTCATGGCAGAGGATACTCAGCAGTTACTGGGAGAGAGCTCTTCCAAATCCTGCTTGTAAGCATCACATTTCAGTCCTTGCAAAAGTGCAGGTCCTCCCCACCCTCCCCCATCGATCAGCCCTATCCTTCCCCCGCAACTACTGGAGTATTTTTAGTGGCATTGAATAAATGCACGCTAAATCTTTCTCTATTAGTGACATGTCAGAAATTAAAATGGCATTAGCTGTAAAGCCTGCAGCAAAGCCAGCTTCATCTAGGGCACTTGCACATGGTCGCCCGAGAGATGAGGAATAATGGCACCAGCATTGCTTTTCCTTCAATCTGTTCATATTCTCCGCGTACCCTTTCTGCTCCCCTTCCCCCACAAATACTCATGCCACCTTCTTCTACTGTTGACTCACCCACTATACCCAAGCCTCCCAAACTTTATGCCTAGGAAGAGTCTCCAGGTTTCAAAGTTTCATCCTCTCTAGTCACATTAGACATGTCCTCTCCAGACATTATGTCAGAGATTTCTCAAGTCCCGTTATAAAAAGCAGATTTTCTTAGGTCCTTGCTCAGCCCGCTGCAAAGCAACTCCAAAACTGCCTCCATAGCTGAGACTTGGCAGGAAGGAGCCTAAATGTATCCATGGGTCCTGCACCTGGGTCACAACAACCCCAAGCAATGCTACAGGCTTGGGGAAGAGTGGCTGGAAAGGCGCCCAACAGAAAAGGACCTGGGGGGGCTGGTTGACAGCTGGCTGAATGTGAGCCAGCAGTGTGCCCAGGTGGCCAAGAAGGCCAACGGCATCCTGGCTTGTGTCAGGAATAGTGTAGCCAGCAGGAGTAGGGAAGTGACCGTCCCCCTGTACTCAGCCCTGGGGAGGCCGCACCTCGAGTGCTGTGTTCAGTTTTGGGCCCCTCACAACAAGACAGACATTGAGGTGCTGGAGCGAGTCCAGAGAAGGGCAATGAAACTGGTGAAGCATCTGGAACACAAGTCTGATAGGGAGCAGCTGAGGAACTGGGGTTGTTTACTCTGGAGGAGACCTTACTGCTCTCTACAACTACCTGAAAGGAGGTTGTAACCAGGTGGGTGTTGGTGTCTTCTCCCAAGCAACAAGCCATAGGACAAGAAGAAATGGCCTCAAGCTGGGCCAGAGGTGGTTTAGATTGGATATTAGGGAAAATTTATTCACCAAAAAGGTTGTCATGCATGGGAACAGGCTGCCTAGGGAAGTGGTTGAGTCACCATCCCTGGAGGTATTTTAAAGACATGTAGATGTGGTGCTCAGGGACATGGTTTAATGGTGGGCTTGGCAGTGTTTAGGTTAATAGTTGGACTTGATGATCTTAAAGGTCTTTTCCAATCTAAACAATTCTATGATTCTATGTTTCCATCCATACTCACAACTGTCTTTGTCTTCTTTCACATGATCTCCACACTTCCATGTACAGTCTCCTCAGTTAGCTTTCCTCTCTGACTCTAAGCCCTGTGCCTACTCCACCAGTCACCCCACCCCTTTATTTCACACCCCTATTTCCCCACAGACATCCACTGCCTCTGTTGCTTCAGCTTTCCTCTGCCTTATGCTTCCCCCTGCCCTTCTCCTGACTGCCCCTCCTGTCCCTTTCCTGTTCTGTTTCCCTCTGCAGTATACCCTGCCTCCCAGTCTAATCCATCTTCCCCAGCCAGAGATGGACATCTCTGTTGTCTCTGGTGGTTCAGGCAAACGGCTTGCATCTTCTCCGAGATGCCCAAGGCAGGAGCTTGCTCTCCTTTGATACTCCTCCTTCAGGTACCCAGTATGGATCAGCTTAGCCTCCACAGCTTGAGGAAAAGTCTACACAGAGCCCACAGCCTGTGTAGCTGAACGGGAGGACACCAGCTCAGAAACTCTGCCAAAAAGGAGCAGTGGATAATGGGTGAGGTAAAGCCTGAGGTGAAAGACACTGAAACGTTACAGCTATCGAGCAAGCCAAAATATTTATAGCTGTGAATTGCAGGGTGACTGATTGTGCAGAGTAGGGAAAAACTGCCATTAAGGAAGAGGGAAATCACAAAACAAACATCCCCTTTTGATTTTTAGTATCATGCCCAAAAGATTAACATTGATTACATCTCCCTATTAAGAAGCAAGATACTACGCTACTTTAATTAACTAGGTGGGTTCTCAATCTTCAATTGCCTCTTTGCAAGTATCAGGTGAGACATCAGGGGTGGTGTTCCCAGTGGCATGAAGTTAGGCTCTTCTGGTTAGCAGGCTAATCCTGAGGCCCTGCTCTTCAAAGGTATTTAGGTTTCAGGCAGCTGATGTTATTTAGCTGCTTAAATCTTTTAAGGCTCTGAGCCTTAGGAGCTAAGAGGGTGGCTATGAAACTCCAGATTGCCTGGTTCAAGTCTAGTTTATGTCAGTCCTGATGGGTAAATGGTACTGTTAGGTATCTGCATGATGTCAAATCTCTCTCTCAGTCTAGGTTGTTCTGCAGCTGCCTTGATGCAGCCTCTTTTTGCCCTTTGTTTTTGAAGGGGTGGGTGACAGCCAGTGTCAGGCTCCTGATAAAGGCTTTGACGGACCTGTGTGGAACTCAGGTTGTTTTACAGCTATTAATTCATTCAGACAAGCCAGCCTGCTGCTCGATGGGTGTTTTGTTTCACTCGGGGGGTGGTGGGGAAAGCACAGGGAGAATTGGTGCTATTCCCGGATTTGCACAATAGCAGGGCTGGAACTGAGCCCTGTGCACTTTCAGTTACTCTGTGTTGCAAGCATTAACTGCTGGGCTGCCCACTTTTTCTGTAGCCGTGAAAGGAGGTGCAGAGAGTAAACTGGCTGCCATGGTTTTGATGTCATGGCAGTGCTGTCAGATTTTAACAATTCAGTGACCTTTTTGTAACAGTTCCTGAAGTCACAGCTTCCCCAGCACCTGGCAATAGGTTAAGGTTGTGCACAGGTATGTTTCATGGTGCAAGGAGTCTATGGAGACAGGAGCAGGAAGGAGAGATTGAAGAGATTGCTTCCTCCACCAGTCTCCTGCTTAATTACGTGCGTGAGGAATGGCATCAAACTCAGACCCTTCCTCCAGGTCAAAGGCTTCCCAGAGGGAAGGGAGAGATCTTAATAATGGAATAGTCTCCTTCCCTAGACTTGCAACTGGCCCTTTATTAACAGCAGGATCCTCCTCAGCCTCCCAGTCCAGCACCTTTAATCTCTCTGGAGTCACACCAAGCTCCTCAGATCTAGGAAGGCAAGGGGACCATGGGAATCTTGGAGCCAGGAGAAACAACAGCTCTGATACTCTGGCTCTTCCCATCATTTTACGCCAAAAGCATTTGGCCATCAGCCTGGCAAGCCAAGCTTGTGGGGCACACCAGGCTGTGTCCCTTCTACCTCATGCATCTCACTGAAGAAATGTGGCCAGTGTGGCTGCAGATTCTTGAAGCAGGATGGGGCTGGAGCACACCCTAGCTGCCTGGAGGCAGTAAAAACCTGAACTGCTATCAGCTTTTCTCACATTTCCTGGGTTGCTGTACTTCTCTCCACCATCAGAGCATGGTGTCCAAGGGCTCCCACCAGTCCAGTTCTCCGTAGCTCACAAATATAGTGGAGAAAAGGGCAACTACAGGCCCAGCTCCTATACTGCAAGGTCTTCTCAGACAAGAAAGAGTCCTCAGGTTCCAGCAGTGCACAGAAGATGCCAAAACTGGCACAGAATTTACTTAGGGGTGATGCGTGGGGCTGTGAGGATGACTTCTTGAAGAAAAGTTTTAGATGGGGGTAGGGGCTTTGAGCACATCCGCATCACTCCCAGGTTTTGCTGGGCTGTGCTACACTGCATGTGCTACGCTGCTGGGACACACAGGGCCCTGAATGGTGGGGCAAGAGCTGTATGTTTCAGAAGCCATTAAAAAGCACGTCAGGGTATTCCCATGTGTATACCTTTGCTGGAGTTAGGGAGAGAAGGAAGATTTCCTAGCTGCCTTTCCGGTTTGCACCACTACAGTACCGTACCAGCCAAGGCCTGGCTTGCCGCATGCTCTTATGGTTGTGAAGAGACAATGCAGCTGGCCAGCATGACTTAATGGTTCTCGTGCAGTAGGTCAGTGAGGGTCTGCTGGGTAAAGAGAGCACCTGAGATATGACTAAAACCCTCTGACTTGTGTCCTCAGAATGGCCAAACTGATGAAGACTTTAGCAGGGTGCTCCAGCAGATTTTCTACCTTGGTAGGTCTGGCGGGGCAGGCAATGGCGGGGGTGCGGGTGGTGGATGTTGTCTTTCGCTGTTGTTGGGACAGAAGAAAGCAGCACTTGCCTTAAGGGTTCAGGTAAGGCTGCTGGGGAAAGCCATCGTCGGGGGAAGATTCTGGGACTGAGGAGCAAGTAATAGAGGGAGCTGGCAGGAACAGAAGTGCCTAAAGCCTTTTTGTTATATACAAAAAGCAGCCGATGCCTTGCTCCCTGGGGAAGAGCTCCAAGATAGTTGTCAGTCTGGCTGGCCCCTGCCCTTTAATCTGGATGTGCCCAAATGGGCCAGGGGCTTTGTTTTTGTATTACTGCATTGTCTTCCTCCCACTCACCTGTGCTTTCCTCTCAGATGCCTGTGGCTGCTTTTGATGCTTCTCTCTTCTGTTTTGGCCTCTCTGTTGGGCAAACTTTGTGGTTTGCCACCTTTCCTTTCTCCCTTTCCTACATCTTTGATGGTAGAAGAAAGCTTCTGGTTGTTTCTCTGTTTGCATTCCACTCTCTGCAGGGTTGTGTCTGATGTGCTAAGAAAATAACGCCTGAGTCTTTCTGAGCTCTACTCAGTAGCAAACTAGGTCTCTAGCCGGGAATGTTCAGCGAGCAAATGCAAGGTAGAAAGTAAAAAAAGGCTGTTCGTTCCTCATATTTTATAAAGACAAAGGTATTTGCTACTCCCTTCACAATAAAGCTATCGGCCATATTTACTTTGTTCTCTGTTCTTACGTGACGTGCCTTATCTGGCGACTTCCACCTTGCCAGTGTATTTTATATAAATAAATAAATCCCATACTGCTCCTGTGCAATGGGCATTTTCCTCCGTTTTGCAATTTGGGGAGTCAAGGCATTTAAAAGTGAAAATGGGCTATTGTGGAACTAACAAATTGTCTGGCTTTAAGAAAGAAAACAAGCACCTCATAGTCCTGCCTTCACTGCCTTCGTTAATGGAGTGTTCTCCACCTCCAGTTAATTGGCAGTCTGATTTTTCTTCAGGTCACGATCATAAAAAGATCCAGTTGTCACTTTAAACACATATAATTAAAGCACCTGCCCACATAGTGACCTTCATCAGAATGCTCCAGCCACTACACAGCCGGCTGGGATGCTGCTACGGTGAAAATTAAGAGGCTTGGGGAGATTAAGAAATGTGACCAAGGATTTGAAAAATGAAAGCTCACCCTGTAATACAGAAATTTGGATTCTTATGACAGTGTTCTGTGTCTTAGACAACATTATTTCCCTCGGGTTTGGGGGCTGTTTTTTTTTGCTTGGTGCCCCCTCCCCCAAATTTCCTAAGGTTTGGGGGAAGGCAATCTACACACCTGCTGGCTGGTCACCACGGAAGTGACAGAGGTAGCAACTGCAGTGGGTTTTATACAGACCGGGCTGGCCAGTTCAGCCGTGTCCTGGAGCCTGGAGAACACAGATTCACCTGACTGTTTAACCTCTGTAATAGCTTCTGCTGTCGAAATGGGTTATCACCCCTCTTCAGTAGGGGAGAAGAAGCAGTTGCAAGCAGTAAAGCAGTTGGGAATGACTGTGATTGTCTTAAGTGCCTTTCCTGGAAAAATCCTTTTCTGCCATAGGTGGCCTGAAGACAGCGGTACATTAGGACTGCAGTGTTTCCAGTAACCCAGCAGGATTTGGTGGGTGGAGGAAGGGGAAGGAACTCGGCGAGCCGTGACAATGGGAAAATCTTGGCAGCGACTCGAGCACGCAGGCTTGCAACTGGCCTCGATGTCCCAACTGTTACAAGGAAGGAATTGCACCTAAGCAAGGAAAGCTCAGAAAAGGGTGCGTGATGGCAACCACAAACCCAAACCCTGGATAGGTGTGTTTGGCTGAGGGCTGGCGAGAAAGCGAGGAGGCGGCTGAGGCCATGCTCCCCACAGGCTCCGTGCCACGGCCCTACTGTGGTGACAGGAACCCTGGAGAAAACCCCTCGCCACCAAGGGACAGGGCAACTGAGGTGGTTTCGGTCACCGCATGCTCTAAAACGGGCACCAGCACTGTTGTAGTCCGGCACAGGGTTCCCTCAGGCGGCCCTCATAGGAGCTGACGGCTCTGGACTGGGGGGC